>JBCEWE010000163.1:3719097-4231597 GCA_039877035.1 Silurus lanzhouensis | reverse complement strand
AAATGTTAAAAATCTACTGATCCAGCATCAAGATGTTAGTGCTGCTCATGAAGTAGAGGGGCAATGATTTGCTAACAACATGGCTAAAGCCTCTGTAAAGAGCACATAAGTGTGGGGAGGGGACAGTGTAGCTAGATAGCATCAGATGGTGGTCTGAAAGATGGCTCTGGAGTTATAGAAGAAGAGGTGGAGAGTGAAGACTAAAAGAAGAACAAGATGGTGGAAACTGAAGGAGGAACTGAGTTTCAGGAAGAGGTCAGACAGGGGCTCGGTGGTGGTGAAGAGGTGCTGGATGATTGGGCAACTACTGCAGAAGTGATAAGGGAGACAGCTAGAAAGGTACTTGGTGTCACATCTGGAAACAGAAAGGAAGATAAAAATAGGTGGTGGTGGAATGAGGAAGTGCAGGACAGCATAAGGAGAATTAGGATCGAAAATGTGATAGACAGTAAGAACAATAAAGGATGGAGATGGAAATGTGTTGACTAGTGAGGAGGAGTATTTTGAGCAGCTGATGAATGAGGAAAATGAGAGAGAGAGAAGGTTGGGTAGTATGGATTCGGTGAAGCAGGAAGTGGATAGGATTAGTAAGGAGGAAGTGAGAGCAGCGATTAGGAGGATGAAGAGTGGAAAGTCAGTTGGACCAGGTGACATACTGTAGAAGCATGGAGATGTTTAGGTGAGATGGCAGTGGAGTTTTTAACAAGATCATTTAACAGGATTTTGAAAGGTGAGAGGATGCCTGAGGAATGGAGAAGGAGTGTGCTGGTACCGATCTTTAAGAACAAGGTGGATGTGCAGGCCTGCAATTACTACAGGGGAATTAAGTTGATCAGTCACAACATGAAGTTATGGGAAAGAGGAGTGGAAGCCAGGCTGAGGGAAGAGTTGACCATCTGTGATCAGCAGTATGGTTTTATGCCAAGGATTAAGGAAGAGCACCACAGATGCCTTATTTGCGTTGAGGAAGTTGATGAAAAAGTATAGAGAAGGTCAGAAAGAGTGTGTTTGTGGATTTAGAGAAAGCGTACGACAGAGTGCCAAGAGAGGAGTTGTGGTATTGTATGAGTAAGTCAGGTGTTTTAGAGAAGTATGTGAGAGTGGTGCAGGACATGTATGACGACAGTGTGACAGCAGTGAAATGTGCAGTAGGATCGACAGACTGGTTCAAGCCTAATGAACCAATATGGCTTCTTTTGCATACTTCAACACCATGTAACTCATATTAAAAGTAGGCCAAACAAGTCGTCAAAAAGACGAAAAAAAAGCAATCTTTAAACACATCTCTTTAATTATCAAATAGATGTACAGTTTTATGTAACAAAGTAAACAAACTATTAGATAAAAAAAAAAGCTAAATATAAACTATCACTTAGCCTCACCGGGGTTTGAACCTACAACGTTGTGGGGACCTGCTGATCAGTAAACCAAAACCTTACCCTCTGACCTATCTCTAGGGACTAGTCCAAGCAGTCAATAAGCCTAATGAACCAACATTGCTTCTTTTCCTTTCTTCAACACCATGTAACTCATATTAAAAGTAGGCCAAACAAGACTTCAAAAAAGACAAACAAATATATATATATCTTTTAAACACATCTCTTTAATCATCAAATAGATGTACAGTTTTATGTAACAATGTAAACAAACTATTAGATAAAAAAAGCAAAATAAAAACTTTACCTTGGCGACACCGGGGTTTGAACCCACAACCTTGTGGGGACCTACTAATTGATAAACCAACACCTCATCCACTGAGCTATCTCTAGGTAATAGTGCAACCAGTCAATAAACCTAATGAACCAACATGGCTTCTTTTCCATTCTTCAACACCATGTAACTCATATTAAAAGTAGGCCAAACAGGACTTCAAAAAAGACAAAAAAAAAAATCTTTTAAACACATCTCTTTAATTATCAAATAGATGTACAGTTTCATGTAACAATGTAAACAAACTATTAGATAAAAAAGCGTAATAAAAACTTTACCTTGGTGACACCGGGGTTTGAACCCAAAACCTTGTGGGGACCTGCTTTTTTGTCTTTCAAAAAAGACAAAAAAAAAAAATTTTTTTAAACACATCTCTTTAATTATCAATAGATGTACAGTTTTATGTAACAAAGTAAACAAACTATTAAATAAAAAAAAAGCGTAATAAAAACTTTACCTTGGCGACACCAGGGTTTGAACCAACAACCTTGTGGGACTTGTTGATGAGTAAACCAACACATTCCCCACTGAGCTATCTCTAGGTACTAATGCAAGCAGTCAATATGCCTAATGAACCAACATGGCCTAATAAAACACCATGTAACTCACATTAAAAGTAGGCCAAACAAGTCTTTCAAGTAAGACAAAGAAAAAGCAATATTTTAAACACATCTTTTTAATAATCAAAAGGTTGTACGGTTTAATGTAACAAAGTAAACAAACTATTAGATAAAAAAAAAAGCTAAATATAAACTATCACTTAGCCTCACCGGGGTTTGAACCTACAACCTTGTGGGGACCTGCTGATCAGTAAACCAACACCTTACCCACTGAGCTATCTCTAGGTACTAGTGCAAGCAGTCAATAAGCCTAATGAACCAACATGGCTTCTTTTCCATACTTCAAAACCATGTAACTCATATTAAAAGTAGGCCAAACAAGTCTTTCAAGCAAGACAAAGAAAAAAGCAATCTTTTAAACACATCTCTTTAATTAACAAAACAGATTTACAGTTTAATGTAACAATGTAAACAAACTATTAGATTAAAAAAGCGAAATAAAACTTTACCTTGGTGACACCGGGGTTTGAACCCACAACCTTGTGGGGACCTGCTGATCAGTAAACCAACACCTAACCGACTGAGCTATCTCTAGGTACTAGTGCAAGCAGTCAATGACATTGCTTCAAACAAGTATTTTAAGCAAGACAAAGAAAAAAGCAATCTTTTAAACACATCTCTTTAATTATTAAATAGATGTACAGTTTTATGTAACAAAGTAAACAAACTATTAGATTAAAAAAAGCAAAATAAAAATTAACCTTGGCAACCCCGGGGTTTGAAACCACAACCTTATGGGGACTTGCTAAATAGTAAACCAACACCTTACCCACTGAGCTATCTCTAGGTACTAGTGCAACCAGTCAATAAGCCTAATGAACCAGCATGGCTTCTTTTCTATACTTCAACACCATGTAACTCATATTAAAAGTGGGCCAAAAAAGACTTCAAAAAAGACAAAAAAAACCCCAATCTTTTAAACACATCTCTTTAATTAACAAAAAGATGTACAGTTTAATGTAACAATGTAAACAAACTATTAGATGAAAAAGCGAAATAAAAACTTTACCTTGGCAACACCGGGGTCTGAACACAAAACCTTGTGGAGACCTGCGGATCGGTAACCCAACACCTTACCCACTGAGCTATTTCTATGTACTAGCGGAAGCAGTTAATAAGCCTAATGAACCAATATGGCTTCTAATCCATGCTTCAACACCATGTAACTCATATAATTTTTGGCCAAACAAGACTTCAAAAAAGACACAAAAAAAATTAATATTTAAACACATCTCATTAATTATCAAATAGATGTACAGTTTTATGTAACAAAGAAAACAAACTATTAGATAAAAAAAGCGTAATAAAAATAAACCTTGGCGACACCAAGGTTTGAACCCACAACCTTGTGGGGACCTGCTGGTCAGTAAACCAACACCTTACCCACTGAGCTATCTCTAGGTACTAGTGCAAGCAGTCAATAAGCCTAATGAACCAATATGGCTTCTTTTCCATACTTCACCACCATGTAACTCATATTAAAAATAGGCCAAACAAGTCTTTTAAGCAAGACAAAGGAAAAAGCAATCTTTTAAACACATCTCATTAATTATCAAATAGATGTACAGTTTTATGTAACAAAGTAAACAAACTATTAGATAAAAATGTGTAATAAAAATTAACCTTGGCAACACCAAGGTTTGAACCCACAACCTTGTGGGGACTTGCTGATCAGTAAACCACCACCTTACCCACTGAGCTAACTCTAGGTAATAGTGCATCCAGTCAATAAGCCTAATGAACCAGCATGGCTTCTTTTCCATACTTCAACAACATGTAACTCATTAAAAGTAGGCCAAACAAGACTTCAAAAAAGACAAAAAAATCTTTTAAACACATCTCTTTAATTAACAAAAAGATGTACAGTTTAATGTAACAATATAAACAAACTATTAGATTAAAAAAGCGAAATAAAAACTTTACCTTGGCAACACCGGGGTCTGAACCCACAACCTTGTGGAGACCTACTGATCGGTAACCCAACACCTTAACCACTGAGCTATATCTAGGTACTAGCGGAAGCAGTTAATAAGCCTAATGAACCAATATGGCTTCTTTTCCATGCTTTAACACCATGTAACTCATATTAAATTAGGCCAAACAACTTCAAAAAAGAGAAAAAAAATAAAAAAAATCTTTTAAACACATCTCTTTAATTATCAAATAGATGTACAGTTTCATGTAACAATGTAAACACATCTCTTTAATTATCAAATAGATGTACAGTTTCATGTAACAATGTAAACACATCCCTTTAATTATCAAATAGATGTACAGTTTCATGTAACAATGTAAACAAACTATTAGATAAAAAAAGCGAAATATAAACTTTACCTTGGCGACACCGGGGTTTGAACCCACAACCTTGTGGGGACCTGCTGATCGATGTACTGTTTTATGTAACAATGTAAACAAACTATTAGATAAAAAAAAAGGGTAACAAAAATTTAACTTGGCAACACCGAGGTTTGAACCCACAACCTTGTGGGGACCTGCTGATCAGTAAACCAACACCTTACCCACTGAGCTATCTCTAGTTAATAGTGCAACCAGTCAATAAGCCTAATGAACCAACATGGCTTCTTTTCCATACTTCAACACCATGTAACTCATATTAAAAGTAGGCCAAACAAGACTTCAAAAAAGACAAAAAAAACAAATCTTTTAAACACATCTCTTTAATTATCAAATAGATGTACAGTTTCATGTAACAATGTAAACAAATCTCTTTAAATATCAAATAGATGTACAGTTTCATGTAACCATGTAAACAAACTATTTGATTAAAACGCGAAATAGAAACTTTACCTTGGTGACACCAGGGTTTGAACCCACAAGATTGTGGGACCTGCTGATCGGTAGACCAACACCTTACTCACTGAGCTATCTTAAGGTACTAGTGCAAGCAGTCAATAAGCCTAATGAACCAACATGGCTTCTTTTTCTACTTCAACACCATGTAACTCATATTAAAAGTAGGCCAAACAAGACTTCAAAAAAGACAAAGAACTAAAACAATCTTTTAAACACATCTCTTTAATTATCAAATAGATGTACAGTTTTACGTAACAATGTAAACAAACTATTTGATTAAAAAGCGAAATTAAAAGTTTACCTTGGTGACACCAGGATTTAAACCCACAACGTTGTGAGAACCTGCTGATCAGTAAACCAAAAACTTACCCACTGAGCTATCTCTACGTACTAGTGCAATCAGTCAGTAAGCCTATTGAACCAACATTGCTTCTTTTCCTTTCTTCAACACCATGTTACTCATATTAAAAGTAGGCCAAACCAGACTTCAAAAAAGACAAAAAAAAATAAATATTTTAAACAAATCTCTTTAATTATCAAATAGATGTACACTTTCATGTAACAATGTAAACAAACTATTAGATAAAAAAGCTTAATAAAAATTAATCTTGGCAAACCCACGGTTTGAACCCACAACCTTGTGGGGACCTGCTGATCGGTAAACCAACACCTTACCCACTGAGCTATCTTAAGGTACTAGTGCATCCAGTCAATAAGCCTAATGAACCAATATGGCATCTTTTCCATACTTCAACACCATGTAACTCATATTAAAAGTAGGCCAAACAAGTCTTTCAAGCAAGACAAAGAAAAAAGCAATCTTTTAAACACATCTCTTTAATTATCAAATAGATGTACAGTTTTATGTAACAAAGTAAACAAACTATTAGATAAAAAAAAGCAAAATAAAAATTAATCTTGGCAACCCCAGAGTTTGAACCCACAAACTTGTGGGGACTTGCTAATCAGTAAACCAACACCTTACCCACTGAGCTATCTCTAGGTACTAGTGCAACCAGTCAATAAGCCTAATGAACCAACAATGCTTCTTTTCCTTACTTCACCACCATGTTACTCATATTAAAAGTAGGCCAAAAAAGTCTTTCAAGCAAGACAAAGAAAAAGCAATCTTTTAAACACATCTCTTTAATTATCTAATAGATGTACAGTTTTATGTAACAAAGTAAACAAACTATTAGATTAAAAAAAGCAAAATAAAAATTAACCTTGGCAACCCCAGAGGTTGAACCCACAAACTTGTGGGGACTTGCTAATCAGTAAACCAACACCTTACCCACTGAGCTATCTCTAGGTACTAGTGCAACCAGTCAATAAGCCTAATGAACCAACACTGCTTCTTTTCCTTACTTCAACACCATGTTACTCATATTAAAAGTAGGCCAAACAAGTCTTTCAAGCAAGACAAAGAAAAAAGCAATCTTTTAAACACATCTCTTTAATTATCTAATAGATGTACAGTTTTATGTAACAAAGTAAACAAACTATTAGTTAAAAAAAAGAGTAATAAAAAGTAACCTTGGCAACACCGGGGTTTGAACCCACAACCTTGTGGGGACCTGCTGATTAGTGAGCTCACCCATTGAGCTATCTGTAGGTACTAATGCAAGCAGTTAATAAGCCTAATGAACCAACATGGCGTCTTTTCCATACTTCAACACCATGTAACTCATATTAAAAATAGGCCAAACAAAACTTCAAAAAAGACAAAAAAAAAATTCTTTTAAACACATCTCTTTAATTATCAAATAGATGTACAGTTTTATGTAACAATGTAAACAAACTATTTGATTAAAAAAGCGAAATTAAAACTTTACGTTGGCAACTCTGGGGTTTGAACCCACAACATTGTGGGGACCTGCTGATCGATAAACCAACACCTTACCCACTGAGCTATCTCTAGGTACTAGGGCAGCCAGTCAATAAACCTAATGAACCAATATGGCTTCTTTTCCATACTTTAACACCATGTAACTCATAATTTAAAATAGGCCTAACAAGTCTTTCAAGCAAGACAAAGAAAAAAGCAATCTTTTAAACACATCTCTTTAATTATCAAATAGATGTACAGTTTTATGTAACAAAGTAAACAAACTATTAGATAAAAAAAAGCGTAATAAAAACTAACCTTGGCAACACCTGGGTTTGAACCCACAAAAATGTGGGGACCTGCTGATCAGTAAACCAACACCTTACCCACTGAGCTATCTCTAGGTACTAGCACAAGCAGTCAATAAACCTAATGAACCAACATGGCTTCTTTTTCTACTTCAACACCATGTAACTCATATTAAAAATAGGCCAAACAAGTCTTTTAGGCAAGACAAAGAAAAAAGCTATCTTTTAAACACATCTTTTTAATTATCAAATAGATGTACAGTTTTATGTAACAAAGTAAACAAACTATTAGTTAAAAAAAAGCGTAATAAAAATTAACCTTGGCAACACCGGCGTTTAAACACACAACCTTGTGGAGACCTGCTGATTAGTGACCTCACCCACTGAGCTAACTCTAGGTACTAGTGCAAGCAGTTAATAAGCCTAATGAACCAACATGGCTTCGTTTCCATACTTCAACACCATGTAACTCATATTAAAAATAGGCCAAACAAGTCTTTCAAGCAAGACAAAGAAAAAAGCAATCTTTTAAACACATCTCTTTAATTATCAAATAGATGTACAGTTTTACGTAACAATGTAAACAAACTATTTGATTAAAAAAGCAAAATTAAAACTTTACCTTGGCTTGAACCCACAAAGTTGTGGGAACCTGCTGATCAGTAAACCAACACCTTACCCACTGAGCTATCTCTAGGTACTAGTGCAACCAGTCAGTAAGCCTAATGAACCAACATTGCTTCTTTTCCTTACTTCAACACCATGTAACTCATATTAAAAATAGGCCAAACAAGTCTTTCAAGCAAGACAAAGAAAAAAGCAATCTTTTAAACACATCTCTTTAATTATCATATAGATGCACAGTTTTATGTAACAAAGTAAACAAACTATTAGATTAAAAAAAAAAGCGAAATAAAAATTAACCTTGGCAACCCCAGAGTTTGAACCCACAAATTTGTGGGGACTTGCTGATCAGTAAACCAACACCTTACCCACTGAGCTATCTCTAGTACTAGTGCATCCAGTCAATAAGCCTAATGAACCAACATTGCTTCTTTTCCTTTCTTCAACACCATGTTACTCATATTAAAAGTAGGCCAAACAAGACTTCAAAAAGAAAAAAAAAAATTTATCTTTTAAACACATCTCTTTAATTATCAAATAGATGTACAGTTTCATGTAACAATGTAAACAAACTATTTGATTAAAAAAGCGAAATAGAAACTTTACCTTGGCAACACTGGGATTTGAACCCACAACATTGTGGGGACCTGCTGATCGGTAAACCAACATCTTACCCACTGAGCTATCTTAAGGTACTAATACAAGCAGTCAATAAGCCTAATGAATCAACATGGCTTCTTTTTCTACTTCAACACCATGTAACTCATATTAAAAGTAGGCCAAACAAGACTTCAAAAAGACAAAGAACTAAAACAATCTTTTAAACACATCTCTTTAATTATCAAATAGATGTACAGTTTTACATAACAATGTAAACAAATTATTAGATAAAAAGCGAAATTAAAACTTTACCTTGGCGACACCGGGGTTTGAACCTACAACCTTGTGGGAACCTGCTGACCAGTAAAGCAACACCTTACCCACTGAGCTATCTTAAGGTACTAGTGCAAGCAGTCAATAAGCCTAATGATCCAATATGGCTTCTTTTCGAAGCTTAAACACAATGTAACTCATATTAAAAAAAGGCCAAACAAGACTTCAAAAACTAAAAAAAAAAAAAAATCTTTTAAACACATCTCTTTAATTATCAATAGATGTACAGTTTTATGTAACAATGTAAACAAACTATTTGTTTAAAAAAGCGACATTAAAACTTTACCTTGGCAACACCTGGGTTTGAACCCACAAAAATGTGGGGACCTGCTGATCAGTAAACCAACACCTTACCCACTGAGCTATCTCTAGGTACTAGCACAAGCAGTAAATAAACCTAATGAACCAACATGGCTTCTTTTTCTACTTCAACACCATGTAACTCATATTAAAAATAGGCCAAACAAGTCTTTTAGGCAAGACAAAGAAAAAAGCAATCTTTTAAACACATCTCTTTAATTATCAAATAGATGTACAGTTTTATGTAACAAAGTAAACAAACTATTAGATAAAAAAAAGCGAAATAAAAATTAACCTTGGCAACCCCAGAATTTGAACCCACAAACTTGTGGGGACTTGCTGATCAGTAAACCAACACCTTAGCCCCTGAGCTATCTCTAGGTACTAGCGCAACCAGTCGATAAGCCTAATGAACCAACACTGCTTCTTTTCCTTACTTCAACACCATGTTACTCATATTAAAAGTAGGCCAAACAAGACTTCAAAAAAGACAAAAAAAAAATTAATCTTTTAAACACATCTCTTTAATTATCAAATAGATGTACAGTTTCATGTAACAATGTAAACACATCTCTTTAAATATCAAATAGATGTACAGTTTCATGTAACAATGTAAACAAACTATTTGATTAAAAAAGCGAAATAAAAACTTTACCTTGGCGACACTCGGGTTTGAATCCACAACCTTCTGGAGACCTGCTGATCGGTATCCCAACACCTTACCCACTGAGCTAACTCTAGGTACTAGGGCAAGCAGTTAATAAGCCTAATGAACCAACATGGCTTCTTTTCCATACTTCAACACCATGTAACTCATATTAAAAATAGGCCAAACAAGTCTTTCAAGCAAGACAAAGAAAAAAGCAATCTTTTAAACACATCTCTTTAATTATCAAATAGATGTACAGTTTTACGTAACAATGTAAACAAACTATTTGATTAAAAAAGCGAAATTAAAACTTTACCTTGAACCCACAAAGTTGTGGGAACCTGCTGATCAGTAAACCAACACCTTACCCACTGAGCTATCTCTAGTTACTAGTGCAACCAGTCAGTAAGCCTAATGAACCAACATTGCTTCTTTTCCTTACTTCAACACCATGTAACTCATATAAAAAGTAGGCCAAACAAGACTTTAAAAAAGAAAAAAAAATCTTTTAAACACATCTCTTTAATTATCAAATAGATGTATACTTTTATGTAACAATGTAAACAAACTATTAGATAAAAAAAGCGAAATAAAAACTTTACCTTGGCGACACCAGGGTTTGAGTACACAACCTTGTGGGGACCTGCTGATTGGTAAACCAACACCTTACCCACTGAGCTATCTCTAGGTACTAGTGCAACCAGTCAATAAGCCTAATGAACCAACATTGCTTCTTTTCCTTACTTCAACACCATGTTACTCATATTAAAAGTAGGCCAAACCAGACGTCAAAAAAGACAAAAAAAATAATCTTTTAAACAAATCTCTTTAATTATCGAATAGATGTACAGTTTCATGTAACAATGTAAACAAACTATTAGATAAAAAAAGCGAAATAAAAACTTTACCTTGGCGACACCCGGGTTTGAAACCACACCATTGTGGGGACCTGCTAATCTGTACTCCAACACCTTACCCACTGAGCTATCTTAAGGTACTAGTGCAAGCAGTCAATAAGCCTAATGAACCAATATGGCTTCTTTTCCATACTTCAACACCATGTAACTCATATTAAAAGTTGGCCAAACAAGTCTTTCAAGCAAGACAAAGAAAAAGCAATCTTTTAACACATCTCTTTAGATATCAAATAGATGTACAGTTTTATGTAACAAAGTAAACAAACTATTAGATTAAAAAAAGCAAAATAAAAATTTACCTTGGCAACCCGAGAGTTTGAACCCACAAACTTGTGGGGACTTGCTGATCAGTAAACCAACACCTTACACACTGAGCTATCTCTAGGTACTAGTACAAGCAGTCAATATGCCTAATGAATCAATATGGCTTCTTTTCCATCCTTCAACACCATGTAACTCATATTAAAAATAGGCAAAACAAGTCTTTTAAGCAAGACAAAGAAAAAAGCAATCTTTTAAACACATCTCTTTAATTATTAAATAGATGTACAGTTTTAAGTAAAAAAGTAAACAAACCATTAGATAAAAAAAAAGCAAAATAAAGATTAACCTTGGCAACACCGAAGTTTGAACCCACAACCATGTGGGGACCTGCTGATCAGTAAACCAACACCTTAACCACTGAGCTATCTCTAGGTACTAGCGCAAGCAGTCAATAAGCCTAATGAACGAACATGGCTTCTTTTTCTACTTCAACACCATGTAACTCATAATAAAAGTAGGCCAAACAAGTCTTTCAAGCAAGACAAAGAAAAAAGCAATCTTTTAAACACATCTCTTTAGATATCAAATAGATGTACAGTTTTATGTAACAAAGTAAACAAACTATTAGATAAAAAAAAGCAAAATAAAAATTTACTTTGGCAACACTAGAGTTTGAACCCACAAACTTGTGGGGACTTGCTGATCGGTAAACCAATACCTTAACCACTGAGCTATCTCTAGGTACTAGTGCAAGCAGTCAATAAGCCTAATGAACCAATATGGCTTCTTTTCCATACTTTAACACCATGTAACTCATATCAAAAATAGGCCTAACAAGTCTTTCAAGCAAGACAAAGAAAAAAGCAATCTTTTAAACACATCTTTTTAATTATCAAATAGATGTACAGTTTTATGTAACAAAGTAAACAAACTATTAGATAAAAAAAGCGTAATAAAAATAAACCTTGGCGACACCAAGGTTTGAACCCACAACCTTGTGGGGACCTGCTGATCAGTAAACCAACACCTTACCCACTGAGCTATCTCTAGGTACGAGCGCAAGCAGTCAATAAGCCTAAGGTGAGACCATCGAGGCTCCCACGACATATATTCGCTATTGCTGTGTGCGTAGTGTATTCACCGCCTCAATCACCATATCAAGAAGAACTCATTGACCACTTAATAACATCATCTGATCTGCTTTGTACAAAGTACCCTGATATTGGACTCATTATACTTGGAGATTTGAATCATCTTAGAGTCCAGGACATCTGTTTGGATAATAAATTTTGCCAGGTTGTCCAGAATAACACTAGAGGTGATGCAATACTTGATATGATCATCACTAATATGAAATCAGTGTACAAGAAACCGGAAATTCTCCGCCCCTGTCAACTCATCAGATCATAATTGTGTTTTGTGGAGTCCTAAAGTACATGTAAGACCACCTCAGTGCATTAAGCAGGTAATACGACCTATGCATGGGTCTAGTTTGAATGGGTTTGGTAGATGGATTACTACTCAATCATGGCAGCAGGTAAATGAAGCTACAGGTACCAATGAAAAGGCTAATGCTTTTTATAGTACCATCATGCCTGAAATTGACCGTCATTTTCCTACGAAGACAGTAAAAATGTATCCCTCGGATAAACCATGGATTACTCCAAAAATTAAGCATTTAATCTGCCTGAGACAAAAAGCTTTCAAGACTGGGAAATCAAGTGCTCTATCAAAATTCTACAGGAACAAAGTCCAAAAGGAAATAAGTGCTGCAAAAATTCACTACTATAAATCAAGGGTAGAAGGTACAATCAAAGGGAGTCCGAGGGCTTGGCACAGGAAAATCAAATCAATGTGCGGATCTGTGAAAAAAGTGGATCGAATTGAAGTCCCGGGAATTAACCCCCAAGATTTTGTAACAACTGCTAATGTGATTAACACAAAGTTGGTCAAGGTGTCTCAATCTCTCCCGCCTCTTAAGTATGCAGACCTACCTTCTTATCTTCCATCTCCACCCTTGCCCACCATTCCAGAATGGGAAGTGTACAGAAAATTATCTTCCCTAAATTGTCACAAATCCCCTGGCCCTGACATGATTCCCTCAAGAATATTGAAGGAGTTTGCATGCGAAATCAGCAACCCTATTTGCGACATTATTAACAGCTCCCTTGTGGAAGGCGTCGTTCCCACACAATGGAAAGAGGCCATTGTTGTTCCCATACCAAATTTTCTCCTCCGAATATCGAGGAACTAAGACCGATCTCATTAACATCTCAACTGTCAAAAATTTGTGAAAAATTTATTGAGCAATGGATCGTGAATGATATCACACCAAACCTAGATCCTATGCAGTTTGGTAGTCGACATAACCATTCCACGACACATAATTTAGTTAGCCTGATGGACTTTGTGTATAAAGCTTGTGACGAACCAGGTTCAGTGTGCACATTAGTTACAACCGATTTTGCCAAAGCTTTTGATGCTGTCGACAATACAGTAGCAATAAAGTGCCTCCTGGATCTTGGAGCGAGACCTAGTCTAATCCCATGGATCAGTAATTTTATGTCTAATCGCCGTCAAAGAGTGCGTTACCACGGATATTTATCCGATTGGGAGTATCCTTCATGTGGAGTTGCCCAAGGAACCATATTGGGACCCATAATCTTCCTAGCACTGATTAACAATGCTCTTCAAGATCAAATTAACAATGGAAATATGTGGATGACATGACTATGGCCCAAAGGTGGACAGTTCATCAGCCCTGTACTCTCCAGAATACATTAAATGACCTTGGCATCTGGGTTGAGGACCATAAAATGAAACTCAACTCAAAAAAATGTAATGTCTTACATGTCTCCCGTATGAAACATTTGCCAACTTGGCCACCACTTTCTATAGATCATAATATTCTAAACATCTGTGACTCTGTTAAGATCTTAGGAGTAACCATTCAGAGTGACTTAAAATGGGACGGTCAAGTGGACCACATGTTGTCCTCAGCTAATAGAAAGCTTTTTGCTTTTCGCCGGCTAAAGAAATTTGGAGTTCATGATCAAGAACTGGTTACCATCTATACTGGGTACGTACGTCCAGTGTTAGAGTATGCGGTCCCAGTTTGGCATAATTCCTTGACCACTGATCAAATTAAAAGGTTGGAAAGAGTGCAGAAACGTGTTTGTAAAATCATACTGGGACGAAGGTACGAAGGATATTCTGATGCCCTCTCCTTTCTTGGATTGTGTACACTAGCAGAGAGACGAGTCCAATTGTGCCTTGATTTTGCTAGGAAGCTATATAAGTCTAGCTTTAGAGATTGGCTACCACCGCTCAGGGAGCAGCTGACTGGACGCCAGATGAGGAACTCTTCTAAACTGACAATCCACAGATGCCGAACGGAACAATTCAGGAGATCACCTATTTCATATATGTGTAGACTTTTAAATGATTATGGATTTTAAAAGGACTTTGTATACCTTTATGAAGTATTTTATTCTTCCTTTCTTTTAATCTTGTATTTTAACTTGAGTAAATATGCTTTGACATTTCACTGTAACAGCAAATAATTCAGTGTTCCCCTATGACAAACCTCTTAGGGTACCTGTAACGATGCTGATAAAGTCAATAAACAATAAACCAATATGGCTTCTTTTCCATACTTCAACACCATGTAACTCATTAAAAATAGGCCAAACAAGTCTTTTAAGCAAGACAAAGAAAAAAGCAATCTTTTAAACACATCTCTTTAATTATTAAATAGATGTACAGTTTTATGTAACAAAGTAAACAAACTATTAGATTAAAAAAAGCAAAATAAAAATTAACCTTGGCAACCCCGGTGTTTGAAACCACAACCTTGTGGGGAGTTGCTAATTAGTAAACCAACACCTTACCCACTGAGCTATCTCTAGGTACTAGTGCAACCATTCAATAAGCCTAATGAACCAGCATGGCTTCTTTTCCATACTTCAACACCATGTAACTCATATTAAAAGTAGGCCAAACAAGACTTCAAAAAAGACAAAAAAAAAATCTTTTAAACACATCCCTTTAATTATCAAATAGATGTACAGTTTCATGTAAGAATGTAAACAAACTATTAGATAAAAAAAGCGAAATAGAAACTTTACCTTGGCGACACCGGGGTCTGAACCCACAACCTTGTGGAGACCTGCTGATTGGTAAAACAACACCTTACCCACTGAGCTATGTCTAGGTACTAGCGGAAGCAGTTAATAAGCCTAATGAACCAATATGGCTTCTTTTCCATGCTTCAACACCATGTAACTCATATTAAAAATAGGCCAAACAAGACTTCAAAAAAGACAAAAAAAATAAAAAATCTTTTAAACACATCTCTTTAATTATCAAATAGATGTACAGTTTCATGAAACAATGTAAACACATCTCTTTAATTATCAAATAGATGTACAGTTTCATGTAACAATGTAAACACATCCCTTTAATTATCAAATAGATGTACAGTTTCATGTAACAATGTAAACAAACTATTAGATAAAAAAGCGAAATAGAAACTTTACCTTGGCGACACCGGGGTTTGAACCCACAACATTGTGGGACCTGCTGATCGGTAAACCAACACCTTACCCACTGAGGTATCTTAAGGTACTAGTGCAAGCAGTCAATAAGTCTAATGAACCAATATGGCTTCTTTTCCATACTTCGACACCATGTAACTCATATTAAAAGTAGGCCAAACAAGACTTCAAAAAAGAAACAAAAAAATAAATCTTTTAAACACATCTCTTTAATTATCAAAAAGGTGTACAGTTTCATGTAACAATGTAAACAAATCTCTTTAAATATCAAATAGATGTACAGTTTCATGTAACAATGTAAACAAACTATTTGATTAAAAAAGCGAAATAGAAACTTTACCTTGGCGACACCGGGGTTTGAACCCACAACATTGTGGGGACCTGCTGATCGGTAAACCAACACCTTACCCACTGAGGTATCTTAAGGGAGTAGTGCAAGCAGTCAATAAGTCTAATGAATCAATATGGCTTCTTTTCCATCCTTCAACACAATGTAACTCATAATAAAATAGGCCAAACAAGTCTTTCAAGCAAGACAAAGAAAAAAGCAATCTTTTAAACACATCTCTTTAATTATCAAATAGATGTACAATTTTATGTAACAAAGTAAACAAACTATTAGATAAAAAAAAGCAAAATAAAAATTAATCTTGGCAACACAAAGTTTGAACCAACAACCATGTGGGGACCTGCTGATTAGTAAACCAACATCTTACCCACTGAGGTATCTCTAGGTACTAGTGCAAGCAGTCAATAAGCCTAATGAACGAACATGGCTTCTTTTTCTACTTCAACACCATGTAACTAATATTAAAAGTAGGCCAAACAAGACTTCAAAAAAGACAAAGAACTAAAACAATCTTTTAAAAACATCTCTTTAATTATCAAATAGATGTACAGTTTTACGTAACAATGTAAACAAACTATTTGATTAAAAAAGCGAAATTAAAACTTTACCTTGGTGACACCGGGGTTTGAACCCACAACGCTGTGAGAACCTGCTGATCAGTAAACCAACACCTTACCCACTGAGCTATCTCTAGGTACTAGTGCAACCAGTCAGTAAACCTAATAAACCAACATTGCTTCTTTTCCTAACTTTAACACCATGTAACTCATTTTAAAAGTAGGCCAAACAAGATTTCAAAAAAGACAAAGAAAAAAAACAATCTTTAAAACACATTTCTTTAATTATCAAATAGATTTACAGTTTTATGTAACAATGTAAACAAACTATTTGATTAAAAAAGCAAAATTAAAGCTTCACCTTGGCTTGAACCCACAACGTTGTGGGGACCTGCTGATCCGTAAACCAACACCTTACCCACTGAGCTATCTCTATGTACTAGTCCAAGCAGTCAATAAGCCTCATGAACCAATATGGCTTCTTTTCCACGCTTCAACACCATGTTACTAATATTAAAAGTAGGCCAAACAAGTCTTTCAAGCAAGACAAAGAAAAAAGCAATCTTTTAAACAAATCTCCTCAATTATCAAATAGATGTACAGTTTCATGTAACAATGTAAACAAACTATTAGATAAAAAAAAGCGTAATAAAAATTAACATTGGCAACACCGGGGTTTGAACCCACAACGTTGTGGGGACCTGCTGATCAGTAAACCAACACCTTACCCACTAAGCTACTAGTGCAGACAGTCAATAAGCCTAATGAACCAACATGGCTTCTTTTCCATACTTCAAGACCATGTAACTCATAATAAAAATAGGCCAAACAAGACTTCAAAAAAGACAAAGAGAAAAAACAATCTTTTAAACACATCTGTTTAATTATCAAATAGATGTACGGTTTCATGTAACAATGTAAACAAACTATTAGAAAAAAAAAGTGAAATAAAAACTTAACCTTGGCAACACTGGGGTTTGAACCCACAAGCTTGTGGGGACCTGCTGATCGGTAAACCAACAAATTACCCACTGAGCTATCTCTAGGTACTAGCGCAAGCAGTCAATAAGCCTGATGAACCAATATGGCTTTTTTTTCCATACTTCAACATCATGTAACTCATATTAAAAGTAGGCCAAACAAGTCTTTCAACTAAGACAAAGAAAAAAGCAATCTTTTAAACACATCTCTTTAATTATGAAATAGATGTACAGTTTTATGTAACAAAGTAAACAAACTATTAGATCAAAAAAGCGTAATAAAAATTAACCTTGGCAACACCGGGGTTTGAACCCACAACCTTGTGGGGACCTGCTGATCAGTAAAGCAAAACCTTAACCACTGAGCTATCTCTAGGTACTAGCACAACCAGTCAATAAGCCTAATGATCCAATATGGCTTCTTTTCCAAGCTTCAACACCATGTAACTCATATTAAAAATAGGCCAAACAAGACTTCAAAAAAGACAAAGAAAAAAGCAATCTTTTAAACACATCTCTTTAATTATCAAATAGATGTACAGTTTTATGTAACAAAGTAAACAAACTAATTGATTAAAAAAGCTAAATAAAAATTAACTTTGGCAACCACGGGGTTTAAACCCACAATCTTGTGGGGACCTGCTTAACAGTAAACCAACACCTTACCCACTGAGCTATCTATAGGTAATAGTGCACGCAGTCAATAAGCCTAATGAACCAACATGGCTTCTTTTCCATGCTTCAACACCATGTAACTCATATTAAAAGTAGGCCAAACAAGTCTTTCAAGCAAGACGAAGAAAAAAGCAATCTTGTAAACACATCTCTTTAATTATCAAATAGATGTACAGTTTTATGTAACAAAGTAAACAAACTATTAGATAAAAAAAGCGTAATAAAAAGTAACCTTGGCAACAACAGGGTTTGAACCCACAACCTTGTGGGGACCTGCTGATCAGTAAACCAACACCTTACCCACTGAGCTATCCCTAGGTAACAGTGCAACCAGTCAATAAGCCTAATGAACCAACATGGCTTCTTTCCATACTTCAACACCATGTAATTCATATTAAAGTAGGCCAAACAAGACTTCAAAAAAGACAAAAAAAAATATTTTAAACACATCTCTTCAATTATCAAATAGATGTACAGTTTTATGTAACAATGTAAACAAACTATTTGTTTAAAAAGCGAAATTAAAGCTTAACTTGGCGACACCGGGGTTTGAACCCACAACTTTGTGGGGACCTGCTGATTGGTTATTTAACACTTTACCCACTGACCTATCTCTAATTACTAGTGCAAACAGTAAATAAGCCTAATGAATCAATATGGCTTCTTTTCCATCCTTCAACACCATGTAAATCATATTAAAAATAGGCCAAACAAGTCTTTCAAGCAAGACAAAGAAAAAAGCAATCTTTTAAACACATCTCTTTAATTATCAAATAGATGTACAGTTTTATGTAACAATGTAAGCGAACTATTTGATTAAAAAAGCGAAATTAAAACTTTACATTGGCAACTCCGGTGTTTGAACCCACAACGTTGTGGGGACCTGCTGATCGTTGAACCAACACCTTACCCACTGAGCTATCTCTAGGTACTAGCGCAAGCAGTCAATAAGCCTAATGAACCAATATGGCTTCTTTTCCTTACTTCAACACCATGTTACTCATATTAAAAGTAGGCCAAACCAGACTTCAAAAAAGACAAAAATATATATATATATTTTAAACAAATCTCTTTAATTATCAAATAGATGTACAGTTTCATGTAACAATGTAAACAAACTATTAGATTAAAAAAAACGAAATAAAAACTTTACCTTGGCGACACCAGGGTTTGAACCCACAACCTTGTGGGGACCTGCTGATCGATGTACAGTTTTATGTAACAAAGTAAACAAACTATTAGATAAAAAAAAAGCAAAATAAAAATTAACCTTGGCAACCCCAGGGTTTGAACCCACAACCTTGTGGGAACCTGCTGATCAGTAAACCAACACCTTACCCACTGAGATATCTATAGGTACTAGTGGAACCAGCCAATAAGCCTAATGAACCAACATTGCTTCTTTTCCTTACTTCAACACCATGTAACTCATATCAAAAATAGGCCTAACAAGTCTTTCAAGCAAGACAAAAAAAAAGCAATCTTTTAAACACATCTCTTTAATTATCAAATAGATGTACAGTTTTATGTAACAAAGTAAACAAACTATTAGATAAAAAAAAGCAAAATAAAGATTAACCTTGGCAACAACGGGGTTTGAACCCACAACCATGTGGGGACCTGCTGATCAATAAACCAACACCTTAACCACTGAGCTATCTCTAGGTACTAGCGCAAGCAGTAAATAAGACTAATGAACCAACATGGTTTCTATTTCTACTTCAACACCATGTAACTCATATTGAAAGTAGGCCAAACAAGACTTCAAAAAAGACAAAGAAAAAAACAATCTTTTAAACAAATCTCTTTAATTATCAAATAGATGTACACTTTCATGTAACTATGTAAACAAACTATTAGATAAAAAAAGCGAAATAACAACTTTACCTTGGCGACACCAGGGTTTGAACCCACAACATTGGGGGGACCTGCTGATCGGTAAACCAACACCTTACCCACTGAGCTATCTCTAGATACTAGTCCAAGCAGTCAATAAGCCTAATAAACCAATATGGCTTCTTTTCCAAGCTTCAACACAATGTAACTCATATTAAAATTAGGCCAAACAAGTCTTTCAAGCAAGACAAAAAAAAAATCTTTTAAACAAATCTCTTTAATTATCAAATAGATGTACAGTTTCATGTAACAATGTAAACAAACTATTAGATAAAAAAAGCGAAATAAAAAGTTTACTTGCTGACACCGGGGTTTGAACCCCGGTACTAGTGCAAGCAGTCAATAAGTCTAATGAATCAATATGGCTTCTTTTCCATTCTTCAACACCATGTAACTCATTAAAAATAGGCCAAACAAGTCTTTCAAGCAAGACAAAGAAAAAAGCAATCTTTTAAACACATCTTTTTAATTATCAAATAGATGTACAGTTTTATGTAACAAAGTAAACAAACTATTTGATTAAAAAAGCTAAATTAAAACTTTACCTTGGCTTGAACCCACAACGTTGTGGGGACCAGTAAACCAACACCTTACCAACTGAGCTATCTCTAGGTACCAGTGCAGGCAGTCGATAAGCCTAATGAACCAACATGGCTTATTTTCTATACTTCAATACCATGTAACTCATATTAAAAGTAGGCCAAACAAGTCTTTCAAGCAAGACAAAGAAAAAAGCAATCTTTTAAACACATCTCTTTAATTATCAAATAGATGTACAGTTTTATGTAACAAAGTAAACAAACTATTAGATAAAAAAAAGTGTAATAAAAATTAAACTTGGCAGCACCGGGGTTTGAACCCACAACCTTGTGGGGACCTGCTGATCAGTAAACCAACACCTTACCCACTGAGCTATCTCTAGGTACTAGTACAAGCAGTCAATAAGTCTAATGAATCAATATGGCTTCTTTTCCATCCTTCCACACAATGTAACTCATATTAAAAATAGGCCAAACAAGTCTTTCAAGCAAGACAAAGAAAAAAGCAATCTTTCAAACACATCTCTTTAATTATCAAATAGATGTACAGTTTTATGTAACAAAGTAAACAAACTATTAGATAAAAAAAAGCAAAATAAAAATTATCCTTGGGCAACACCGGGGTTTGAACCCACAAAGTTGTGGGGACCTGCTAATCAGTAAACCAACACCTTACCCACTGAGCTATCTCTAGGTACTAGTGCAACCAGTCAGTAAGCCTAATGAACCAACATTGCTTCTTTTCCTTACTTCAACACCATGTAACTCATATTAAAAATAGGCCAAACAAGTCTTTCAAGCAAGACAAAGAAAAAAGCAATCTTTTAAACACATCTCTTTAATTATCATATAGATGCACAGTTTTATGTAACAAAGTAAACAAACTATTAGATTAAAAAAAAAAAGCGAAATAAAAATTAACCTTGGCAACCCCAGAGTTTGAACCCACAAATTTGTGGGGACTTGCTGAGCAGTAAACCAACACCTTACCCACTGAGCTATCTCTAGGTACTAGTGCATCCAGTCAATAAGCCTAATGAACCAACATTGCTTCTTTTCCTTTCTTCAACACCATGTTACTCATATTAAAAGTAGGCCAAACAAGACTTCAAAAAAGAAAAAAAAAAAATTTATCTTTTAAACACATCTCTTTAATTATCAAATAGATGTACAGTTTCATGTAACAATGTAAACAAACTATTTGATTAAAAAAGCGAAATAGAAACTTTACCTTGGCAACACTGGGATTTGAACCCACAACATTGTGGGGACCTGCTGATCGGTAAACCAACATCTTACCCACTGAGCTATCTTAAGGTACTAATGCAAGCAGTCAATAAGCCTAATGAATCAACATGGCTTCTTTTTCTACTTCAACACCATGTAACTCATATTAAAAGTAGGCCAAACAAGACTTCAAAAAGACAAAGAACTAAAACAATCTTTTAAACACATCTCTTTAATTATCAAATAGATGTACAGTTTTACATAACAATGTAAACAAATTATTAGATAAAAAAGCGAAATTAAAACTTTACCTTGGCGACACCAGGGTTTGAACCTACAACCTTGTGGGAACCTGCTGACCAGTAAAGCAACACCTTACCCACTGAGCTATCTTAAGGTACTAGTGCAAGCAGTCAATAAGCCTAATGATCCAATATGGCTTCTTTTCGAAGCTTAAACACAATGTAACTCATATTAAAAAAAGGCCAAACAAGACTTCAAAAAACTAAAAAAAAAAAAAAAATCTTTTAAACACATCTCTTTAATTATCAAATAGATGTACAGTTTTATGTAACAATGTAAACAAACTATTTGTTTAAAAAAGCGACATTAAAACTTTACCTTGGCAACACCTGGGTTTGAACCCACAAAAATGTGGGGACCTGCTGATCAGTAAACCAACACCTTACCCACTGAGCTATCTCTAGGTACTAGCACAAGCAGTAAATAAACCTAATGAACCAACATGGCTTCTTTTTCTACTTCAACACCATGTAACTCATATTAAAAATAGGCCAAACAAGTCTTTTAGGCAAGACAAAGAAAAAAGCAATCTTTTAAACAAATCTCTTTAATTATCAAATAGATGTACAGTTTTATGTAACAAAGTAAACAAACTATTAGATAAAAAAAAGCGAAATAAAAATTAACCTTGGCAACCCCAGAATTTGAACCCACAAACTTGTGGGGACTTGCTGATCAGTAAACCAACACCTTAGCCACTGAGCTATCTCTAGGTACTAGTGCAACCAGTCGATAAGCCTAATGAACCAACACTGCTTCTTTTCCTTACTTCAACACCATGTTACTCATATTAAAAGTAGGCCAAACAAGACTTCAAAAAAGACAAAAAAAAAATTAATCTTTTAAACACATCTCTTTAATTATCAAATAGATGTACAGTTTCATGTAACAATGTAAACACATCTCTTTAAATATCAAATAGATGTACAGTTTCATGTAACAATGTAAACAAACTATTTGATTAAAAAAGCGAAATAAAAACTTTACCTTGGCGACACTCGGGTTTGAATCCACAACCTTCTGGAGACCTGCTGATCGGTATCCCAACACCTTACCCACTGAGCTAACTCTAGGTACTAGGGCAAGCAGTTAATAAGCCTAATGAACCAACATGGCTTCTTTTCCATACTTCAACACCATGTAACTCATATTAAAAATAGGCCAAACAAGTCTTTCAAGCAAGACAAAGAAAAAAGCAATCTTTTAAACACATCTCTTTAATTATCAAATAGATGTACAGTTTTACGTAACAATGTAAACAAACTATTTGATTAAAAAAGCGAAATTAAAACTTTACCTTGAACCCACAAAGTTGTGGGAACCTGCTGATCAGTAAACCAACACCTTACCCACTGAGCTATCTCTAGTTACTAGTGCAACCAGTCAGTAAGCCTAATGAACCAACATTGCTTCTTTTCCTTACTTCAACACCATGTAACTCATATTAAAAATAGGCCAAACAAGTCTTTCAAGCAAGACAAAGAAAAAAGCAATCTTTTAAACACATCTCTTTAATTATCAAATAGATGTACAGTTTTACGTAACAAAATAAACAAACTATTAGATAAAAAAAAGTGTAATAAAAATTAACCTTGGTGACAGCGGGGTTTGAACCCACAACCTTGTGGGGACTTGCTGATCGGTAAACCAACACCGTACCCACTGAGCTATCTCTAGGTAATACTGCAAGCAGTCAATAAGCCTAATGAACCAACATGGCTTCTTTTCCATACTTCAACACCATGTAACTCATATAAAAAGTAGGCCAAACAAGACTTTAAAAAAGAAAAAAAAATCTTTTAAACACATCTCTTTAATTATCAAATAGATGTACAGTTTCATGTAACAATGTAAACAAACTATTTGATTAAAAAAGCAAAATTAAACTTCACCTTGGCAACACCTGGGTTTGAACCCACAACGTTGTGGGGACCTGCTGAGCAGTAAACCAACACCTTACCCACTGAGCTATCTCTAGGTACTAGTGCAAGCAGTCAATAAGCCTAATGAATCAATATGGCTTCTTTTCCATCCTTCAACACCATGGAACTCATTAAAATTAGGCCAAACAAGACTTTAAAAAAGAAAAAAAAAATCTTTTAAACACATCTCTTTGATTATCAAATAGATGTACAGTTTCATGTAACAATGTAAACAAAGTATTTGATTAAAAAAGCAAAATTAAAACTTCACCTTGGCAATCCCAGGGTTTGAACCTACAACCTTGTGGGGACTTGCTGATCAGTAAACCAACACCTTACCCACTGAGCTATCTCTAGGTACTAGTGCAACCAGTCAATAAGCCTAATGAATCAATATGGCTTCTTTTCCATCCTTCAACACCATGTAACTCATATTAAAAATAGGCCAAACAAGTCTTTCAAGCAAGACAAAGAAAAAAGCAATCTTTTAAACACATCTCTTTAATTATCAAATAGATGTACAGTTTTATGTAACAAAGTAAACAAACTATTAGATAAAAAAAAGCGTAATAAAAACTAACCTTGGCAACACCTGGGTTTGAACCCACAAACTGGTGGGGACTTGCTGATCAGTAAACCAACACCTTACCCACTGAGCTATCTCTAGGTACAAGTGCAACCAGTCAATAAGCCTAATGAACCAACATTGCTTCTTTTCCTTACTTCAACACCATGTTACTCATATTAAAAGTAGGCCAAACCAAACTTCAAAAAAGACAAAGAAAAAAAACAATCTTTTAAACACATCTCTTTAATTATCAAATAGATGTATACTTTTATGTAACAATGTAAACAAACTATTAGATAAAAAAAGCGAAATAAAAACTTTACCTTGGCGACACCAGGGTTTGAGTACACAACCTTGTGGGGACCTGCTGATTGGTAAACCAACACCTTACCCACTGAGCTATCTCTAGGTACTAGTGCAACCAGTCAATAAGCCTAATGAACCAACATTGCTTCTTTTCCTTACTTCAACACCATGTTACTCATATTAAAAGTAGGCCAAACCAGACGTCAAAAAAGACAAAAAAAATAATCTTTTAAACAAATCTCTTTAATTATCGAATAGATGTACAGTTTCATGTAACAATGTAAACAAACTATTAGATAAAAAAAGCGAAATAAAAACTTTACCTTGGCGACACCCGGGTTTGAAACCACACCATTGTGGGGACCTGCTAATCGGTACCCCAACACCTTACCCACTGAGCTATCTTAAGGTACTAGTGCAAGCAGTCAATAAGCCTAATGAACCAATATGGCTTCTTTTCCATACTTCAACACCATGTAACTCATATTAAAAGTTGGCCAAACAAGTCTTTCAAGCAAGACAAAGAAAAAAGCAATCTTTTAAACACATCTCTTTAGATATCAAATAGATGTACAGTTTTATGTAACAAAGTAAACAAACTATTAGATTAAAAAAAGCAAAATAAAAATTTACCTTGGCAACCCGAGAGTTTGAACCCACAAACTTGTGGGGACTTGCTGATCAGTAAACCAACACCTTACACACTGAGCTATCTCTAGGTACTAGTACAAGCAGTCAATATGCCTAATGAATCAATATGGCTTCTTTTCCATCCTTCAACACCATGTAACTCATATTAAAAATAGGCAAAACAAGTCTTTTAAGCAAGACAAAGAAAAAAGCAATCTTTTAAACACATCTCTTTAATTATTAAATAGATGTACAGTTTTAAGTAAAAAAGTAAACAAACCATTAGATAAAAAAAAAGCAAAATAAAGATTAACCTTGGCAACACCGAAGTTTGAACCCACAACCATGTGGGGACCTGCTGATCAGTAAACCAACACCTTAACCACTGAGCTATCTCTAGGTACTAGCGCAAGCAGTCAATAAGCCTAATGAACGAACATGGCTTCTTTTTCTACTTCAACACCATGTAACTCATAATAAAAGTAGGCCAAACCAGTCTTTCAAGCAAGACAAAGAAAAAAGCAATCTTTTAAACACATCTCTTTAGATATCAAATAGATGTACAGTTTTATGTAACAAAGTAAACAAACTATTAGATAAAAAAAAGCAAAATAAAAATTTACTTTGGCAACACTAGAGTTTGAACCCACAAACTTGTGGGACTTGCTGATCGGTAAACCAATACCTTAACCACTGAGCTATCTCTAGGTACTAGTGCAAGCAGTCAATAAGCCTAATGAACCAATATGGCTTCTTTTCCATACTTTAACACCATGTAACTCATATCAAAAATAGGCCTAACAAGTCTTTCAAGCAAGACAAAGAAAAAAGCAATCTTTTAAACACATCTTTTTAATTATCAAATAGATGTACAGTTTTATGTAACAAAGTAAACAAACTATTAGATAAAAAAAGCGTAATAAAAATAAACCTTGGCGACACCAAGGTTTGAACCCACAACCTTGTGGGGACCTGCTGATCAGTAAACCAACACCTTACCCACTGAGCTATCTCTAGGTACGAGCGCCAGCAGTCAATAAGCCTAAGGTGAGACCATCGAGGCTCCCACGACATATATTCGCTATTGCTGTGTGCGTAGTGTATTCACCGCCTCAATCACCATATCAAGAAGAACTCATTGACCACTTAATAACATCATCTGATCTGCTTTGTACAAAGTACCCTGATATTGGACTCATTATACTTGGAGATTTGAATCATCTTAGAGTCCAGGACATCTGTTTGGATAATAAATTTTGCCAGGTTGTCCAGAATAACACTAGAGGTGATGCAATACTTGATATGATCATCACTAATATGAAATCAGTGTACAAGAAACCGGAAATTCTCCGCCCCTGTCAACTCATCAGATCATAATTGTGTTTTGTGGAGTCCTAAAGTACATGTAAGACCACCTCAGTGCATTAAGCAGGTAATACGACCTATGCATGGGTCTAGTTTGAATGGGTTTGGTAGATGGATTACTACTCAATCATGGCAGCAGGTAAATGAAGCTACAGGTACCAATGAAAAGGCTAATGCTTTTTATAGTACCATCATGCCTGAAATTGACCGTCATTTTCCTACGAAGACAGTAAAAATGTATCCCTCGGATAAACCATGGATTACTCCAAAAATTAAGCATTTAATCTGCCTGAGACAAAAAGCTTTCAAGACTGGGAAATCAAGTGCTCTATCAAAATTCTACAGGAACAAAGTCCAAAAGGAAATAAGTGCTGCAAAAATTCACTACTATAAATCAAGGGTAGAAGGTACAATCAAAGGGAGTCCGAGGGCTTGGCACAGGAAAATCAAATCAATGTGCGGATCTGTGAAAAAAGTGGATCGAATTGAAGTCCCGGAATTAACCCCCAAGATTTTGTAACAACTGCTAATGTGATTAACACAAAGTTGGTCAAGGTGTCTCAATCTCTCCCGCCTCTTAAGTATGCAGACCTACCTTCTTATCTTCCATCTCCACCCTTGCCCACCATTCCAGAATGGGAAGTGTACAGAAAATTATCTTCCCTAAATTGTCACAAATCCCCTGGCCCTGACATGATTCCCTCAAGAATATTGAAGGAGTTTGCATGCGAAATCAGCAACCCTATTTGCGACATTATTAACAGCTCCCTTGTGGAAGGCGTCGTTCCCACACAATGGAAAGAGGCCATTGTTGTTCCCATACCAAAATTTTCTCCTCCGAATATCGAGGAACTAAGACCGATCTCATTAACATCTCAACTGTCAAAAATTTGTGAAAAATTTATTGAGCAATGGATCGTGAATGATATCACACCAAACCTAGATCCTATGCAGTTTGGTAGTCGACATAACCATTCCACGACACATAATTTAGTTAGCCTGATGGACTTTGTGTATAAAGCTTGTGACGAACCAGGTTCAGTGTGCACATTAGTTACAACCGATTTTGCCAAAGCTTTTGATGCTGTCGACAATACAGTAGCAATAAAGTGCCTCCTGGATCTTGGAGCGAGACCTAGTCTAATCCCATGGATCAGTAATTTTATGTCTAATCGCCGTCAAAGAGTGCGTTACCACGGATATTTATCCGATTGGGAGTATCCTTCATGTGGAGTTGCCCAAGGAACCATATTGGGACCCATAATCTTCCTAGCACTGATTAACAATGCTCTTCAAGATCAAATTAACCAATGGAAATATGTGGATGACATGACTATGGCCCAAAGGTGGACAGTTCATCAGCCCTGTACTCTCCAGAATACATTAAATGACCTTGGCATCTGGGTTGAGGACCATAAAATGAAACTCAACTCAAAAAAATGTAATGTCTTACATGTCTCCCGTATGAAACATTTGCCAACTTGGCCACCACTTTCTATAGATCATAATATTCTAAACATCTGTGACTCTGTTAAGATCTTAGGAGTAACCATTCAGAGTGACTTAAAATGGGACGGTCAAGTGGACCACATGTTGTCCTCAGCTAATAGAAAGCTTTTTGCTTTTCGCCGGCTAAAGAAATTTGGAGTTCATGATCAAGAACTGGTTACCATCTATACTGGGTACGTACGTCCAGTGTTAGAGTATGCGGTCCCAGTTTGGCATAATTCCTTGACCACTGATCAAATTAAAAGGTTGGAAAGAGTGCAGAAACGTGTTTGTAAAATCATACTGGGACGAAGGTACGAAGGATATTCTGATGCCCTCTCCTTTCTTGGATTGTGTACACTAGCAGAGAGACGAGTCCAATTGTGCCTTGATTTTGCTAGGAAGCTATATAAGTCTAGCTTTAGAGATTGGCTACCACCGCTCAGGGAGCAGCTGACTGGACGCCAGATGAGGAACTCTTCTAAACTGACAATCCACAGATGCCGAACGGAACAATTCAGGAGATCACCTATTTCATATATGTGTAGACTTTTAAATGATTATGGATTTTAAAAGGACTTTGTATACCTTTATGAAGTATTTTATTCTTCCTTTCTTTTAATCTTGTATTTTAACTTGAGTAAATATGCTTTGACATTTCACTGTAACAGCAAAATAATTCAGTGTTCCCCTATGACAAACCTCTTAGGGTACCTGTAACGATGCTGATAAAGTCAATAAACAATAAACCAATATGGCTTCTTTTCCATACTTCAACACCATGTAACTCATTAAAAATAGGCCAAACAAGTCTTTTAAGCAAGACAAAGAAAAAAGCAATCTTTTAAACACATCTCTTTAATTATTAAATAGATGTACAGTTTTATGTAACAAAGTAAACAAACTATTAGATTAAAAAAAGCAAAATAAAAATTAACCTTGGCAACCCCGGTGTTTGAAACCACAACCTTGTGGGGAGTTGCGAATTAGTAAACCAACACCTTACCCACTGAGCTATCTCTAGGTACTAGTGCAACCATTCAATAAGCCTAATGAACCAGCATGGCTTCTTTTCCATACTTCAACACCATGTAACTCATATTAAAAGTAGGCCAAACAAGACTTCAAAAAAGACAAAAAAAAAATCTTTTAAACACATCCCTTTAATTATCAAATAGATGTACAGTTTCATGTAAGAATGTAAACAAACTATTAGATAAAAAAGCGAAATAGAAACTTTACCTTGGCGACACCGGGGTCTGAACCCACAACCTTGTGGAGACCTGCTGATTGGTAAAACAACACCTTACCCACTGAGCTATGTCTAGGTACTAGCGGAAGCAGTTAATAAGCCTAATGAACCAATATGGCTTCTTTTCCACGCTTCAACACCATGTAACTCATATTAAAAATAGGCCAAACAAGACTTCAAAAAAGACAAAAAAAATAAAAAATCTTTTAAACACATCTCTTTAATTATCAAATAGATGTACAGTTTCATGAAACAATGTAAACACATCTCTTTAATTATCAAATAGATGTACAGTTTCATGTAACAATGTAAACAAACTATTAGATAAAAAAAGCGAAATAGAAACTTTACCTTGGCGACACCGGGGTTTGAACCCACAACATTGTGGGGACCTGCTGATCGGTAAACCAACACCTTACCCACTGAGGTATCTTAAGGTACTAGTGCAAGCAGTCAATAAGTCTAATGAACCAATATGGCTTCTTTTCCATACTTCGACACCATGTAACTCATATTAAAAGTAGGCCAAACAAGACTTCAAAAAAGAAACAAAAAAAATAAATCTTTTAAACACATCTCTTTAATTATCAAAAAGGTGTACAGTTTCATGTAACAATGTAAACAAATCTCTTTAAATATCAAATAGATGTACAGTTTCATGTAACAATGTAAACAAACTATTTGATTAAAAAAGCGAAATAGAAACTTTACCTTGGCGACACCGGGGTTTGAACCCACAACATTGTGGGGACCTGCTGATCGGTAAACCAACACCTTACCCACTGAGGTATCTTAAGGGAGTAGTGCAAGCAGTCAATAAGTCTAATGAATCAATATGGCTTCTTTTCCATCCTTCAACACAATGTAACTCATAATAAAAATAGGCCAAACAAGTCTTTCAAGCAAGACAAAGAAAAAAGCAATCTTTTAAACACATCTCTTTAATTATCAAATAGATGTACAATTTTATGTAACAAAGTAAACAAACTATTAGATAAAAAAAAGCAAAATAAAAATTAATCTTGGCAACACAAAGTTTGAACCAACAACCATGTGGGGACCTGCTGATTAGTAAACCAACATCTTACCCACTGAGGTATCTCTAGGTACTAGTGCAAGCAGTCAATAAGCCTAATGAACGAACATGGCTTCTTTTTCTACTTCAACACCATGTAACTAATATTAAAAGTAGGCCAAACAAGACTTCAAAAAAGACAAAGAACTAAAACAATCTTTTAAAAACATCTCTTTAATTATCAAATAGATGTACAGTTTTACGTAACAATGTAAACAAACTATTTGATTAAAAAAGCGAAATTAAAACTTTACCTTGGTGACACCGGGGTTTGAACCCACAACGCTGTGAGAACCTGCTGATCAGTAAACCAACACCTTACCCACTGAGCTATCTCTAGGTACTAGTGCAACCAGTCAGTAAACCTAATAAACCAACATTGCTTCTTTTCCTAACTTTAACACCATGTAACTCATTTTAAAAGTAGGCCAAACAAGATTTCAAAAAAGACAAAGAAAAAAAACAATCTTTAAAACACATTTCTTTAATTATCAAATAGATTTACAGTTTTATGTAACAATGTAAACAAACTATTTGATTAAAAAAGCAAAATTAAAGCTTCACCTTGGCTTGAACCCACAACGTTGTGGGGACCTGCTGATCTGTAAACCAACACCTTACCCACTGAGCTATCTCTATGTACTAGTCCAAGCAGTCAATAAGCCTCATGAACCAATATGGCTTCTTTTCCAAGCTTCAACACCATGTTACTAATATTAAAAGTAGGCCAAACAAGTCTTTCAAGCAAGACAAAGAAAAAAGCAATCTTTTAAACAAATCTCCTCAATTATCAAATAGATGTACAGTTTCATGTAACAATGTAAACAAACTATTAGATAAAAAAAAGCGTAATAAAAATTAACATTGGCAACACCGGGGTTTGAACCCACAACGTTGTGGGGACCTGCTGATCAGTAAACCAACACCTTACCCACTAAGCTACTAGTGCAGACAGTCAATAAGCCTAATGAACCAACATGGCTTCTTTTCCATACTTCAAGACCATGTAACTCATAATAAAAATAGGCCAAACAAGACTTCAAAAAAGACAAAGAGAAAAAACAATCTTTTAAACACATCTGTTTAATTATCAAATAGATGTACGGTTTCATGTAACAATGTAAACAAACTATTAGAAAAAAAAAGTGAAATAAAAACTTTACCTTGGCAACACCGGGGTTTGAACCCACAAGCTTGTGGGGACCTGCTGATCGGTAAACCAACAAATTACCCACTGAGCTATCTCTAGGTACTAGCGCAAGCAGTCAATAAGCCTGATGAACCAATATGGCTTTTTTTTCCATACTTCAACATCATGTAACTCATATTAAAAGTAGGCCAAACAAGTCTTTCAACTAAGACAAAGAAAAAAGCAATCTTTTAAACACATCTCTTTAATTATGAAATAGATGTACAGTTTTATGTAACAAAGTAAACAAACTATTAGATCAAAAAAGCGTAATAAAAATTAACCTTGGCAACACCGGGGTTTGAACCCACAACCTTGTGGGGACCTGCTGATCAGTAAAGCAAAACCTTAACCACTGAGCTATCTCTAGGTACTAGCACAACCAGTCAATAAGCCTAATGATCCAATATGGCTTCTTTTCCAAGCTTCAACACCATGTAACTCATATTAAAAATAGGCCAAACAAGACTTCAAAAAAGACAAAGAAAAAAGCAATCTTTTAAACACATCTCTTTAATTATCAAATAGATGTACAGTTTTATGTAACAAAGTAAACAAACTAATTGATTAAAAAAGCTAAATAAAAATTAACTTTGGCAACCACGGGGTTTAAACCCACAATCTTGTGGGGACCTGCTTAACAGTAAACCAACACCTTACCCACTGAGCTATCTATAGGTAATAGTGCACGCAGTCAATAAGCCTAATGAACCAACATGGCTTCTTTTCCATGCTTCAACACCATGTAACTCATATTAAAAGTAGGCCAAACAAGTCTTTCAAGCAAGACGAAGAAAAAAGCAATCTTGTAAACACATCTCTTTAATTATCAAATAGATGTACAGTTTTATGTAACAAAGTAAACAAACTATAAGATAAAAAAAAGCGTAATAAAAAGTAACCTTGGCAACAACAGGGTTTGAACCCACAACCTTGTGGGGACCTGCTGATCAGTAAACCAACACCTTACCCACTGAGCTATCCCTAGGTAACAGTGCAACCAGTCAATAAGCCTAATGAACCAACATGGCTTCTTTTCCATACTTCAACACCATGTAATTCATATTAAAAGTAGGCCAAACAAGACTTCAAAAAAGACAAAAAAAAAATATTTTAAACACATCTCTTCAATTATCAAATAGATGTACAGTTTTATGTAACAATGTAAACAAACTATTTGTTTAAAAAAGCGAAATTAAAGCTTAACTTGGCGACACCGGGGTTTGAACCCACAACTTTGTGGGGACCTGCTGATTGGTTATTTAACACTTTACCCACTGACCTATCTCTAATTACTAGTGCAAACAGTAAATAAGCCTAATGAATCAATATGGCTTCTTTTCCATCCTTCAACACCATGTAAATCATATTAAAAATAGGCCAAACAAGTCTTTCAAGCAAGACAAAGAAAAAAGCAATCTTTTAAACACATCTCTTTAATTATCAAATAGATGTACAGTTTTATGTAACAATGTAAGCGAACTATTTGATTAAAAAAGCGAAATTAAAACTTTACATTGGCAACTCCGGTGTTTGAACCCACAACGTTGTGGGGACCTGCTGATCGTTGAACCAACACCTTACCCACTGAGCTATCTCTAGGTACTAGCTCAAGCAGTCAATAAGCCTAATGAACCAATATGGCTTCTTTTCCTTACTTCAACACCATGTTACTCATATTAAAAGTAGGCCAAACCAGACTTCAAAAAAGACAAAAATATATATATATATTTTAAACAAATCTCTTTAATTATCAAATAGATGTACAGTTTCATGTAACAATGTAAACAAACTATTAGATTAAAAAAAACGAAATAAAAACTTTACCTTGGCGACACCAGGGTTTGAACCCACAACCTTGTGGGGACCTGCTGATCGATGTACAGTTTTCAAAAATAGGCCTAACAAGTCTTTCAAACAAGACAAAGAAAAAAGCAATCTTTTAAACACATCTCTTTAATTATCAAATAGATGTACAGTTTCATGTAACAATGTAAACAAACTATTAGATAAAAAAAACGAAATAAAAACTTTACCTTGGCGACACCAGGGTTTGAACCCACAACCTTGTGGGGACCTGCTGATCGATGTACAGTTTTATGTAACAAAGTAAACAAACTATTAGATAAAAAAAAAGCAAAATAAAAATTAACCTTGGCAACCCCAGGGTTTGAACCCACAACCTTGTGGGAACCTGCTGATCAGTAAACCAACACCTTACCCACTGAGATATCTATAGGTACTAGTGGAACCAGCCAATAAGCCTAATGAACCAACATTGCTTCTTTTCCTTACTTCAACACCATGTAACTCATATCAAAAATAGGCCTAACAAGTCTTTCAAGCAAGACAAAAAAAAAGCAATCTTTTAAACACATCTCTTTAATTATCAAATAGATGTACAGTTTTATGTAACAAAGTAAACAAACTATTAGATAAAAAAAAGCAAAATAAAGATTAACCTTGGCAACAATGGGGTTTGAACCCACAACCATGTGGGGACCTGCTGATCAATAAACCAACACCTTAACCACTGAGCTATCTCTAGGTACTAGCGCAAGCAGTAAATAAGACTAATGAACCAACATGGTTTCTATTTTTACTTCAACACCATGTAACTCATATTGAAAGTAGGCCAAACAAGACTTCAAAAAAGACAAAGAAAAAAACAATCTTTTAAACAAATCTCTTTAATTATCAAATAGATGTACACTTTCATGTAACTATGTAAACAAACTATTAGATAAAAAAGGCGAAATAACAACTTTACCTTGGCGACACCAGGGTTTGAACCCACAACATTGTGGGGACCTGCTGATCGGTAAACCAACACCTTACCCACTGAGCTATCTCTAGATACTAGTCCAAGCAGTCAATAAGCCTAATAAACCAATATGGCTTCTTTTCCAAGCTTCAACACAATGTAACTCATATTAAAATTAGGCCAAACAAGTCTTTCAAGCAAGACAAAAAAAAAATCTTTTAAACAAATCTCTTTAATTATCAAATAGATGTACAGTTTCATGTAACAATGTAAACAAACTATTAGATAAAAAAAGCGAAATAAAAGTTTACTTGCTGACACCGGGGTTTGAACCCCGGTACTAGTGCAAGCAGTCAATAAGTCTAATGAATCAATATGGCTTCTTTTCCATTCTTCAACACCATGTAACTCATTAAAAATAGGCCAAACAAGTCTTTCAAGCAAGACAAAGAAAAAAGCAATCTTTTAAACACATCTTTTTAATTATCAAATAGATGTACAGTTTTATGTAACAAAGTAAACAAACTATTTGATTAAAAAAGCTAAATTAAAACTTTACCTTGGCTTGAACCCACAACGTTGTGGGGACCAGTAAACCAACACCTTACCAACTGAGCTATCTCTAGGTACCAGTGCAGGCAGTCGATAAGCCTAATGAACCAACATGGCTTATTTTCTATACTTCAATACCATGTAACTCATATTAAAAGTAGGCCAAACAAGTCTTTCAAGCAAGACAAAGAAAAAAGCAATCTTTTAAACACATCTCTTTAATTATCAAATAGATGTACAGTTTTATGTAACAAAGTAAACAAACTATTAGATAAAAAAGCGAAATAAAAACTTTACCTTGGCGACACTGGGGTTTGAACCTACAACCTTGGGGGGACCTGCTGATCGGTAAACCAACACCTTACCCACTGAGCTATCTCTAGGTACTAGTGTCAATAAGCCTAATGAACCAATATGGCTTCTTTTCCATGCTTCAACACCATGTAACTCATATTAAAAATAGGCCAAACAAGTCTTTCAAGCAAGACAAAGAAAAAAGCAATCTTTTAAACACATCTCTTTAATTATTAAATAGATGTACAGTTTTATGTAACAATGTAAACAAACTATTAGATAAAAAAAGGGAAATTAAAACTTTAACTTGGCGACACCAGGGTTTGAACCCACAACCTTGTGGGGATCAGCTGATCGGTAAACCAACACCTTACCCACTGAGCTATCTCTAGGTACTAGTTCAACCAGTCAATAAGCCTAATGAACCAACATTGCTTCTTTTCCTTACTTCAACACCATGTTACTCATATTAAAAGTAGGCCAAAACAGACTACAAAAAAGACAAAAAAAAAAAAATTATTTTAAACAAATCTCTTTATTTATCAAATAGATGTACAGTTTCATGTAACAATGTAAACAAACTATTAGATAAAAAAAACGAAATAAAAACTTTACCTTGGTGACACCAGGGTTTGAACCCACAACCTTGTGGGGACCTGCTGATCGTTGTACAGTTTTATGTAACAAAGTAAACAAACTATTAGATTAAAAAAAAGCAAAATAAAAATAAACCTTGGCAACACCAGGGTTTGAACCCACAAACTTGTGGAGGCCTGCTGATCAGCAAACCAACACCTTACCCACTGAGCTATCCCTAGGTACAAGTGCAAGCAGTCAATAAGCCTAATGAACCAACATTGCTCCTTTTCCTTACTTCAACACCATATTACTCATAATAAAAGTAGGCCAAACCAGACTTCAAAAAAGACAAAGAAAAAAAACAATCTTTTAAACACATCTCTGTAATTATCAAATAGATGTACAGTTTTATGTAACAAAGTAAACAAACTATTAGTTAAAAAAAGCAAAATAAAAAATAACCTTGGCAACCCCAGGGTGTGAACCCACAAACTTGTGGGGACCTGCTGATCAGTAAACTAACACCTTACCCACTGTGCTATCTCTAGGTACTAGTGCAACCAGTCAATAAGCCTAATGAACCAACATTGCTTCTTTTTCTCCTTCAACACCATGTTACTCATATTAAAAATAGGCCAAACAAGTCTTTCAAGCAAGACAAAGAAAAAAAACAATCTTTTAAACACATCTCTGTAATTATCAAATAGATGTACAGTTTTATGTAACAAAGTAAACAAACTATTAGTTAAAAAAAAGCATAATAAAACTTAACCTTGGATACACCAGGGTTTGAACCCACAACCTTGTGGGGACCTGCTGATCAGTAAACTAACACCTTACCCACTGTGCTATCTCTAGGTACTAGTGCAACCAGTCAGTAAGCCTAATGAACCAACATTGCTTCTTTTCCTTACTTCAACACCATGTTACTCATATTAAAAGTAGGCCAAACAAGTCTTTCAAGCAAGACAAAGAAAAAAAACAATCTTTTAAACACATCTCTTTAATTATCAAATAGATGTACAGTTTTATGTAACAAAGTAAACAAACTATTAGATAAAAAAGCGAAATTAAAACTTCACCTTGGCGACACCGGGGTTTGAACACACAACCTTGTGGGGACCTGCTGATTAGTGACCTTACCCACTGAGCTATCTCTAGGTACTAGTGCAAGCAGTTAATAAGCCTAATGAACCAACATGGCTTCTTTTCCATACTTCAACACCATGTAACTCATATTAAAAATAGGCCAAACAAAACTTCAAAAAAGACAAAAAAAAAATCTTTTAAACACATCTCTTTAATTATCAAATAGATGTACAGTTTTATGTAACAAAGTAAACAAACTATTAGATAAAAAAAGGGAAATAAAAACTTTACCTTGGCGACAACAGGGTTTGAACCAACAACCTTGTGGGGACCTGCTGATTAGTAAACCAACAACTTACCCACTGACCTATCTCTAGGTACTAGTGCAACCAGTCAATAAGCCTAATGAACCAACATTGCTTCTTTTTCTCCTTCAACACCATGTTACTCATATTAAAAATAGGCCAAACAAGTCTTTCAAGCAAGACAAAGAAAAAAGCAATCTTTTAAACACATCTCTTTAATTATCAAATAGATGTACAGTTTCATGTAACAAAACAAACAAATTATAAGATAAGAAAAAGCATAATAAAACTTAACCTTGGATACACCAGGGTTTGAACCCACAACCTTGTGGGGACCTGCTGATCAGTAAACCAACACCTTAACCACTGAGCTATCTCTAGGTACTAGTGCAACCAGTCAATAAGCCTAATGAACCAACATTGCTTCTTTTCCATACTTCAACACCATGTAACTCATATTAAAAATAGGCCAAACAAGACTTCAAAAAAGACAAAGAAAAAAAACAATCTTTTAAACACATCTCTTTAATTATCAAATAGATGAACAGTTTTATGTAACAATGTAAACAAACTATTTGATTAAAAAAAGCGAAATTAAAACTTTACCTTGGCAACACCGGGATTTGAGCCCACAACGATGTGGGGACTTGCTGATCGTTAAACCAACACCTTACCCACTGAGCTATCTCTAGGTACTAGTGCAACAGTCAATAAGCCTAATGAATCAATATGGCTTCCTTTCTATCCTTCAACACCATGTAACTCATTAAAAATAGGCCAAACAAGTCTTTCAAGCAAGACAAAGAAAAAAGCAATCTTTTAAACACATCTCTTTAATTATCAAATAAATGTACAGTTTCATGTAACAATGTAAACAAACTATCAGATAAAAAAAGCGAAATAAACACCTTACCTTGGCAACACCGGGGTTTGAACTACAACCTTGTGGGGACCTGATGAGCAGTAAACCAACACCTTACCCACTGAGCTATCTCTAGGTACTAGTGCAAGCAGTCAATAAGCCTAATGAACCAACAGGGCTTCTTTTCCATACTTTAACACCATGAAATAGACCTGTTTAAAAGATTGCTTTTTTTCTTTCTCTTTTTTGTAGACTTGTTTGGCCTTCTTTTAATATGAGTTACTTGGTGTTGAAGTATGGAAAAGAAGCTATGTTGGTTCATTTGGCTTATTGACTGCTTGCACTAATACATTGGGATAGCTCAGTGGTTAAGGTGTTGGTTTACCGCTCAGCTAGGTCTCCACAAGTTTGTGGGTTCAAACCCTGGTATTGCCATGCTGAAGTTTTTATTTTGCTTTTTTTATTTATTAGTTTGTTTACTTCGTTACATACAACTGTACATCTATTTCTTAATTAAACGGCCTGTTTAAAAGATTGCTATTTCTCTTTGTCTTTTTTTGAAGAATTGTTTGGCCTACTTTTAATTAGTTACATGGTGTTGAGGTATGGAAAAGAAGCCCTGCTGGTTCATTAGGCTTATTGACTGCTAGCAGAAGTCAGATCTGGTAGCTCAGTGGTTAAGGTGCAGGTTTATCCATCAGCAGGTACCCACAAGGTTTTGTGTTCAATCTCTGTCACTGCCAAGTAAAACCTTTATTTATCTTGTGAAATCTAATAGTTTTTTTACTTTTGACATTGAACTGTAAATCGATTTGTTAATTAAAGAGACTTGTTTAAAAGATTGCTTTATTTCTTTGTCTTTTTTTAAAGACTTGTTTGGCCTACTTGTATTATGAGTTACATGGTGTTGAAGTATGGAATAGAAGCGATGCTAGTTCATTAGGCTTATTGCCTGCTTTCCCAAGTCAGATCTGTTAGCTCAGTGGGTAGGGTGTTGATTTACCGATCAGTAGGTCCCCACAAGGTTGTGGGTTTAAGCCCATGCTTTGCCAACGCAAAATTTTTATTTCTCTTGTAAAATCTAATAGTTTGTCTACTTTGTGACATTAAACTGTAAATCTATTTGTTAATTAAAGAGACCTGTTTAAAAAGATTGCTTTATTTCTTTGTCTTTTTTAAAAGACTTGTTTGGCCTAATTTTAATATGAGTTACATGGTGTTAAAGTGTGGAATAGAAACCATGTTGGTTCATTATGCTTATTGACTGCTTGTAGCAGTCAGATTTGATAGCTCATTGGGTAAGGTGTAGGTTAAACTGTACATCTATTTGTTTATTAAAGTTCTAAGTTAAAGAAATTCTAATCTATTTGTTACCGTAATTTCTGGACTATTAAGCGCACCCACTGAATTTTATAAAGATTTTTATTTTGAACATAAATATGCCGCACCTGTCTATAAGCCGCAGGTGCCAACATTGAAACTAATGAACTTTACACAGGCTTTAATGAAAAACAGTGTTACATGTTGTTACAGTGTAACATTGTTACACGGCTTGTATCTAAACAGTAGCCTACCAAGTTTTTTGGCATGAAGCTTGTGAAACCGGGAAAAGCCAGGAAAAATCCACAAATTAGCCGATTCATTGTTTAAGCTGCGGGGTTCAAAGCGTGGTAAAAAAAATAGCGGCTTATAGTCCGGAATATACGGTAATTGAGAAGACCTGTTTAAAAGATTGCTTTATTTCTTTTTCTTTTTTGAAAGACTTGTTTGGCCTACTTTTAATAGGAGATACATGGTGTTGAAGTGTGGAATAGAAACCATGTTGGTTCATTAGGCTTATTGACTGCTTGTAGAAGTCAGATCTGATAGCTTTATTTGCTTTTAATATGAGTTACATGGTGTTGAAGTATAGAAAAGAAGCCATGTTGGTTCATTAGGCCTATTGACTGCTTGCACAAGTGGAAAGTGATAGATCATTTTGGTTAAGGTGTTGGTTTACCGATCAGCAGGTCCCCACAAGGTTTGGGGTTTAAGGTTATAGTTCATTGGTGGGCAGTGGAACCAAAGAATCCTCTTCATTGAACACAGACACTGAACAGTCTTCTACATCTGACAAACATGACAGTGGAGAATCATCTTCACCTGTTAATTCAAATGTAAAGGTCATGATGCTGAAGAAGAAAATGGATGGTGGAAGCAGTTCACAGTGTGACTGGCTTGAATAAGGAGACAAGGACATACAAAACACCATCTTTAGCACTAAAGCTTGGGCACAACCTCAAGAAGATGGCAAACATTATTGAATGTGAGGCAATGGTGTCAGGTGATAAGAACACCCTCAGCAATGTGCAAGCCTAAATGAAGCGAAAATAAATGGAGTGAGTGTGTCCCATCCCAGGCCCTCCGGAATTTGAGCAAGGAAAAGTGGAACTCTCTGCAACTTCTTCCCTTTGCTGAAGATGTGAAAAAAATGCATCAGTATTTTGACAGACAGAGTAACGAGAGCCAAACTAAACTTGAAAAAAATTCAAGTAACAAGCACTGGGCAGAAGTTACAAAAGTGACACTCTGTCAGGTGATTGTGTTCAATCGTAGAAGGGAAGGAGAGGTATCCAAGCTGTCCTTTACTGCCTTTACACTGAGGGACACCTCACTGACTCATCCAGATGTAGCATTAGCTCTGACAAACCTTGAAAAGAAACTGTGTAAGCACTTCCAGAGAATTGAGATAAAAGGCAAACGTGGACGAAAAGTCCCTGTTGTTCTCACTTTTTTCTCTGTGGTTGCTGTGTTTACTAGAGAGAGTACTGATGGATCAGACTCTAAAAACAAAAAAGAAAACAATGCTTCACCTCCACCCTCAAATTCTTCAGGTATGTAGTCAGCTAATATAGGGAATTATGGGAAAGCAAGAGGCAAAATGATATGATATCTTATGTCACGTTTATCACAATTACTAATTACTTCCTTTTTATTCAGGATCTTCACAAAACCCACAGAAAAAGTGGTTACAGAGGAGATCCAGGCTGTAGAAAAGACTCTAATGGACTACATCAGTTCTAGCAAGGTTCCTGGTAAAAGCCAGTGCATGGAGTGCATTGAAAAATCACCAGCAGCACTTCAAGAGGAGGTTGGAATGCAGTCAAATTTTATGTAAAAAATCGCATTGATTCCATGAAGCGAAAAATGTAAAGGTGAAAAGCCTTTAATGGATGTTTTTTTTTTCTTTTCATATGTTTGTTAAAGGCAACATGTTCATAAACATTTTAGTTCAAGTTGCTGACAAATAAATGTTAAAGAGATTCAAGATGTCACAGACTCTTGTTTTTGTGGAATTGCCCAAATGTCCAAACTTTTCAGGTGGTTGTTAATCACGGTTGCACATCAAATATCTTTTACTTCTACCTAATATTTATATAGATATATTATATAGCAATATATCTTGCAATACGGTTGATCACATGCATGTTCAGTTTTGAATTAAATAGATTCCAGTATGAACAGATCATTATTTATTTTGTACCATGATGGTTTAAATAAACATAAACATTCAGACTTTTAGAATTGAAGAGAACGGAATGTGTTAAACAAGAAGTGAGGTATGGCTTTTTTTTACTGTTAATTTCTTAGAAATTGTCTATTCAAATACAAGAGATGATAAAAAAAAAAAAATAATAATAATAATAAATAAAAACAGTTAAATTCTCCCTTCTAAACAAGAAGACTTTAAGTCAAGTCAAGTCAAGTCAAGAGTCTTTTATTGTCATTTCTACTATACACAGTTGTACACAGTACACAGTAAAAACGAGACAATGTTCCTCCTGAACCCTGGTGCTACAATAAACAACAACATAGAGCTACAACACAATACAAGCTACATAAAGTGCATCGAGTGCAACTCAGTGCAAACAGTGCAGACAAAAAAAACAGTACAGACAGACAGTGCAGACAGACAACACAAGACAACACAAGACAAGACAGAATACCCAATATACAGTGAGGAAAATAAGTATTTGAACACCCTGCTATTTTGCAAGTTCTCCCACTTAGAAATCATGGAGGGGTCTGAAATCGTCATCGTAGGTGCATGTCCACTGTGAGAGACATAATCTAAAAAAAAAAATCCAGAAATCACAATGTATGATTTTTTAACTATTTATTTGTATGATACAGCTGCAAATAAGTATTTAAACACCTGAGAAAGTCAATGTTAATATGTGGTACAGTAGCCTTTGTTTGCAATTACAGAGGTCAAACGTTTCCTGTAGTTTTTTACCAGGTTTGCACACACTGAAGGAGGGATTTTGACCCACTCCTCCACACAGATCTTCTCTAGATCAGTCAGGTTTCAGGCCTGTCGCTAAGAAACACGGAGTTTGAGCTTCCTCCAAAGATTCTCTATTGGGTTTAGTTCTGGAGACTGGCTAGGCCATGCCAGAACCTTGATATGCTTCTTACGGAGCCACTCCTTGGTTATCCTGGCTGTGTGCTTCGGGTCATTGTCATGTTGGAAGACCCAGCCTCAACCCATCTTCAATGCTCCAACTGAGGGAAGGAGGTTGTTCCCCAAAATCTCGCAATACATGGCCCCAGTCATCCTCTCCTTAATACAGTGAAGTCGCCCTGTCCCATGTGCAGAAAAATACCCCCAAAGCATGATGCTACCACCCCCATGCTTCACAGTAGGGATGGTGTTCTTGGGATGGTACTCATCATTCTTCTTCCTCCAAACACGTTTAGTGCAATTATGACCCAAAGTTTTATTTTGGTCTCATCTGACCACATGACTTTCTCCCATGACTCCTCTGGATCATCCAAATGGTCTTTGTCAAACTTAAGACATGCCTGGACATGTGCTGGTTTAAGCAGGGGAACCTTCCGTGCCATGCATGATTTCAAACCATGACATCTTAGTGTATTACCAACAGTAACCTTGGAAACGATGGTCCCAGCTCTTTTCAGGCCATTGACCAGCTCCTCCCATGTAGTTTTTGGCTGATTTCTCACCTTCCTTAGGATCATTGAGATCCCACGAGGTGAGATCTTGCATGGAGCCCCAGTCCGAGGGAGATTGACAGTCATGTTTAGCTTCTTCCATTTTCTAATGATTGCTCCAACAGTGGACCTTTTTTCACCAAGCTGCTTGGCAATTTCCCCGTAGCCCTTTCCAGCCTTGTGGAGGTGTACAATTTTGTCTCTAGTGTCTTTGGACAGCTCTTTGGTCTTGGCCATGTTAGTAGTTGGATTCTTACTGATTGTATGAGGTGGACAGGTGTCTTTATGCAGCTAAGGACCTCAAACAGGTGCATCTAATTTAGGATAATAAATGTAGTGGAGGTGGACATTTTAAAGGCAAACTAACAGGTCTTTGAGGGTCAGAATTCTAGCTGATAGACAGGTGTTCAAATACTTATTTGCAGCTGTATCATACAAATAAATAGTTTAAAAATCATACATTGTGATTTCTGGATTTTTTTTTTTTTAGATTATGTTTCTCACAGTGGACATTTACCTACCATGACAATTTCAGACCCCTCCATGACTTTTAAGTGGGAGAACTTGCAAAATAGCAGGGTGTTCAAATACTTATTTTCCTCACTGTAGCGCCGAACAGTAAACCTACTGTATACTTTGATTATACAATACTGTGCGAGGAGAACTGTAAAAACTATACCCGGGAGTGAATATAAACAGACACAATGTAGTGCAAAAAACAGCATCAGTCAAGAGGTGCAAAAGACAGCATGTAAACAGTGAAGTATAATACAGTCAAAAAGGTGGAAAAAAACAGCATGTAAACATTGTAATACAGTGAAAGGTGCAAAAAACAGCAGGTAAACAGTGTAGTACGGTCGAGTAAAAATAATAATAAATAAATGATGGTGGAATGGATTGAGATGAGTAATGAGTGTGTGTTAAGTTTTAAGTCCAGGTTGTACAGTTCGGTAACACGCATTTGAGTGTGTGTGTGTGTGTGTGTGTGTGTGTGTGTGTGTGTGTGTGTGTGTGTGTGTGTGTGTGTGTGCTTTCAGTTCTGTGTATTGAGGAGCCTGATGGCTTGCGGTAAAAAACTGTTGCACAGTCTTGATGTGGCGGCCCGAATGCTTTGGAACCGCTTTCCTGTTGGCAGGAGGGTGAAAAGTATGTGTGACGGGTGTTTGTGGTCATCCACAATTCTGTTTGCCTTGAGGATGCAGCGTGTGGTGTAAATGTGCATAATAGAGGGGAGAGAGACTCCGATGATCTTCTCAGCTGTCCTCACTATCCTCTGTAGGGTTTCGCGATCCGAGACGGTGCAGTTTTCAAACCAGGCAGTGATGCAGCTGCTCAAGATGCTCTCAATGGTCCCTCTGTAGAACATGGTCAGGATGGGGGGGAGGGAGATGGGCTTTCCTCAGCATTCTCAGAAAGTAGAGACACTGCTGGGCTGTTTTGTTGATGGAGCTGGTGTTGAGTGACCAGATGAGGTTGCCCGCCAGATGAACACCAAGGAATTTGGTAATCAGTGGAGATTGGTCGCTCTGTGCTCTCCTGAAGTCCACAACCATCTCTTTGGTTTTGTCAACGTTCAGAGACAGGTTGTTTGCTCCACACCAGGCAGTTAACCGTTGCACCTCCGCTCTGTATGCTGACTCGTCGTTCTTGCTGATTAGACCCACCACAGTCGTGTCATCGGCAAACTTGACGATGTGGTTCGAGCTGTGCATTGCTACACAGTCGTGAGTCAGCAGAGTGAACAGCAGTGGGCTGAGCACACAGCCCTGAGGGGCCCCAGTGCTCAGTGTGGTGGTACTGAAGATGCTGTTCCCGATCCGAACTGACTGAGGTCTCCCAATCAGGAAGTCCAGGATCCAGTTGCAGCTTCTCAATCAGGTGCTAAGGGGTGATTGTGTTAAATGCTGAGCTGAAGTCAATGAACAGCATTCGTACATATAAGTCCTTGTTGTCCAGGTGCTTGAGGGCAAATAGAGGGTTGTGGAGATGGCATCGTCCGTGGAACGATTTGGACGATACGCAAACTCCATGGGGTCCAGGGAGGGGGAAATCTCGCAATACATGGCCCCAGTCATCCTCTCCTTAATACAGTGCAGTCGCCCTGTCCAATGTGCAGAAAAACACATCCAAAGCATGATGCTACCACCCCCATGCTTCACAGTAGGGAAGGTGTTCTTGGGATAGTACTCATCATTCTTCTTCCTCCAAACACGTTTAGTGCAATTATGACCCAAAGTTCTATTTTGGTCTCATCTGACCACATGACTTTCTCCCATGACTCCTCTGGATCATCCAATTGGTCTTTGTCAAACTTAAGACGTGCCTGGACATGTGCTGGTTTAAGCAGGGGAACCTTCCGTGCCATGCTGTTTGCCTTGCGGATGCAGAGTGTGGTGTAAATGTGAATAATAGAGTTGACAACCATCTCTTTGGTTTTGTCAACGTTCAGAGACAGGTTGTTTGCTCCACACCAGGCAGTTAACCATTGCACCTCCTCTCTGGATGATTGTGTTGAATGCTGAGCTGAAGTCAATGAACAGCATTCGTACATATGAGTCCTTGTTGTCCAGGTGGGTGAGGGCAAATAGAGGGTTGTGGAGATGGCATCGTCCATGGAACGGTTTGAATGATACGCAAACTCCATGAAGTCCAGGGAGGGGAGAAGCTTGGTTTTAATAGTCATTGAGGCAGGAGACAGTAGCACGTGGGACCATCGTTGCTGCTCAGGGAGATATTGAAGATGTCAGTAAAGACATCCGCTAGCTGTTCTGCACATTCCCTGAGCACTCTGCCAGGAATGTTGTCAGGTCCAGCAGACCTCCGTGGGTTAACTCTGCATAGAGTTTTCCTTACTTCAGCTGTGGTTAGACAGAGCACCTGGTCGGTGGGAGGAGGGGTGGTCTTCCTCGCCTTCACGTTGTTCTGTACCTCAAACCGGGCGTAGTAATCGTTCAGCGAATCTGGGAGGAAGGTGTCACGGTCACAAGTCAAGTCAAGTTTATTTCTATAGCGCTTTTGACAACAGACATTGTCTCAAAGCAGCTTTACAGAAATCAACAGTCAAGGGGACGGTGTGCATTTATCCCTGATGAGCAAGCCGTGGCGACTGTGGCAAAGAAAAACTCCCTTAGATGTTATGAGGAAGAAACCTTGAGAGGAACCATACTCAAAAGGGGAACCCATCCTCATTTGGGTGAGATCAAGAGTTTGATAAAAAATTTTCAACAATACAGAACACTGGAGAGTGAGAACTAACATGGGTACTGGAGTATAAGATTATAAATAATGTTCTTTCTACAGTCTTATACAGTCTTTATGGTTATAAAACTAGGGGCTACTGAGCTCAACATTTGTGATCATCACAGATCCAGCACCAGCTTCTCCATGCCAGAGCCTTTAAACACTCCAGGAGGTCCAATGTCAAAACTCCACACATGTAGTGGGATCCAATTTGCACTGGTACGTCTCTAGATGGTTCGGGATGTTTGCGAGTACGGCATCTACTTCTTCAAAAAGTCCATTAACTTCATTAAGTGGGACGTGAATGGAACTGGCCAAACCTCAGGATGCCTCGGGATGGGGAGAGAAAGAGAAGCAGTGGAGAGAAATTAGCGTAGCTGCTGTTCATGATATTAACAGCACAAGTTGATAATGTGTTAAATGTTCTGGAGCGCAGGGTTATAATGTGAGACGTATGTTATGTGTAGGCTTTGCTAAAAAGATAAGTTTTTAATCTACACTTAAACTGGGAGAGTGTGTCTGAGCCCCGAACACTGTCAGGAAGACTATTCCAAAGCCTTTAGTGGACTTTGCTATTCTAGGAACTACTAGAAGTCCAGAGTTTTGAGATCTCAGGGAGCGTGACGGATTGTAGCGTGTTAAAAAACTGGATAGATACATGGGAGCCAAACCATTAAGGGCTTAATAGTTAAGGGCTTACAAAGCAGTAGTTTGTAGTCGATTCGAAACTTGACAGGTAGCCAGTGTAGGGACGATAAGATTGGGGTTATATAATCATATTTTCTTGACCTTGTAAGAACTCTCGCTGCCGCATTCTAAACTAACTAAAGCTTGTTTATTAACGATGCAGGATATCCACCTAGTAATGCATTACAATAGTCTATTCTGGAGGTCATGAATGCATGGACGAGCTTCTCTGCATCAGATATAGATAACATGTTTCTTAGCTTAGAACTATTTCTAAGGTGAAAGAAGGCTGTTTTTGTAACTTGGTTGATGTGATTTTTGAAAGACAAGTTGCTGTCTAAAATAACTCCTAGGTCTTTTACCGTTGAGCTAGTAGTTACAGAACATCCATCTAAATGCAGGTTGAGATGCTGGAGCTTCTGTTTACTGGTTTTTGGGCCGACCAATCTCTTATTTCTTTAACACACTCAGTTATCCGAGCTAATTGAGCTGTATTGCCTGGTTTTGATGAGATATATAACTGGGTATCATCAGCATAACAATGGAAGCTAATTCCATGCCTTCTAATAGGATTTTCTAATAGGTTGTGGATTTTCTTTGCGTGTGCGCGCTTCGCCTCTCTGATGGCATGAGACAGTTTGGCCTTTGCTGTTCTTAAGGCCATCTTGTCCCCTGTTCTGAAGGCAGAGTCTCTTTGTTTCAGCAGCACACGCACATTTGCAGTCATCCACGGCTTCTGGTTGGAGCGTGTAGTGATGGTCTTGGAGATGGTCACATCATCAACGCATTTGCTGATGTAGCTGGTCACTGTTGATATGTACCCCACCAAGTTGATGAAATCGCCGTTGGTTGCAGCCTCTCTAAACATGTCCCAGTCAGTGCACTCAGAGAGCTGTGGTCTGAGTAGCCGAGATGGGGGCGGGGCGCTGCACTATACACGCCGGGGATGTTTGTGTAAACAAGATCCAGCATGTTTGATTGCAAAGTCCACATGCTGATGGAGTTTAGGGAGTACAGTCCTGAGATTCACATGGTTGAAATCTCCAGTGATGATAAACAATCTGTCAGAATTAGCATTCTGCAGGTCGCTAATAGCGCCGTGGAGTTCACACAGTGCCTCCTTAGCATTAGCGCTGGGGGGAATGTACACTCCGACAATGAAAACAGTGGTGAATTCCCGTGGGAAATAAAACGGTCTGCATCTAACAGTCACGAACTCCACTAGCGATTAGCAATAGCGTGAAACAAGCACAGAGTTCTTGCACCATTCCGTGTTGATATAAACACACACGCCACCACTGCGAGTCTTACCGCACAGAGCTGCGTTTCTGTCGGCATGAAACATGGTCTAGCTGGATGGCGGCTTCCAGAAAGACGCAGTAGTCTCTAAACTCTGTGTGGTCCGCTGGAGTCAGATGTAATCCAGTTTATTGTCCAGGGAACAGACGTTTAAAAAAAAAATGAAAAGGAGAGCTGGCCGGCTAGGGTTAGCATTTAGCCTAGCACGGACACCCGCCCATTTGCGGCGCTTCTGTTTCCTCGAGCAGCGCTTCCGACGTCAGGTGACACCGAGGGCTGGGGGCCTGGTCTTTGTGGCGGAGGTTACAGCAAGCCGAGGTCGCGAATGTTATTAATAACTTTATCATGCAAATTATTGGTTGCATGATGCCTGTACCTTAACAGTGTCTGGTGGTCGTACACATGAACACAGTTGACTCTGGTTTCCATGTATTGTAACAGGTCAGGCTAACTATGGTGAAAGCACCTTTTTTGGATCCGGAGAGTCCGCTGCGAGCTACTGCTGTGCCGCCATCTTTGTTAATGCTATACACAGTTATAATTGCAGATAAATTGGATAATTTGCAGATAATTTATAATAGTGACACCTAGAGGTGGTTGGTGGTAAGACAAAATAGGGACGTCCCCGCCAGAATAGAAAAAACTGACAAAAATTTAGCTCTCTAAACTTGTTTATTTCTAAAAATAAAGATGATTTTTGGGAAACAAAAAAATTCAAAAGAGACGTCTGAATTAAAATTGTGGCCTTAATGTATTTAGAATTTCGGTGTCCCCACGATTACCACCCAGTCAGGAGTCCCCACCATGTAGCAAAAAACAAGTATGTGTGTGTGTGTGTGTGTGTGTGTGGGTGTGTGTGTGTGTGATCATCATATTTTTAAGACTTTATCCATGACTGAATTGATGATTGTATTTGTATTCTTTGCTGTAGAGTTTTAAACAGCTCTTGTTTCCCAGTCTGAATTAAAAAAGAGAGAAGTCTGCTGTTAAATTCACAAGCAATATGCAGGTGTGTTGTTGCAACGTTGCGATTAACAACTAGATGTCAGCATAAGACACTTTGATAGTGAGACCTAACATCTGTAATCCAGTTACACGAGAGCTTGAAAGCAGTGGATGCTACAACATACAACAAAAATAAATAAATAAATAAATAAATAAATAAAAAGTAAAAAATCAGTTCTATAAAACAGCATCTACAATAATCTGTGACATTTGAGATTTAATTAAGACATTTAAGAGTATGTGATTATATGCAAGTTGCTTCAAAATAATATTAGAATTCACATAAATTCACTTTCCTTATTTCCTAAAACATAAAAGAATGAATCAAAAATATATTCATTACTATTTTACTATTACTATTTTAAAAACTAAAATAAGAAAAGGGACGTGTTTATACATACAGTTGACACAGTAGTATATTGGTGTATATAATGACATTACAATAATTATTTCAATGTGCCTGAAGGAGCTGGAATTGTTCACATAATTAATAGAAGTAATAATAATAATAATAATAATAATACCCTCTTTGAAATTAATGGTTTTAGGACAATAAAAATCATCTGACCTGTATCAGATCTTGAAAAAAAAAAAAAAACACAGATGAACAAAAAAAAAGAATAATTTGACTTGTAAGTTCTCTGTGTTTGCAAGTGCACTAGCTGAGCACAGAATAAAGTTTATCCACCTTAAACAAACAATTGAATCTTACCAAATGAATCTTCTGATTACCATCAAGTAGGGATATTCAAGAATATTTAAGAAGTTATCCTTCTTGTTGCCAAGCCAACCTACCACATCTGAGGTTCTTCAGCAGCAGCTGGTCCCACCAGCTGAACATAGGTTCTATCATAGCCCAATTTAAACATAAAAGGCTGGTATTTTCTAGTTTACCAACATTGACTGACATTGATTGCTTCACTAAGCACTTTTTTAAGGAACACTATGCTAATACAGAGTTGGGCCTGCATTTGCTCAGTTCTTTGGTAAATTTTATCATAGAATGTCCTCCACAAGAATTTGGAAATATTCCTTTGAGATTCTGGTCCATGATAAAAAAAAATATTCATGTGCACTTTCATTCTGCAAATCTCTCGGAAAACACTGACATGCTTATGAATCCAGTTCTATTTGACTTACTTTGTGACATGGTGCCTTTCATGCTTAAGGGATGCACATTGTCGGCAGCAATAATAAATAGGCATTGGCAATCTGGTGATAAACCCAAAAGAGTGTCAGGAAAATATTCCCCATACCATTACACCACCTTAACCAGCCTAGACTGTTGACTGAAGGCAGATGAGACACATTGATTTAGACCAGGGGTGGCCAACCCGCGGCTCGCGAGCCGCATGCGGCTCTTTGGCTGGTTTCATGCGGCTCTTACGTTCATATCGAAGTTTGTGTTTGTTTGTTTTTTTTAATGTGCGTGTTCGCTTCGCTTGAGTTCAATACGGTATTTTAAGACTTAAATGAGCTTGCCCCTACTGGGAAACTTTGCGGTATATCAGACGAAACACAATTGTAATGACGCAATAAAAAAGCGCAGCAGCACACGGTTATCTGGATAAGAGCAACATGTCTGCGGTGTGCGGATAGCAATGTGCAAAACATGCAATGCTGAAATTTCAAGAGGGGGTGTATCTGCAAAGAGTTTCTCCAAGTCGGGATTAATTTATCACCTGAAATCCAAACATCCCGATTGCCATTCTAAATATGAGAAGAATGCGGCGCAGAACAGTATAGTCAATCCGAGCATGCGCACTCCGTCTGTAGAGGACGTTTTTGAAAAGGCAGAAAAGTTTTCTAAGGCATAACACGAAAAATTATGGATTTCATTGACTTTTGAATTGAATTTTCATTTCGGTGCATCCCTAAAATATTATCGTTGGTGTGGCCCTCTGACACAATTCAGGTTTCTCATGTGGCCCCTTGTAAAAATTAATTGCCCACCCCTGCTGTATATTCATCTCACGCACATGGGCATTTGACGAAAATACCGTATTAAACTAAAGAAAAGTGAACACTCACATAAACAAAACACAAACAAAGTCTGTTTTCTACCCTGAAACACGTGAAATCAAATCATCGATCTGTTCTGACTGACACCCATGTGAAGGATTGCTTCGAGTGGCAACAACGGAATACGAGGCAGATTTGAAGGGGATTGTTTAAGGCAAGGAATGCCAAAAAGTCCCACTAAGTAACATGCATAGTAAAAGAAAAACCCTATTGTAGATGATTATATTTTAGTTTGTAGACTTGGTTAAACTAAGAGTTTGTGTGTGAGGCATGCAGTGTTCATTGTTGAAAATGACTGTCCTGTGGTCTTAGTACTGTAGGAGTCAATTTCTGTCATTATGTTGGTGTGTGACATTTACAATAAATCTGGCTGAGCAGAGGTGTGTGTGTGTGTGTGTGTGTGTGTGTGTGTGTGTGTGTGTGTGTGTGTGTGTGTGTAAGAGAAAGGGATGGGTGATGTTCATGTGTGCCCATGTGTATGATGTGGCTCTTTGCAGTAACACAGTAAAAAATGTGGCTCTCTGTCTCTGACTGGTTGGCCACCCCTGATTTAAACTATCTGTGGCAAATTCTAATCTTACCATCTCTGTACCTCAGTAGAAATCCATTAGGCTTAAGTCTATTAGCCTAAGCTACATTTTCCCTCTTTTCAGCTGTCCAGTTTTGGTCAGCTTGTGCCCATTGTCTATTCTCAGAAGTGAACCCAGAATATGATGTGTTGTGCATTCTGAGGTGCTTTTCTATTCACAACAATTTCACAATTATTATATAAGTTACTATAACACATTAAATAAATTATATGGCTTTAAGGAGAGGAATGTGGAATGTCAAATCATGGTAGATTTTGCTAAAAGCATGGAAATGGCTGTGGTGAATACATATTTTAAGAAGGAGGATCATAGCGTGACGTATAAGAGGGGAGGAAGGTGCACACGGGTGGACTATATTCTTTGTAGGAGATGCAACCTGAAGGAGATTGGAGACTGTTGGCAGGGGACAACTAGAACTTTAGAGGTGAAGAAGAAGAAGAGGAGGAAAGTGAGGACTGAAAGAAGAATAAGATGGTGGAAAATAAAGGTGGAAGACTGTAGTGTGAGGTTCAGGCAAGAGGTCAGACAGGGGCTGATAAGGTAAACAGCTAGAAAGGTACTTGGTGTGACATCTGGAAATAGAAAGGAAGACAAAGAGACGTGGTGGTGGAATGAGGAAGTTCAGGAAAGCATAAGGGGAAAGAAAAACAGAACAGGACAGAATTGGGATCGGCAGAGAGATGAGAAAAGTAGGCAGGAGTAAATGGAGATGCAGCAGCGGGTGAAGAGGGATGTGGCAGAGAGATGGCAGTGGAGTGTGCAGTAGAAACGACAGACTGGTTAAGGTGGAGGTTGGACTGCATCAAGGATCAGCTCTGAGCCCTTTCCTGTTTGCAGTGGTGATGGACAGGTGGATGGATGAGGTCAGACAGGAGTCTCTCTGGACTATGATGTTTGCAGATGATATTGTGATTTGTATTAAAAGTAGGGAGCAGGTGGAGGTATTCACTGGTACATGTGTGTGAATGAAAGGGAGGGCAGAGGAGTGGTGTGGTTGCAGGGAGAAGAGGTGGTTGAAGGTGGAGGAGTTTAGGTACCTGGGATCAACAGTGCAAAATAATGAAGAGTGTGTTAGAGAAGTGAAGAAAAGAGTGCAGGCAGGGTTTAGTGGGTGGAGAAGAGTGGCAGGAGTGATTTGTGATAGAAGGGTATCTGAAAGAGTGAAAGGGAAAGTCTATAGGACTGTAGTGAGACCTGCTATGTTGTATGGTTTAGAGACAGTGGCATTGAGTAAAAGACAGGAGGTGGAGCTAGAGGTAGAAGAGCTGAAGATGTTGAGGTTTTCATTGGGAGTGACGAGGATGGACAGGATTAGAAATGTGTTAATTAGAGGGATATGTAGGTTTTGGAGACAAAGTGAGAGAGACATGATTGGGATGGTTTGGACATGTGCAGAGGAGGCACATGGGGTATATCGGTAGGAGAGGTTTATGGATGTGGTAAGGAAGACATGTAGGTAGTTGGTTTAAAAGAGGCAGATGTAGAGGACAGAGGGGTATAGAGACAAATGATCCGATGATAATGGAAGCAGCCAAAAGAAGAAGAAGAAGATGTTTATTGACAAATCCAGGAGGTATATAACAATATGGAATGTGCTGTTCGAAACAATTAATTTTTGGGTGCTCAGGCCACTTCATATTGAAGTAAAAGTCAAGATTAATGGTCTTGTGCTATTAAGAGAGGGTGCTTTACTGAACCATGAGCGGTGAAACGTTTTCAAGATTATTACTCCGGTCCAGTGTTACTATTGATAGATATAACTAATAATTTTATTTTTTATACATTTAATAAATGTATGATTTCTCTTTACATACTTTATTAACCCAGATCTTTGGCTTTGCACTTCAGCCATTGACCTTCATCATTACTGAAATGTTTAAATGTTTGGAGAATGTTTCATGAATTTACATTTACATTTGCGGCATTAAGCAGATGCCCTTGTCCAGAGCGACGTACCAAAGTGCTTTGAGTCTCTAGCAATGAATCAATCTACACTGGTACGCTAGATTACAAACTCAATTTAAATATAACTCTTGATTTCTACAAAGCAAACTTGGAAAATGCTAATTTAAGTGTTTCAGGAAGAGGTAGGTCTTCAACTGTCGCTTGAAGATAGCCAGGGACTCTGCTATAAGGACATCTAGGGGAAGTTCATGGCACAGAGCTGGTTGAATGAACTTCCCCTAGATGTCCTCCAGCACTGCTTGACTAGTACCACCTTCTGAGAGAATTTGCCTACAAGGCCTACAAGGCCAAAAATGGATCAGCACCATCTTACCTCAGAGACCTCATCACACCTCACACTGCACCACGCGGTCTGAGATCCTTCAGCACTGCTCGACTGGTACCATCTCAGAGCACTGCTCCAGCACTCCTCCAGCACTGCTCGACTGGTACCACCTCAGAAGGCTCTCCTGCGGTCTGAGATCCTCCAGCACTGCTCGACTGGTACCAGGTGGTACCAGAGCACTGCTCCAGCACTCCTCCAGCACTGCTCGACTGGTGCCACCTCAGAAGGATCTCCTGCAGTCTAAGATCCTCCAGCACTGCTCGACTGGTCCTCCAGCACCGCTCGACTGGTACCACCTGGTACCTACCAGCAGTGCTGGAGGATCTTAGACCGCGTGGTGCAGTGTGAGGTGTGATGAGGTCTCTGAGGTAAGATGGTGCTGGTCCATTTTTGGCCTTGTAGGCAAGCATCAGTGTTTTAAATCTGATACGTGCAGCTACTGGAAGCCAGTGAAGGGAGCGCAGCAGTGGGTTGGTGTGGGAGAACTTGGGCAGATTGAACACAAGTCGTGCAGCTGCGTTTTGGATCATTTGATCAGATATGGATCCCCTCCATGTTTCCAGGTAGAAAGCAAACCATTCCCATGCTGTTCCGCAGATACCGAGGTTCTTGAGGGTAGACGAGAGTCTACAGAGGTAGTTGGAGGTAATTGGCTGATGTTAAAGACTAATTGATGATTGTGGAGATGATGGGCAGGAGATGTTTTCTGATGGTCTGAAGCATAGTTGAAGGGATTGGATCCAGAGGACAGGTGGTGGGATTGAAAGATTGGATGGCTTGCAGTATCTTATCTTCTGTTCAGATTGAGAAGCTTGACAACAAACAAGTAGTGGATTCCTGGCTGTTTTGTGTAGTCATTGTTGTTGAGGACATGAATGTCTGGCAGATTTCCTTAATCTTTTCATCATAGAAGGAGGCAAAGTCATTAGCAGTCAGGGAGGATGGAGCAGGTGTGACAGGGGGGTTGAATAGTGAAGAGAAGATGCTGTGGAGCTTACGAGGATCTTGTGCGGAGGCTTTTCCTTGTAGAAGGCAGTTTTAGCAGGTCACATCTGAAGAAAATTTGGTCAGGAGTGCACGGTAAGGTGCGAGGTCTACATCCGAGTTGCAATTTTTTTTTTCACTTCCTCTCTGCTGATCTCGTCGATGAGTTCTCGTCGATTGCTGCGCAAAACATCTGACAGCCAGGGTGTGGGACAAAAAGTCTTCTTTTTGGGTTTTGTAGTCAAGGGGCAGAGGAGGTCCATAGTTGAGGAAAGAGTTGAGAGGAAGGAGTCAGTAGCAAAGTTCAAGGGTAGAGAGGGTTAGGAAGTAATAAAAGAGTACAGGAAGCTACAGAATAGGGAGAGATGGAGTGAAGGTTAGGACGGATGAGAGAGACATGTAAATTGTTTTTCTAAAGAATAGGAAGAGAGATTGAAAAGGAAACTAGGTGATGATCAGAAATTGAAAGTGGAGTGGCAGTCATGTCTGTAGCTGGGGTAGGGCAGGTGAAAACCAGGTCCAGGACATTTCTTACCTTGTGTGTTGGAGGGCAGCTGTTAAATGTCAAGGAGAAGGTATTCAGAAAAGTCAGGAGGCAAGATGACTGAAGTTTGTCAGATGGGAGGTTAAAGTCATCAAGAACTGTCAGAGGGGTGCTGTCAGAAGGGAAAGTACTGAGGAGTGTGTCCATCTCTTCTAAGAAGTCTCCAAAGGGGACCGTGAGGGCGGTAGATGACAATGATGAAGAGGTTGATTGGAGAGGTAACTGAAACTGCATGGAATTTAAAAGAAGAAATGGTTAGATGAGACAAAGGGAGAGGTGTGAAACACCATCTCTGTGACAACAGTAAACCCATACCACCACCTCTACCGGTTTCTATTGCTGAGTGAGAGAAAGCATAGGCAGAAGACAGAGCAGCTGGTGCAGCAGTGTTCTGTGGGGATATCCAGGTCTCAGTAAGTGCCAGAAAGCATAAAATGGCATTAAAAAGGAAATTATTTATCTGTCTGGAAATGTGAAATACAGATGTTTATATTGCATTGAAACAGTTTAAAGCTGGGATTTACTTTGTTTTTCTAAGGAAGGAGGTTTGAATTTTAGTGAAAATGTCTGTGTAAGTTATTACTTGCACTGAGCATGTGAGTGTTTATATTGGTTGAATAATTATTTGCTCAGTCACACAATTTTCTTTGTAATTTTGCCTCTGCACACCACCTCAAAACATAAAGAATTAAAAAAATGGGCATGTACTGTAGATTTTTAGCTTTAATTCAAGACATTTAACAAATAATATTGTTTTAATTGTTCAGAATTATAGCTATTTACAATAGTCCTTACATTTTCACAGCCTTTTAATTGGACAATTGATGGACAAGCAGTTTAATGGCTATTTCAAGACAAACTAACACTATGTCTGGACATAATTTAAAACACTGATTTTTTATTTGATAGCCAAGCAAGAGAACTCACAATATATTACCTTAATAGAAGTAGACCATCATTAGGCTGGGGAAAAAAAAACTAACAAACAAAAAACAGAGAAAATCCAATGCATAACAGAAACTGTAGAAGTGGCTAAATCAACATTTTTGTACATTCCTAAAAACGAAATAATGCACTAGCAAGTTTTATATTATAGATAGACAATAGCCAAAAACATACCATGACAAGCGAACCAAGAGGTTTTTAAGAAAAAAAAATAGACCTTTTAAATGGCCTCGTCATCCACCTTAATGTATATCAAACTGAACATGATTTTCAATTACCCAAGTCAAATTTTAAAGCTGAAAGATACACAAAAAAGGCAGTAAATAAATGTCTGGCAAAGCATTAGGTGATGTCCATGGATTCCAGGATTAAGGCAATCAAAAACTGCAAAGGATTTGCACCCCAGTATTAAAAATAATCTTTGTAATTGTATTAGCTTGTCCAATTACTTTTGAGGGACTCTGAAAATAAATGCTTGCAATTTCTAAAAGGTTAGTGCAATTTTTTTCTTAAAACCTATGAATTAATGAGAAAGAAACTGTTTTCATTTTGTGGCTTGCCTTGAGTAAATGCAGAAAATATAGATTTTCTTTTTCTTTTAAGTTAAAAAATTCAGCATGAAAGTAAAAATATAATATAGCCAAAAGCTATATCCATTGAAATCTATTGGGTCAAACAACCTTCAGAAACTTCTCTCTGTGGCAATTTCTCTGGTGGCAAGGTCAAACTGCATACTAAAAGTAAAAGTTGTTTTCTATTAGGGCCTTGAGTTGTGTAAATTATTGCAACTATATTCTAAGGGGGTTCAAGCATGTAGTGTTTGGAACTCTCTTGTTTTTATTCTTTTTTGTTTTATGGCTGGTTAAATATGCACACAAAACATAAAAGGCGTGTACAGCACATGATTCTAAATAAGTCTGCGAAGTTTGGCAGAATGCATAATCAAGAGTGGTGAGGCTGAACATATAGCACCATACAGGACACAATTGTAACTTTGACATTAAATATCAAGCTCAATGTTCTGTATTTCCCTTTTTAAATAATATGTAAACTGTATAGTGCAATATGGAGAATTTGGTGAACAATTGTTGGCTTAAGCCATTGGCACAAACCACTTAAGTCTTGCCAAATAAATATTTATTTGAATAACTCAGTAGATTGTGGATTTGCACTCACCATCCACTTTAATAAGAACACTGGTACACTTGCACATTAACACAGTTGTCAAATTGTGTGTCAATATAATCAATATAATCACTGATACATGTCAATAGTGTTAGTAAATTTCAATATAAAACATTAGAATGAGAAGTTGTGTTCTCTCTGTGACACTGACTGTGGCATGGATGAAGGTGCCAGATGAATGGTTTAGGTATTGCAGAAAAGCGGATCTCTTTGACTGCAAGGGAATTGAAAAAAAAATAAAAAATAAATACATTGAAAATTTTAATAATTTAAACATAATTAAATATAGTAGATGTGTAAACAATCGCGTGACATGTTTAAGCGAGGTGCAGTGGTCAGATGGGATGTAGTTACTACTGATGGTAGATGTAGTTCCTGTCCATAATGCTGACTAACACAAGTTCTCCCTGGACAAAATGTCTTAGAGGGGAACATGTTTTTTGAGTTTTCTACGGTGGCCGAGAAGTGCAAAACAAATTAATAAATCCAAAAACAAAACAACAAATCCGAAAACAAATTAACAAATCCAAAAACAAAACAACAAATCCAAAAACAAATTAACAAATCCGAAAACAAATTAACAAATTAGAAAACACTAACAAATCCAAAAACAAATTAACAAATCCAAAAACAAAACAACAAATTCATGAACAAATTAACAAATCCGAAAACAAATTACCAAATCCAAAAAACACAACGACAAGTCAGACAAACCGGAAAAGGTAGGTATAGTTTGCGAATGGAAACTTACAGATCATTGGACAAGACACCTGTCATTCACCTGTATATCTTGACTGACAGGTGTCTTGTCCAATGATCTGTAAGTTTACGTTCACAAACTATACCTACCTTTTCCGGTTTGTCTGAATCGTTGCACGAAACACATTAACAAATCCAAAAAACACAACGACAAGTCAGACAAACCGGAAAAGGTAGGTATAGATTGTAAATGGAAACTTACCGATGATTGGACGAGACACCTGTCATTCAAAATATACAGGAAGTATGAAATCTTATAACTTTGTTTCTTGTACATGTGTAAAATTGTCTGTTTACTTTAAACTTTTTTTATATTATTTGGATTAGTGCACCTTTAAATATAAAAAATAACAGAAATAAACATTGGCAAGCAAGGAGAAACTGGAATTAATCCAAAGATACTTTGAGGAAGGAAATTCATATGCAGTGATGTTGGAGATGCTGCATTTATTTATTTATTTATTTATTTATTTATGTTTTTATTAAGCAATTAACCATATGCAAAAACAACATGGCAATAACATGTACAATTTACATTACAATACACAGAACAGGTGCATGAAAATACAAATATATACACATACATAAGTACAATTTATAATAATAATATTAATCAAATTAAAGTAAAAAAAAGGATAAAAATAAACAGGGCTATGGTTTATTCTGTAAATCATATTTTTCTATAAAGGACAAAAGATTCATTGCATTTTTCTTTCTAATCACTTTTAGGGCTGTTGTGAAAGAAATAAACTCATTATAAAATGCAAAAAAAAAAACCCGTTGGTTTCAAGTATTTCGATTTTGTATATAAAATTTTCCCATCAGAAGTATATTGTTAACAGGAAAGTCATCTCTGTTATTGTTTATCACAGTGTGGTTCCTTGGTGGTCTAGTGGTTAGGATTTGGTGCTCTCACTGCAGCGGCCCGGGTTCGATTCCCGGTCAGGGAACCGAACCCAGCCATTAGAGTTGCACAAACAGTGCCGGTCCCAAGCCCGGATAAATGGGTAGGGTTGCGTTAGGAAGGTCATCCAGCGTAAAACATGTGCCAAATCGTAAAATCTCTTAGATTTTTTTGTCATGATATACTGCAGCATCTCCAACATCACTGCATATGAATTTCCTTCCTCAAAGTATCTTTGGATTAATTCCAGTTTCTCCTTGCTTGCCAATGTTTATTTCTGTTATTTTTTATATTTAAAGGTGCACTAATCCAAATAATATAAAAAAAGTTTAAAGTAAACGGACAATTTTACACATGTACAAGAAACAAAGTTATAAGATTTCATACTTCCTGTATATTTTGAATGACAGGTGTCTCGTCCAATCATCGGTAAGTTTCCATTTACAATCTATACCTACCTTTTCCGGTTTGTCTGACTTGTCGTTGTGTTTTTTGGATTTGTTAATGTGTTTCGTGCAACGATTCAGACAAACCGGAAAAGGTAGGTATAGTTTGTGAACGTAAACTTACAGATCATTGGACAAGACACCTGTCAGTCAAGATATACAGGTGAATGACAGGTCACAAACTACCTACCTTTTCCGGTTTGTCTGAATCGTTGCACGAAACACATTACCAAATCTAAAAAACACAACGACAAGTCAGACAAACCGGAAAAGGTAGGTATAGATTGCGAATGGAAACTTACCGATGATTGGATGAGACACCTGTCACTCACCTGTATATCTTGACTGACAGGTGTCTTGTCCAATGATCTGTAAGTTTACGTTCACAAACTATACCTACCTTTTCCGGTTTGTCTGACTTGTCGTTGTGTTTTTTGGATTTGGTAATGTGTTTTTGAATTTGTTGTTTTGTTTTCGGATTTGTTCATTTGTTTTTGAATTTGTTATTTTGTTTTCGGATTTGTTATTTTGTTTTTGGATTTGTTAGTGTTTTCTAATTTGTTAATTTGTTTTCGGATTTGTTAATGTGTTTTTGGATTTGTTAATTTGTTTTTGGATTTGTTAATTTGTTTTCTAATTTGTTAATTTGTTTTTGGATTTGTTAATTTGTTTTTGGATTTGTTGTTTTGTTTTTGGATTTGTTAATTTGTTTTTGGATTTGTTAATTTGTTTTCTAATTTGTTAATTTGTTTTTGGATTTGTTGTTTTGTTTTTGAATTTGTTGATTTGTTTTTGGATTTGTTGATTTGTTTTTGGATTTGTTAATGTGTTTTGCACTTCTCGGCCACCGTAGTTTTCTAGTTTTAAACATTTATAATGATGTGTTATGATATTTACCATATCTGAAACCTTTAAAAGAGTGAGAGAAATCATGGATATACTGGGCCAACAATTAGCAAAACAATTAAAGGTACTGAAAAATGAAACTTGAGAGAGCTTAAATATCCATATCACTTATACACATTTGTACTAATAAAAATAAGAAATAAATCGTGATTAAAAATTACAATATGTTTGAACTGTTATAATTATTATTTGCTCTAAAATACATAAGATCTTTTTCTCTTTTTTATCGAGTTTGCATGTAAGAAGTAGCATTTTATCTGCCCTTCTTTTTTAGAGTTCTATTAAATCTGACTGGTGAGCTTTCTATGAATGTTTGTAAGGTATTTTTTAACACTTCATGTGACAGGATCTTCCATGATATAGGTCATTACTCCAGTGATACTTTGACTAGATTTATATATAGTGTCAAAACAATCAAAACCAAGAACTCCTCTGTGTGTGAGGAGGTGTGTAAGAGATGATCCCAGTAGCAGCTGCAGCTCAGGCCTAAAAGCTTTAGCAGGCATAGACATGGCAGACTGAGACACTGCAACAGTCAATTCATAATGAAGTCTGAGCTGCTGATGTGAATGGAGCACAGTTTGTGGAATGTGTCATAGAACTGATAATAAAGCCTGTGGAAAGGCTACCTCAGCAAACACTTCCTATATGTCAGCACACTGTATTCTGGAGTAAATATAAAATATTAGAAGATGAAACTGGAAGGCCATTATAAAACAGGATCTTGCATATACACCAACCAGTCAAAACATTATGACATTATAACATAATGACCAGTAAGTGACTAACTAAATAATTATCTATTATTAAAATTTTAGTAGGTACTTTAGGTAAAGTACCTACATCCTTTAAACTAGTAGTTATCAACCCCTGACCTCACCCCTTATCAGATGTCCTATACTGTAACTATAGGCCAATATAAATTCTTAAAAATGTTGTAGCACAGCAGTTATGCTCATGTTTACATACAAATAACATCAGAATTTAGGCCTCATCATAGCACAGAGACAGCAGAGATAAAAGCGGTAAATGACCTACTACTGGCCTTTAGTCAGGGTGATGTCTCCTTGCTTGCATTGCTTGACCTTAGTGCAGCTTTTGATTACACTGATCATACTATTCTCCTGGATAAAATACAAAATGCTGTTAATAGAATTGTTCTGGGAAACAATATTAACAATAATAATACAATAACTGCATTTACTTGTCACATATACATTACAGCACAGTGAAATTCTTTCTTTGCATATCCCAGCGATTTTAGGAAGCTGGGGTCAGAGCGCAGGGTCAGCAATGCTATAGCCCCCCTGGAGCACAGACAATTAAGGGCCTTGCTTACAGCCCCAAAAGAGGTAGCTTGATGTTACTGGGGTTTAAACCTCGACCTTGTGATCAGTTACCCAGAGCCTTCACCTCTGACCTACCATTTCCCCAAATAATAATACTACTGCTCCAATTCTTTCATTAATTTTGTGAATGATTTTATGAATCATACTGTTTAGCATATATTAGGCTTTGCCTTTGTTTGTCACAATGTTAAAGATGCATTACAATTATCTGAAATATATGGTAATTGATCATCAGTTGCAAGGAACTGTAGTTAATATAGAAATATATTTCTTCATTTCCAAAACATTAAAGAAATGTATTTTAGAAAAATGAGGTTGCTCCCTCCAAATGGTGTAAACTCTGTACCAAGACACACTATAGTCATTGTTTATATAGATTGAAGTGCCCAAACACTTAACACAATATGTTGGTTCATTCCTTAATTTGTCATCTATCTGTATGTGACAAAACCATAATAAAAATTATGTGTTTGGTGTGTTTGGAAAATGCTCAGTATGTAGTTCTGTATAACATAGTCACATATTTGCCAAAGTAGTAAATGAAAATGACACAAACATCTCAAAGTGTCATTTTTGTACACCAGAGCACATGAAAATAATAAATAGTTATATTTTTTATTTTATTTATTTTATTCACATACAATCATGATACATTAAATGATTTTAGAAGTAAATGTGTCTAATTCATCTATAAAGCGAGTGCTGAGTAAATGGGTAAGAGAAGTAGACACAAAACACATTTATTCAGCAATACATTTAGGTTAACCAGGACTGAACTTAACTTGACATGACCCAGTAATATCTCTAGAGGGCCTCTGAACAGAATCTGTGTCAAAAGTTAGTAGTTTAGTAATAAAAGCCATGACAGGACTTTCACTGTAGGGGTTTGACTGTTGCCATTAGTTCAGTCCAATAACCTCAAAAAATACATTGTGTAATAGGGTGGTATGGGGCAGATGAATGCATTCAAAATGCAAAAGCATTTAGTATTTTACTGATGTGTGTCTTGCCAGTGTGCTTTGAGGTAACAGTTAGTGGTAGTTTCAGTCTCTCTAGAGAGTCAAATTGTAATCTGTATGTTTTTAATACACTGGCCTGAGCTTTTTATCAAGGTTTTAATGATAATATGTGTCCATATGTATTCTTATTATTATTGTACATGCCGGTCCATCGCAGAGATTTTGTCACCATGCACCCCCTTGTCTTCTCATTCAATCCGTGTGTTATGTAGTTGATGTTTGGGTGAGGCTTCTCTGGCTGCCAGTGTCCTTCATCACTATTCCTGTTGAATGGCCATTAGGACTCTGCTGCCCCACACAGTTACAGTTACAGCGTAATGTTGTTAGACAGTTGTGCATCAGGTCACGGAACAGGTGGCCAGCAAAAAACATGTAGATCCAGGGGTTACAGCAACTGTTCAGGCTAGCCAACAGCATGGAAATAATGAATGCCATTTCTAGAAGACAAAAATATTTCAGTACACCATGTAATTAAAGTATAGTATTTTCTTCTACTAAGTGAAGGCCATATTAAAAAATAAACTGCAATCTGATATCTGTAATTATATAGATATTTAAATGCCCTGCCATGACACTTATTATTTTACAACCCCAATTCCATAAAAGTTGGAAAGCTTTTTAAAATAATATGAATAAAAACAGAATGCAATGATTTGCATAACAAATAAACCCATATTTTATGCAGAATAGAAAATAGAAAACATATAAAATGTTAAAATTAAGGAAGTAAGAAGACCAATTGTTGGAGATTTTGGGGGGATGGAATATTGTCCTATTCGTGTCTGATACAGGAGTCTATTTGTAGTTTTGGCTTAGAGATGATGGCAGCATTTCTGTATCATGTTCATATATGGATTCATTTTTGCATGATAGAGCTTTAAAATGTTTCTGAGCTCATGTAGTGATTTTCATTATAGAATCATGCCTGTTTTATTCTATTACATACAGTTTATTCTGTTATATACAGTTTTTCTCAGATCACTCAGATTCTTTTTATACCGCTTCATGTTTGTGACCTTTTGCCTTTTAACTTAATTAGTTGTAAAAAGAAGCCTTTAGTTGCCCCTGTACTTTTTTGGAGCTAGCTGTGCAATTAAATAAAATTAATAATTCATTTTTTTTCTCCTTAAAATTGTTTACTTCCTCATTATAAATATTTCATATGTTTTCTGTGAATAAAAAATCATTTACCATATGACATTTTCAAATCATTGCTTTCTGTACATGTACAAGGTCCAGCTTGGTGGTGCTGGGATTTAAACTTGTAACGTTCTGATCCAGAGGCCAATGCCATAACCACTGAGCTACCACCTCCTCAGCTAGAGACTGTACAGTAATAAACAAAGAGCTATATGTTGTTAAAATCATACTATTAAAATTCACAGTATGTAAGACATGGGGTTTCAGTGCAACTTGAGTAAAGATAGAGCGTAAAACTAATGTGAAAGGGTGTGTGGGCTCATGTTTTATGCATGTCATAATAAGTACTGTTACTGCAGAATTGCAGCTGGTGTTAATTGGCCTAATTATGGTCTCTACTTTCTGAAATACAGCATGAAATTTTCTGTCCTTCAAAATGTGGCTATATAAAGTTATAAGGTTCTATGGTTTTAACCTGCATGATTCCCTCTATACTGATAAAGTAAAGTTTCTGTTTTACGAATGAATACATTTTTGTCATCAGTAACAAAAATAAATTGACCCAAAAAATGCATAATACAATAGATGCAACAGATGTAATTCATTAATTCTATCATTCAATTCATTATAAATATTTTATATGTTTTCTGTGTTTTATTGTGAATTAAAAAATCATTTACCATATGACATTTTCAAATTATTGCTTTCTGTTTTTATGAACATGTTACAGTGTACAGCGTCATTTTGGAATTAGGGTTGTATAATGTACATGAACATTTTATTGGGTTAGCAACATTTAACGTGTTCCTGCAAATAATATTACAAGATTGATATTTACTGGAATAAATACATTTAAAACTATCAAATATCAAATTGAACACCCTGCTATTTTGCAAGTTCTCCCACTTAGAAATCATGGAGGGGTCTGATATTGTCATCATAGGTGCATGTCCACTGTGAGAGACATAATCTTAAAAAAAAATCCAGAAATCACAATATATGATTTTTAAACTATTTATTTGTATGATACAGCTGCAAATAAGTATTTAAACACCTGTCTATCAGCTAGAATTCTGACCCTCAAAGACCTGTTAGTCTGCCTTTAAAATGTCCACCTCCACTACATTTATTATCCTAAATTAGATGCACCTGTTTGAGGTCGTTAGCTGCATAAAGACACCTGTCCACCCCATACAATCAGTAAGAATCCAACTACTAACATGGTCAAGACCAAAGAGCTGTCCAAAGACACTAGAGACAAAAATGTAGACCTCCCACAAGGCTGGAAAGGGCTACGGGGAAATTGCCAAGCAGCTTGGTGAAAAAAAGTCCACTGTTGGAGCAATCATTAGAAAATGGAAGAAGCTAAACATAACTGTCAATCAGGCGACAGGCCAGAAACCTGACTGATCTAGAGAAGATCAAAATCCCTCCTGCAGTGTGTGCAAACCTGGTGAAAAACTACAGGAAACGTTTGACCTCTGTAATTGCAAACAAAGGCTACTGTACCAAATATTAACATTGACTTTCTCAGGTGTTCAAATACTTATGTGCAGCTGTATCATACAAATAAATAGTTAAAAAATTATACATTGTGATTTTTGGATTTTTTTTTTAGATTATGTCTCTCACAGTGGACATGCACCTACGATGACAATTTCAGACCCCTCCATGATTTCTAAGTGGGAGAACTTGCAAAATAGCAGGGTGTTCAAATACTTATTTTCCTCACTGTATATATATATATATATATATATATATATATATATATATATATATATATATATATATATATATATATATATTATCATATTATAATATTATAATGATATTCAGGCAGATTGGGCAGACCAAACTATTGCTCAAGAAGGGAAATAATGGATTTTATTCAATTTAAAAACTTCGTAAATGACTAATATATAGATGTCATTTGTTGGGTACAGCTAATGTCCTGTCACAGAGATTTGGATATTTTTACTCTGTGATAATTTGGAAGACTTTTCAAGAGCAAAGCTGGTCATAGATCTACAAGTTTGTATTTTTATTGCATTTGTATGTATAAGTCACTTGTTAAACAACTATTTTCAGATGATCTCTTGGTTTGTTTCCTTCATCTCCCAGGATCAACACATAACCATAGATTTTGGTGGGGCTGGACGATATTGGTACTGACATTGCCTTAAACAAAGTAAATTTGAGAGGGTCTTACACTTGACTTACAGTACGCTATAGGCTATGACTATGACTAGATCTCCTGAATTTTTAGAGTAACAACCAAAATGTTCACTTGAGAATTAACAACATACAACTATTAGTCATACAGTCTTCCAGCATACAGTCTAGCAACTAATTTAGAGCAGTTTAAGGCATAGAGCCATACCCTCATCCCAGAAAAATCACTCAAAGCCACTTCTTTCTCACACACAAGTCAGTGGGAAACAAGTTACAGCTCACTTATGAATCTAAGCTTGAATTATGTGTGCATGTAAGGAGCCATGATTGCAAGTTGATTAGCTGCCATTATTCACTATCTCTCCGGAGGTTTTGGAAATCCTTGGTAGTTCAGTGGTTAACATGTTGTTCCTTGCCCAGCCACCAACCCGGCTGGCATATGGCCTTAAGCCAAATAGTCTTATCATCTAGCTCTTTCCTGTTTTTGTAACTACCCTTCCTGTTTGAAAAACATTTTAAGGCAATGTGAGCCATACAAATGAGTGACAAGAACGACTAGACTAGACCGGGGCATGCTCATTGGCATCAGGTTCAGCATGTTCTCTTCTGTAACTCCTATGTTGAATTGGATTGTTTTTATAGCTTAGTTTTCAGTTAAGCACATTAACCACTTAACCTAAAATTGTCAGCACTCACCAGTCTAATCATTGTGTTTCATTTACTTCCAATTGAAGACTGCAAGTGGTACATTTGTTTGCTTCTCTGATGTGTTCATGCTGGATATACTGTAAATATTAGCGCATTATAGTACACGTGCAATTACTATTGCTATTCCAACTGTATTTACAATGTAGGCACATAAAATATGACGAACAATAGTGGGACAGGGAATAAAACATTTTTTTTACTTATTCTGATTACCCTTAGTATTATTAGACTATATATACAGTTGTACAGTATTTATTAATATATGGACAAATCCCCTTGAACCAACACAAATCACCTGTACTGGCTGGTGCTACTGTGTCACTGTGTCACTGTTTTTAATGTCTCACTGCCTTATGTTGCCCTATTTTCAACTAAATATCTCACACATGCACTTTATATCTCGCCCCAGTTATTTTTGTGTAGATCTATATTCACTGTGTACTGTGCTGTATGTGGTTTAAATGACAACGAAAGCCTACATGACTTGACATATATTTAGCAGCTACATTTACATTTTGCAGCATTTCGCAGTTGAGGGTTAAGGTCCAGCTTGGTGGTGCTGGGATTTAAACTTGTGACCTTCTAATCCAGAGGCCAATGCCATAACCACTGAGCTACCACCTCCCTAGCTAGAGACTGTACAGTAATAAACAAAGAGCTATATGTTGTGAAAATCATACTATTAAAATTCACAGTATGTAAGACATGGGGTTTCAGTGCAACTTGAGTAAAGCTACAGCGTAAAACTAATGCAAAAGGGTATGTGGGCTCATGTTTTATGTATGTCATAATAAGTACTGTTACTGCAGAATTGCAGCTGGTGTTAATTGGCCTTGGATATAATTATGGTCTCTACTTTCTGAAATACAGCATTAAATGTTGCTTCCTACAAAATGTGGCTATATGAAGTTATAAGTTTGCATGGTTTTAACCCGCATGATTCCCTCTTTAAAGTTGCTGTTTTACGAATGAATGCATTTTTGTCATCAGTAACAGAAATTAATTGATTAGAAAAATGCATAATACAACAGATATAATTCATTCATTCTGTCATTCAATTAATTCCCGCTTACCAATGTGAACATGTAGATCACATAGACAGTAACTCAAGGTCAAACCAAGGACACTAAACCATTGACCAGCAGCAGCATTTAAACAGTGTAATATGGAGTCTGACAAGGATTTTTAAGCATGTTATTGTACTATATTAATGTAGACTACAAGTTTGGGCACAAGGATTATGTTTGAAGACAAAGATAAATTGTTAACTATAATTTCCCTGAATGAATTTTCTTTGGAATCATACTGAATTTAAAATAAGTTTGCAAATTTATTAAGATGTAGTCACACTGTAGCTTTAAGAAAAGCTTTGGTGAATTATGAAGCTGATGGAAAGCCTGCCAAGAGTGTACAAAGCATCATCTGGAGTAGTCCCAAAATGCTATTTTTATATCTTTAGCTAAATAGTGACAAAAAATATTTAAAAAAACAGACACATAATATATTTTCTGAATAGATTTGTCTGAGCTTTCAGCTAGTCATGTATATCTTCTCAGACATGGAATTCTTAAACATAATGTGCCGTGATACACAGTTATACATATCACTTTGACAAGAGTGCACAGCACAGCTTGACAAAATGGCTAAGCAAAAGGCTTGAAGAAATAGAAACCTTTCTTTGTTATTTTACATGATAAGTTGGATAATTTGGATCTAGAGCCAATATTTGAACAACTAAGGTCCTTGATCAAAGTTAATGCTAGTTTATTATTAGATTTATACAGTGTATTAATACAGTGTATTAATAAGAACATACGCTAGTCTTAAGTTAAGCACTGAACATGTTTAATTCAGTATAGCTTATCTTTTACATTATGATCAGATTTGGCAAGTCTATGGAGAATCCTAAGAATATATTTTAATTAACCTGCTTTTCTTATAAGTGATCTGGAGTTGTTTTCCATAGACTATAGTATATCCAAATTATTTTATGCATTAATGTTTTAATAAAAATAAATATTTTTCATACATTATTTTATTTTTAGATTTCTCATATAGTTATCACACATTTGAAAAAGCGTTATTTAGTTAATTAAGGCTTGCTGAAAAGCTTCCACTTGAAACCCTTTACAATGGAGACATCCCTGTTCCAACCTGCAAAATTACAGGTTATAATAGCATCAAAAACTTTTGAACAAAAAATAAATGTGTATGTTTTGTTCAGTAGAAAAGTGTGAAAGAAAACCTTTTCTTCCGCCTCTGTGTCGAGGTAATATTGAGTCATCCTTACATCCTGATAAACGTCCTCATTATTACATCTAGTCAATGCATAATTTTGTCTGCAACTGTCAAAAAGAGATTTATACGAATATAATACATAAAGGCATGTTAATTTTCACTCACAATGTCCGTCTTCAAAGGGACTTAAATCATAGTAAATTGCACTGCAGGTGCAAAACAATCGATTTCAATTGACTTTACTGTATTTGTCCTCCATAAACTGAAATGCCTCAAATTACATATTTATCAATGCAAATGCACAAATCCAGGTATGTTATTCTTTCCTCAAGAAAAAAACACAATGTTTTTGAAGCCTGTTATCGCAACTGCACATATTTTTACACAAACTTTTACTAACTCAGAGCCTCAGTCTTTTTAAAACTCCCCCAGAGGGACAAAACATTTTTAATGTGTAGATTGATAGTTATAGAAAATGCAATATGAATTATTATTAATTTTACGGTTTTACGGTTGTCACAAAGTAATTAACTAGGCATCATGTCCATAAAGACAGAGCACAAATGAGACAAATCGGACTTGTCAGATGACAGCTGTAAACTACACCGTGAGAGAGTGTTGGTCTAACAAATTACTTACACACTTATCTTGTTTGCATGCACCATGGACAGTCAGGTCACCCCATTAGATGACCTTTCCAGCTACAGCAACAAATCTAACTTCTTGTTAATTTCTCCCCTGAGAAAAAGCCCGTGTTTTGCTAACCAACGGAAATGGCATTCTTTTAAAGACTAGAGTATAGTTACTACACCCTTGGGAAGAGTATCTCCAGGAATATCTAAAATATCTTAAATGTCTAACAGCTCAGTGTTTCACGGGTTATGTGAAGTGACCACTCTTTCAGATAAATGTTTATCTTGTTTTTTAGGTTCTTAATGGGTAATTGGTTCAAAGTGAATCCTTTCTCTTTTCAAGTGCCTTGTATTATATATATTTTTCTTTTTAAACAGCTACTAAAGAAAAATAAGATTAAACAAGCTATTTTACCTGACTCCTAGGAGACAGAAACCTATTTTTATGTGTAAAGAGATTCCGTTTCATAAAAAGGGGTCATTGATAACCTTCACCAAACTTATCTAAATCAGATGGATAATATTTGGGAGTGTTTTGGGTGCATTCAATTTACTCAACATTCCATTGCAAACTCAATGAACAAATGAAATATGAAAAAAAGTGATTACAATCTGCTGGAGAAATTCATTGCAATTTCCTCTTTGGGTCACCGATGGGAAGAGAGGACAGAATGTTCTCTATCTGCACACCGATTTCATCATTCCAGCAGATACAAGCACTCAAAATCTCGCACCTAAAAAACGTTACTGATATTCATAATCTTGCCAAGACAAACGGTAAGTTACCCTACCATAGATGTCATGCTTTTCTCATGTTCATTCATTGTTCTATAATCTTAAATCAGTGCAGTATTGTGAGTTGCTGTAACATGTTCATGTCAGTTTTAATTATGCTCAGAAAATATTTAAAGTTTTTTGTAGGTTAGCTTGGTACTGAAATGACGTATCTATTTTGTCAAATCTATTTTAACAAACTGCTGTTGCTGAACTGTTGTGCTTGTATCATAATGTGTATGTACATAGAGTTGGGTTTATAATTATTTGGACACAATTTTCTTCATTTTTGCCTCTGTACACTGCCACATTAAGCAGAGATGTGATACGCAGATTTAATTAAAGTAGGTTAATTTTGTATAGTCCCTCAATTTTCACAAATTAAAAAGTAATTGGAAAGATAAACATAATACTATATAAAACTATTATTTTTAATCCTAACATTTAATGACTGTCTCAAGTCTTAAGCCCATAGACATCAACCTATGCTTTGATAGGCTTTCACTGCTTCAACTTCAGCTGCTGCTTGTTTGTGGGCATTTACAATTTTTTTTTTGTCTTTAGTAAGTGAAAAGTGCTCTTTTGGGTGTGAGGTCAGGTGACCACGTTGCATTTTGGTTGCTTTTGTAATATTTTTGGATCATTTTCCATCTGTACTATGAAGCACTCACATTAATTTTGCAGAATTTAACAGAAAATAAGCTATAGCTCCTTTTGCTAATTATCAGTAGTCGCATCAGTAAACACTAGTAATCCAGTTTATTGGAAGTCATACTCACCCATGCCATAGTAAGGCCTCCACCATGTTTGACAGATAACACAGTAGTTTTTAAATCAGATGTCTTTTCTTTCCCTTTTCATATTTTTTATAGTTTCTTGAGTGTTATCAGTGGGTTTTTTTTTTTACATTCATAACAGTGTCTCTTGATTTGTACATTTTAATAATGATAATCTTCTGGAGAGTATTCTTGATTTGGCTAGACGTTTTAAGGTGTTTTACTATACAAAGACAATAATTCGATGAGGATCCATTTTTTCAGTTGTCTTCTAATTTTTTACAGGCCTTTTCTTGTTACTGAGGTAATCAGTGCATTCTTTATTTTTAATAATGTACTAACTTGTACCTAATCTTTTAAAAAATTAGGAAAATATTTTTTGTTAAACCACCTAAATTAGAACTGTATGCACATCTTGATTCATTTAAAGTGCATTTTGGTGGTATACAGAGGCAAAATTACAGTGTCACTGTACGTTGTCACAAATACATAAATGCTTGTCATAATTTAAATGCTATAACATGAATGTTCAAGAGGATGCCTCAGCTCCAGCACAGGCTGATGGTTTTACTATTCAAACACTCAAAGAAGCAGGTAATTATGGAATGACTCAGTTCTGCTATGTAGGAACAGGGAAACCACCAATCTATGACTCAAGATGACATAACCCCAAAGCTTTATTAAATTACCCTCTCTCGGTGCCATGGGATCCCAAGCTGACCACATCTGCACAAAGAAGAACGGCGTCCAGCACACAATGTAGGCCAAGACGACAACAAATGTCATTTTCACGGTCCTGATTTTGGCCTCCGAGATGAGTCTCACACTGCTGACACGTGACAGCGCTGCACCGTCAGCCAGCTCCCGAGACAGCCTTAGAGACTGATCCCTTCTGCTCTTCAGCTTGAAGTTTTGCCATATCTTAAAACTGGTGAGGCCATAACACACAGTGAGAATGGTAACAGGTACGATGTAGATGGCAAGACTTATCCATGTTATGTAGACCTTCGCCCCCCATGGACGTACAAAGTCTCCCCAGCAGTCATAGACACCCTTGGCTACTTCTTTGAGCGAGAAGATGTATGTCTGTGGGAGGCTAAGCAGCAGGCTCAGGAGCCACGAACCGAGAACATACTCACGGTCCTTCCTGCGACGCAGAGAGCGGAGTGGCTGGCACACTGCAAGGCACCTGTCCACAGCCATCAGCACAAGCAGGTAGGTGGAGGCAAACATCCCCACCACCTGCAGATACTTCACCAAGCGGCACAAGAAGTCCGGCCCATAGAAGCGGAACGTGATGTCCCAGATGAGTTGCGGCAGCACCTGGAAGATAGCCACCACCAGATCCGCGATGCTGAGGTGCTTCATAAAGAAATGCATGCGCGAGCGCGCGCGTTTGCTGGCGTGAAGCGCCGCCAGGACGCACAGGTTCCCGGCCAGTGCAAGAAGCAGCACCACGAACAACACTGCCACTTCAACCTTAGCCACCTCCTCGTTGCGCTTAAGAGGGTTCACGGTTCGGTTTGTAGCTGTGCTTTCGTTCACGCTACTTGACTCGCAACACGATTTGTTCAGCGGCCAGATGGTCTCCTCTTTCGGAAAGTTCTCCATGGCGCGTTAGGCGCGTCGCAGCGCGCGGAGGCGCGAGCGCTTTTCGCTTTTTGTGCGCACACCCTTAACTACAGTCCACCATCAGAAGAGCGCATGGTTTGTTTTTTTGTTGGCCAGGATTACCTGTAAAACAAGAGATCCTTACTTGAATGAGCAGCACGTGCATTGTGGTGAACGTCTGCAAGCCCCGTTTGAAACGCAGTGAACTTCGTCGCCAAAACGCATCGGAATAAACATCTTCTGTTGTCAAACGAAATTAAATTTTATACAGACTACATTTCAGTATTTAGCATTAACTAGTCAAAGTGTAAGAATCGTTCCAGCTTATTTAATGCTTCATTTATATTATACATACACACATTGTACATACATACATGCATGCACTCAAATATATAAAAACATACATATGCAAATGCATGCATATATACCCCTACATAGGCAAACATACACATAATATTCTCCATAAAGAAATAATCAAATTCATTAATAGAAAAAAAACCCACCCAGACGTGGCTACTGGCTGTGGAGATCTCGCGCGCTATGTTGTGTATGAAGCCTCTTGAGTGGCCGCAGTTTTATGTTGGCTGCACGTTCATGTTTCCACAACCAGATGGCACTAACATGACGTTGTGCAATAACATTCGATACACGAGATCAGAAAAGGATCTGCCTACTTTCCATGCATTTTGGTCGGGGTGTCGGGTTAAAGTGATTTAAACCCCTGACCGTGCACTAGGACTGCCTGATTTACAACTAATATAGATTACTGCATGCTACAAGAGCACGAGGATGGTGGAAAAATAGGACAACAAATGCTGTCTACAATATCAGAAAGATTTCCCAGGTGCAATTTAATATTTAAATTAACCAAAATGTACTGCTGCATTCACTATATGTGCAAAATTTTGTGTTCTAACAGTCACAACCATATGTCCAATCTGTTGGCACAAACCTGGAGGCATATACAGGCTTGGAAAAATGTGCAGAAGTCTCATTAAAAAGCTACAGAAGTCTTGTTTGTAGTGATCGGCTCTAAAGGTCATGCGACACAGTATTAGGTTAAGGTTCCCGTTGTTTTTGTGTATGCAATTTGCATTTAATATATTATTTGAAATATTCTGTTGAATCAAAAACCAAAAGGCAAAATTATTATATATTGCCTGAACAACAAAGAACACCACTACCTTTTGTCCATTTCAAGTTATGTCAGAGAACAATGTGGCTTTCCATGGAGGGATACCAACAAACGTATGCTTTAGCAATATAATTTACTGTCATTCTGAATAATGAGCCAAGCTCAGACATGTTCCTGTGATGGCAGTGCTTATGTGCACAAAGCAATGTCATCAAAAACATGGTATGACAAGATTTGTGTAGAAGAACTTAAGTTGCATTGAGAAACCTGGAGTCAACCCCACTGAACACATTTGTGGATAAAAAGAAACAGCACTGCTCCCGGTCGTCTCGCCTGGCCTCACTAATGCTCTTGTAGCTGAATGAGCACAAATCCTCATAATTACTCTCCGAAATCTGGTGGAGCATCTGCCCTGAAAAGGGGTGGATATTATAACAATGGGGAACTAAATCTTGAATAGTATGTTCAACATGTATATATTTATGACATGGCTAAATGGTTGCAATTGTTTGACAATGTAGTACAGTATATGTTCATCACAGATTACCATATAATTTCTGAAAACAAACTAATGTTCCAAAGAACATATAATTAATAAGTAATATAAATAAATAATAAGAAAAAATATGAAAAGAAATATAAATAATAATAATAAACAAAAGACTTATAGGTTGTCCCTGTTCACACTGAAATAAAGAGCAGTGGACATGCTTCCATATGATTCATATATACCTGATTTCTAGAATTTGTATGGTGAACCATTCATAATGTTATTTATTATACATATAAAAGTTGATTGGAAAAAAAGTTGTGATTTTGATTACATCTAATCAAGACAAATAAGATGCCATCTAGTGGCTGGTCTCAGTACAATTCTATATAACCCTTGCCATTCCAATTGAACACAAGTCTAACTTACATGTTACAAATAGTGTTATATCATCACATGAAGTCTGCTTTTGCTCAGGTATATGGCCCATTTTGATGTCTATTAGCTCATTGTATGGACATTTTAAAATATATTTTTAATTGATACATTCCATTATACTTACATCATTTTGATTAGCATAATTAATTACTCATTGTCTGGCATTATCTGGCTAGCAAATTATAGTCTTTTATGACTTAAAGTTCTAAAAAAATTTTTGGTAAACTTGCACAAATGAATACACATTTAGATTGCATTTGATACTGTCTTAGGCTGTACTTCAGGTATTATTTCTCAATGTTCTCTCAATCTCTCTTTTTAAACGGTTTCTAAGCTTCTAAGAATGTAAGATATGCTTTGTACCCATTGTATCTAATTTGTAACAGGTTGAGTTGGTCTTTTTGAATAATAATAATGATAAGGTAAACATTAATCTAACATAAAGTATTTAAAAAAAAAAATAAAAAATTTCGGTCGTTTTACTCCAGTTTCTTATTTGGACTGATAACTTTGTATAACTTAAGTATACACACACAAACCTGAAAACAGGTATAGACAAATAATTAATGTTCACACTAAAACACTGTTCCTGACTACTAAAATATATATGTTTAAATCTGAAACCCCTGTTTCCTTTGTGTGGTTTGATTGAAACAAACAAACAAACAAACAAACAAAAAAACATTTAAAAAAGGCAGTCTGGTTCTGCCATATAGTGTAGCCACCAGCCATCTACATTACATCCAACCACATGCCATGAAATAGTGTAAACATCTTTGTTTCTTTTACTCTCATTTTTGTTGCCTCAACACTTTAAGGGAAATCCTTGTGGATGTGGCTGTTGCATAACGAAGGGCGGCACACATGAAGGACCATTTTCTGAACTTCAAAGGACAATTTAAGCAATCAAAATGTTCTTTGAGTCATCACAGTACTAAATATTATAAATGTTGTGGGGTTTGGGGAATTGTGGCACACATAGATTATTGTACTTCTATTTGCATTGAAAAAAGAAAGCACAAAATATTAAATACCTCACAAAGAAAGAGGAAATGCTTTGAGTAAATTACTGGAGACTGAAATTAGTGCCTTTGTTGATTACATTCTTATTACATTTTACTTTAATTCCCATTGTCCTGGTTGTATTGTATTCTGCTGTGCTGAGCCGTGGTTTTAGCTCCTATTAGTTACTGTACTTAACTGTAGTAAATGTACAACTGTGTCATTTGTGAACCATCTATTCAATTGCTTTAGAATTGACTGAGCTGCTGTGCAAGTAGTTTTGTCCATTTTTTCACCTTTAGTAAAATATACCTGAAAGTGTTCTAGGTGAAATGGTACTTTAGCAGGGAAATACACGGTTTATGTTATTACACTTTGAAGTTGCACATGTTGCATATTGCTTTAAACATCCTAGTAAAATTGAAGTATCAGCTGATAAATATGTGTACACAGGGCTGTTGTGGGGAGGTTGTACATACTGTTATTTAAAATTTCCACCTCAAACATTTTCTCTTCCTCAATCAGTAATATTTTATGTATTAAGCTCATCCGTGTTGCCTGCACTCATATTTCAGTTTCCATTTCCAAGAGATTTCTTTACAATCCAATCTTTTTATGTTTGTTGTTAACAGTTAGATGTTGCAAAAACATTTATATAGAAATGTTGACATCATCTGTGCAATTATGCTTTTGAAATGACCGATAAACCGCTCAGTAATTGCAAACACGATTTATCACGATTTGCCAGCAGCAACCCCAAAGCCAAGTGCCTAAGGATCCAATATCTCCAAATATGGTCAAACTGAATGGTCTTATAGTTACACAGGCACTCATTTCAGCTGCAAAATATAATAAGAATGGACTAGAGCAGACATGTATAACAGTGTTGCATTTAGTCTAAGTGACATAATGTCTCCTTTCGAGCTGCTGATTTTTGTCTCAATCCAACAATTATTGTTTGGGAAATGTAGAACCATGAGCTGAGTCAAGTTAACAAGAAGCTGTCTAAAGATATTGATTTCACAAATTTCAATGTTTGGGTGTAGCCACTTGCTTACCATAGCAAGTCTACAAATTCAACAAAGAGTCTATGACATGCAAAAACTTACTCTCATTTAATCACTATTATACAATATTTATTATTACATAATATAATATAAAATAAACTGGTACCCTGAATTTCCATTCAGTCCTTTTAGTTTCCATTCAGTTCCATTTTACTTACAAACAATGAATATGAAAATTAATTATTCTAAGGTGACAATGAATGAATATTGAAAAATATTTTATCTAAAATAAAAAAAAATGAAATAACTTGCTTACATAAGTATTCAACCCTTGTGCTCTGGAAGCTCCCTAGTTCAAACAGATGAAAGAAACTACTCTGACAAGGACAAAATTACCCTACTGTTGCTATTGTACTGTGAATCATTAAAGTTTTTGTCACATTTTCTGAATAAAAAACTCCATTGTTAAAGGCTCACTGGTCAGACTGTGAATATGAACGCAAATGAAGACTTGAAAAACATTTTAGATAAAAAGAAAAAAAAAGAATACAAATGCATATCTTAGGGAAAGGGTACAAAATATAATCCGTTTGGACATCTAGTAGGAGTTCATTTCACTATTTAGGCACCTAACTTGATGCATTTCTTGTGCCGATGTGTCAAATGAATTAAAAAATAATTTGCATAGATTCGATGTCATATCCCCATAAACAATGTTCAATTTTTTATTTTTACAAAATGTCATAAATCTTCTGTGACTGTGTTTTGAATTTATTTACAGTGTGACATTATTAAAAATTTTTTTTGCATGTTTGTCATAGCTTTAATTAAATTCACTTTCCTATTACACTCCTTCTTTGCATCATGTATGTTTTTTTATAGTCCTTTTAAAGTTTTCCTTTCCCAAGCCCTTAAATTATTACTGTACAATTTTCTGTTGTATTCACTACTGTGGTTGGCTGTGGTCTAAATATCATTCATAATCTGCTTGTGTATATTTATTAGTTTAGAATAGACATCCCACAGAGTCTCATCTGTGCCTCAAGTATGTATCAAGGGATATCAACTTTAAGTCCTACACAACAGACATACAGTATATTAATTACAATACATAGACAAAACAACTCAAACTTTTAACAGGGCATGCTAGCAGACAGTGATAGGAATTGAAAAAGTTAAAGAAGCAATTAGAGAGTAAAATGTTCAATACGTTGAATAAAAAAATTATTGTGAAAAGATACACACCAATTACAAAAACAAACTGTGCAATCTGGGATTACTGGTCTGGTGGGAATTCCCTGACAAGCATGTAATATTTAAGCAAGTACATTGGTGAGAACTGTATACATATACATCAGGTTAGATATGCTAAAGCTCACCATGGCTTGAACAGTGACTGCAACCTTTTTAAGTTAATTGAAGCCTAAAGCTAAATAATAGTTTAGTATAGATCATAGCTATATATATATATATATATATATATATATATATATACAATTATTGGCACCCCTGTTTAAGATGTGGTCGTGGACTTCTAAAAATTCTCCTTTTTTTTAAAACAACATAGAACCCAAATGCAAAAAAAGAGAAAAATCCAACCTTTCATTTAAGTACATAACTTTGGTGGTAAAAAAATCACACATTTAGAAAAAAAAAAAAAAACTTGAAATCATGTGTGCCACAATTATTGGCACCCCTGATGTTAATACTTTGTACAACCTCCTTTTGCCAACAAGACAGCACTTAATCTCCTCCTATAACATTTCACAAGATTGGAGAACACAGAGAGAGGGATTTTTGACCATTCTTCTTTGCACAATCTTTGTAGATCATCCAGTGTCCTGGGTCCTCTCTTATGCACTCTTCTCTTTAGCTCGCCCCACAGGTTTTCGATTGGGTTGAGGTCTGGGGACTGAGATGGCCATGGGAGGACCTTGAGTTTGTGACTGCTGAACCACTTTTGTGTAGATTTTGCCACATGTTTTGGATCATTATCCTGCTGAAAGACCCAATGACGACTCATCTTCAGCTTTCTGGCAGAGGCCATCAGGTTTTTATTTAAAATATCCTGGTACTTCAAAGCGTTCATAATGCCATGCACCCTAACAAGGTTCCCAGGGCCTTTGGAAGAGAAACAGGCCCACAGCATCACAGATCCTCCACCATACTTCACGGTGGGCATGAGGTGCTTTTCGGCATACTCATCTTTTGTTTTACGCCAGACCCACTTAGAGTGTTTGTTGCCAAAAAGCTCAATCTTAGTCTCATCTGACCAAAGCACACGATCCCAGTTGAAGTCCCAGTACCGCTTAGCAAACTCCAGACGTTTACGTTTGTGAGTGTTAGTGAGAAAAGGCTTTTTCCTTGCATGCCTCCCAAACAGCTTGTTGGCATGTAGAGAGCGTCTGATGGTTGTTTTGGAGACTCTGTGACCCCAAGATGCCACTCTTTGATGCAATTCTGTGACGGTGAGCTTGGGAAATTTTTTTACTTCTCTTACCATCCTCCTCACTGTGCGTTGTGGCAAGATAAACTTGGGACCTCTTTCAGCCTTGTTTGTCACTGTTCCAGTTGTTTTAAACTTCTTAATGATTCCTCTGACTGTAGATACCGGCAAGTTAAGGCGAGTGGCTATTTTCTTGTAGCCATTGCCTGACTTATGAAGGTCGACACACATCTGCCTTACTTGAATGGTGTGTTCTCTTGTCTTTGCCATGTTGACAAATGGGTAAGAGAATTAGGCCTCTGTGTCACGTCATATTTATACCCCAGGGAAACAGGAAATCATGAATTACTGATTAAAAGTCCCTAGATACCCTGACCAACCTTAGCAACTACAGAAAAATATATATATAAAAAAAAAAAAACCAATTACATTTTTCAGAGGAATTGTTAGGGGTGCCAATAATTGTGGCACACATGATTTCAAGTTTTTTTATTTTTTCTAAATGTGTGATTTTTTTACCACCAAAGTAATGTACTTAAATGAAAGGTTGGATTTTTCTCTTTTTTTGCATTTGGGTTCTATGTTGTTTTTAAAAAAAGGAGAATTTTTTAGAAGTCCACGACCACATCTTAAACAGGGGTGCCAATAATTGTGGAGGGCACTGTATATATATATATATATATATATATATATATATATATATATATATATATATATATATATATATATATATATATTACAAAGAGACAGAATGTAGAATTGTGACAAGAGACATCATATGCATGTAGTGTGTTGTTGTTGTTTTTTTTTTTTTATGAAATAAAATGTATTTGCTGTAAACATCTTATAATTGAAATTAAATTCGTGTCAGCTGTAGGGTTTTTTTTCTCAGCAGCAAGAGAAAAGTATTTGAAACTGCCATTCCATAACTTTTATGAAATCAATTCTATACTGATCAAAATATCAATAATTTCCCAACCAATAGAGACAACAAAGGCAACAAAAAAAGTGATGCTGGCAACTATTTTTTGTAATGACTAAATTTATAATGAATATGACAATGCCATACAGTATTTTAAATTATCATTCTAGACTGTGAATATTGACTGCGTAGATATAACACAGATACATATTTTAAAAATCAGTAAGACATTATATTTCTCCAGTTTTGGATCGAGGCTGTTACCATTTCAAGCACACATATTGTAAAAGCTTTCATATGGAAGTAAGACAAGTAAGTGCAGCTGTTTGGATTAAAACAATGTAGAGCAATAAAAGTATGAAAATTAATTGATTTTCTACTGTACTAATGGAATAATTTTTCTAAAGGTTATAGAAGGATTGGCTAATGACCAATATGACAATATATTAGTAGTAGGCTATAGTAGAAAAACACGTTTTAAAAAAAAAATACCAAAAGACCCACTAAGAAAATGTGGAAAACGTTATTTACTTTTATTTTCTGACATCACAAAAACCTATCATTTGCACCAAGCAATTTCACTTCATATATTAAAAGCACTATTGTAAAACAGAGCCATTGCATTTTATGAGTCACAAATATTAATTCCTAATTTCAATACATCTGGACTGGAAGTAATAAGCTGACCATTTTCAATGCCATTTCTTCTCTTCAATCATCTCTGCTGAGCTTTATGCTCCCATTCTCCCCACACTTTGCATTTCAAAATGCAGCAGAAAATGGCAGAGTGAAGTTATTTTTGGTGTTACTGTTTGAGCTCTATTACTAGGAGCATGAAAAAGCAAAACCAGTACCTTAGAAATAAAGAGATGCCATTTTCTGTGCTTGCTTATGGCTTTTAAAAGAAGCACAGGGGCTAAGAGCACTCCAGCAGCACTGGAGTGACTGATAATCAGCTGGAGGATTCAGACATCCTAGCCATCTCCCATTTTCCCATCCCTTTTTACACTGACTGAAAACCGATAGGCAAAAACAAACCCTAGAAACAAAGTATAGGTGTGTGTGTGTGTGTGTGTGTGTGTGTGTGTGTGTGTGTGTGTGTGTGTGTGTGTGTGTGTGTGTCTGTGTGTGTTTGTACTTAGTGTTAGTGTGTGTGTTTGAAAAGAGACAGCTATCAGCAGTGCTACAATATAAAGAATACAGTTTTAATGTTATTTATTATTATAATTGCTATTATTTTAAAAAGCACAAGGATGCACTGTCCATTTGTCAGCTCGAAAAAAAGTCTAAAAAGCCTTTTGAAAGTCAATATAAATACCGCCAAACCATACACTGATGATAGAGTAATGCTTTGTTATGATGACAAACTTGACAAAATGAACAAGGTAGCCATTGCACAAGGTATAAATCGACAATGCAAGGCTTTCTAGTCTTGTTTCATTTGTGAATTACTAGTTTTTTCAGACTTCCATTTGTAAAATATTTTTTATTATGTCTTAGGAGATAGAATAGACAAAACATTGTGGAGTGAACACAAATTCTGCGTTGGTTATTAAATAAACTCTATATTAGCCAGGCAGGTAGTAGTCCAGGCCATTGCTGTTATACATTTGCTATTATGTTTCACATTCATCAGCAAAGTATTTTTGCTAATTTATCTTTTTCAAATGCAAAATTGTTCTAATAACTAGAATGATTTTGATCAAAGAAAATTGTTTCAGAGTTTTTTGTTTAAATTGTCATTATCTGTTACAGAAACTTTCAATTTAAATACAATCGATTTGACAATGAGTCTTTGCACCTACTGTATAGTAGAATTTCTGCTTTTGTTATTTTCTGTATAAGCATCAATTAAATATGGTTTTAAAATAAGAAGGGTATTTGACAGTACTTTAAAAGAGATCAGATAGAGTGGGCTGGATTTCAGGGCTGTCAGAGCATCTAGACCTTATATTTATGGACACTGACTATTAATATTTATGTTAGTTGTATTGCTTAGGACTGGTGATCCATTCTGTCACAAGGACTGTGTTTTCCATTACACCTCTATGCAACAAACAGGTGCCATAGTGCGTGGAAGTGCAATGGTTGTGTGAAACATTAGTCCTGTCCATAATCCTGACATCAACATGGGTTTTTTGAGTTTGCTTGGTAAATAAACAGTAAAAAAAAACAACAGAGAGATTATGGATTTGATAAAACCATATTTTGATTCTGGACTACAAATTTTGGCTGCCTTCCTTGCTGCCTTGCTTTTTGACCCCTTTTTTTTTACTTCCATCTGGGTTGCAAATTAATCTAATAGCAGGCAAAAATTGAAAAGTGATGTTCAGCTTTGTTTTTGTGCAAGTATGGGCAAGGATTAAAGAGATTCCGAGCACTGCATTGGTTGACGTAATGTGACATGTTTATTATGTCTGCTATTTGCATGTAACAAGGAACAGACAGAGCAAAGGCTTATTCAATATATGCCAACTTTTTCCAGCACTAATTTTAATAACGACGTCCATCAGTTGCATTTGTGCAGTCAAAGATCTTGTTATGTAGATTCTTAGAATGTAGGAAAGAGGGAAAAGTTTTGATCTCTCATTCAATCGAGACAAACACAGTTGCCATTCTCATGTTCTAACTCTATTTTAGAGATTTGTGTTAATTAAATGTTGTAACTGTATCTGCAGAACCTAAACAACCTCAGAGGTCATTAGACCAGTCTACAAAAGTGTGCATCAGTAAATTAAAGAATTACTTATTAAAAGTTAAACAAAATGCCACATGTATATTATCTGAACTTTCAGTTTATTACCGTCTCTTTATCCCAGAGAACAATGTGTTACCTTTTCCAAAAATGGGTATATTCACCTAAGAATTAAATCAAATAACAAAATCACTTTTAAATACATTTTTTTTAAAATAAATTTTAAATAGATTACATATATTTCACAATATATTTGCTCCCAAAGTTGGTGGAAGTTGTGATATGTTCACACACTGTTTTTTGTTTTGTTTTACTGATTGTTGGTTTACACTGTTGGTTTACTCTTGTGATAATCTTATACAGTCCTTAAAGGTGAAGTCCAGGGCTCCCAACAAGTATAGACAGAACTATCAATTTACAGTCACATCTTTTAATAATTTTAAGATATAAAGATAAAATTATTTTTCTCAAATTGTTTTGTCTTTACATTGATTTCAGTCTGGTGGACACATACTGTATAGGATATTTTGGAATATTTTGTTAAACATCTCTCTCCACCACCATCAGCAAATGTATCATGCCTACAACAAATGCTAATGATCAGATAACTGAAAACAAATGCAACTAAACAAATTTAACCAGCATCTATTTTTAACTTCATAAAAAAAAAAAAAAGCAACTCAAGATAGCAGTAATAGCAATGTTCGCATCAAAGTGACACGTGAAACACAGAGATGTACGTTAAACATTGTGATGTGCAGTAATAGAAGAAATGGTTCATACACAAGATCAAAGCTTGTTTATTATAGCAAAACTCAGGCAGAGAGGGTTACTAAGGGCATATCTGTAATCATCCAAGATGGACATGCTGAGAGAATATCAAGAAACAACTGGTATATTATAACAACCTAATAACGTAAGGATCACTCAGAATCACAGTCTAACACATGGAGTGCTTGGCAAACATAAAGGGTTTAAATCAGGATTGTCAAAATAAGTTCCTGCCTTGACCACATTTGCATTTTTGTAAGCTATTGAGGGTCCATAAATTAAATATTTTATGTGTTTTAACTCACAGCATTATTATAACTGGATCTATTGTCAAACCTCATTTTGGCTGCAAACCAGTTTACCATAAATTATTTTGTTTCATGATGAGGACAAAATTATTTAATTATACATAGCATGAGCAGCAGTTCAAAAAGATGTGGTTGGAGGCTTCATGTGTCTCAGAGGAAGCATGTGATAGCCTTTAGCCCTCCTGGGTTAGTAGCTGTTGTATGAGATCTGACTGGTAAGTGGGAACTGGCCTAGAATAAATTAGATCGAAATCAAAAAGGGAAAAACCTAAATGCATCTATTCATACCACGATTTCTTTAATTTTTTACTGTTGAAAAAATTATACAGGATTATATGTATCTTTAACATTAGGATATGTGTTCATATCCAGAATGCAAAGCACGTCTCTGGGTTGCCATTTACAAGCATATTTGCCAAATGCTTAGAATATAGAATCTTCACTAAGCACATATCTGCCATCAATCTTCTGCTATTCTCTTCTTTTTTGTCTCAATCAAAATTCTTTTTTCAATGTTTTCCCAGTTTGCTTCATTTCCTGTCTATCGTTATTTCAAAGTTCATTTAGCACTAGGCACATTTTCAAAATGGTAGGGATAGTTGTTGCCATGGCATGTTGGGTCAGGACATGGAAACATTGAGTCCATTACAGTTTATTGTTGTCAAGTGATAAGGGCAAGTGAAGTTTGAAGGCTTAGAATAAAAATGTCTGTAGGTAAAGGGAAAAACAAAAACAAATGTAGCTTAATGAACACAATATTAAACTTTGTACTTTTCAATTATTTGGATTATAGCTTTGTTTTAAGTTTTAGAGACTTAAATCATTTGAACTATTCTAGCCTTAACAATACAATTCAAATGACTTCATTCTTTGAACTGCTTTAAGAGATCTGGTCTCTTTTTTTTTTAAATGAGCAGGCATTACAGGGGTATATTTAAATTGGAATCTGCTTTGCTGCTTTGCTAGACAGGTCTGTAAATCCCTGATGGGAGATGAACTTGTATAGTGTTTTGCCCAATCCATAAATCTTCCCAATTCCATTAGGAAAACTATCAGAATCCATATTGTGCAAAAGGTCTCGATGAATGCATTCGGTTGTCACACACTAAAAAGGTAGCCTTTTCAGTGCCACAACCTTATTTGACCTGAAATTTCCAAAGACATTCCTGTAGAATAGAATTCCTGCTTAAGGAGTTGGAGATGAGTTGGGCAATGAAAATCCGCCATGAAAATGCTTTCATTCTCCATTTGTGGTATGCTGATTATTATGACCTGAGATTTACTGAACTGGAAGGTCATGACTGTGCAACAAAATAGTGCAGCATACTAACATGCAAGAGGAAAATCTTATTATTCATCTAGTCCCGAATTAAAAACTAATTGTGTGTAAATGTTTAAATTGCACTGTATAAGTATTTATCTTGAAACCAGATTATTAGTTCTGGTGAAAATTTGCTAATTTTTTTCTTTTTTTTTTCTAGATGAATGTGCTTGATGATGTGTTGTATTTTTTAATTGACTACTTGACGTTTTAGTTCACCCTGCTGGATGAAAGATAAACGCATGGATTAATAGATCTTGTTTATATTTTTTAAATCATTTAAATTTCCCAATATATTTGCGAGATAATAAAACGATGATTGTGTTATTTCTTTACTTTAATGAACTTTAAATAGGTTTTTAGATAATTTAAAGCTCTGAATTTAAAAGTGCTGACACTACTGGCAAATAAATTTAATCCATGTACCTGCATGCATGTAATATTTAAAAGACACTTGGTGTACTTGTATAGTTTTGATCAAGTAACAAATTTCTGACTTCCGTAAGGGCTGCTTTCGATACTATTTGACAATCTTCAAGTCAGTCTGCAGTCAAGAAGTACATTTTGGTATATATACACTGTAAATGATAAAAGTAGTTGTTTATATTCTTTCGGGCTTTGTAATGTAAAGGCAGTAGTCTTGTCTGTAATATCTGTCTCTGACTTTCATTGAATCAGGGTCCAGATCCACTGCCCAATCAGTAGGTAAGGCAAGTTTCTGGCTACAATGTATATAGTGAGGCTGAAAAATGTGCACAGACCACAAAAGTAAAAGTTGGATAAAATCTTGCCCAATGGTGGTGCTCATCTGGCAGTAGAATGCGACCTTAAAATCATATTTGTTTTGCACATGGAACGAATGTTTACTTATACTACATAAAGTGCACCAAAAAAGTTAAGCATTTTCTTTCATGAGAGAATGTATTTGCCTTAACGTGACTTCCAGGACACATCTGGGTGCAACCAGTCTGCAAAGTCTTTAAAAAAACTTGAAAGAATATCTATTAAAGAGAGTCCTTCCTTAGATGTTTTGCCTTGTACACCATTGCTTTGCATTGGAACAACAATAAAATTAAATTAAATAAAAATCATGGCTGTCATTTTTAAGGGATTTGAGCATGCAAAACAAAGTCTGAGCTCAAATCAAGGACTTTATAATCACAAGTATGAGGGACATGCTTTGGGGGCTGACTTTAGTCATGATTAAAAAAGTACATTTTTTAGTAATTAGACTGCAGGATGTAATAATAATTATGCATGATGCTCATCTCAGGTGGCTACCTGAACAAACATTGAGATACAGGAGGCTTGTAAAGAGGCATGCATTGCAGTCACTATATCTAGCTCAAATAACTATTTGATGTGTGAGCAAGACTGACAAGATGTGGTAGATGTCTGGTACTATTTGAGTGCTGTGTGAGGAGACAACCTGGACTCCTTTTTTATTATAGTTCGAGTAAACTTTGTGGCTAAAGAAAATTTCACACTTTCACTTAACATATACAACATAAATCTCCAGAAGCACACTCCAAATGTACACAATCATAATCCACAATTTATTAAAACATATTCCCAGAAGAGTAAAGGATATTAATACAGCAATTGGGGACTAAATTTGCAATGGCATGTTCAAAAAACAAATTTTATGGTCAGATATCCACAAACTTTTTTCTATACGCAAATAAGTTTCTGAACACATGCTAACAAGCTTGGGCTTCTCCATTAAACAATAAGAGACAAGGAAGAAATACAAATAAAGTATGCTAAAGAACCTCAACTGTTGAAAGAATATGTGGTTTATATGAAGCCTATGATGAAGGAATCTCTTTTTGAATTGTAGGACATACTGTAGGGAGACGTACACTGCACATATAAATAATGCTTTAGGTGGGTTGTTTTTGATGTTGTTTCTGCAGTTCTCTGTAATTTAGATCATACACACAAGCACCGTGAAAGAAATAATAACCTGCCAAGCTGACACACATTACACAAACCACAAAACTATAGTATAGAGGTATATAATGTTACCACATGATGTAGACTACAGAATGTTTTAATGATCACAATTATAGATATACAGAAGAGCCTATACAAAATAAAAAACACATTATAAATGACATATTCCATATGCAATTTGAACCTGCTTATTATCATCTAGCAGATGTAAGATATATGCTGATTGGGGGTGCTTTAACTAAGATGCTGACTAACATATAACAATGCTCTTTAAAATGTAAAAGTGCCTGAGAAAGCTTTAATGCATACTCCCACAACAATCCTGAGAAGCTTGAACTGTGCTGAGGAAGCTGTGCACAATTGTGTACTTCGAACCAGTGTTTAATGGTGCTATTTGTTGCCAGGGCAACAGCCCCATCGATTTTTACACAGGGAAGGAACCAGCATGGCCAGATGAGCAGGCATTTGTATTTTCAATACTTTAATTTCACAAAGGTAGACTCTCATCTGGACACCTCAAGCACTGTAATCTGTTTAAGAGTCATAAAGCTATGTTCCACAGATTAGGGACATTGGCACAGATGGTGTGACCTTTTACTAATGTTGCCTATTCTGCCAGGTGCCTGTTTATAGCTATAATTCACAGTGCAGCCTTATAATGGTGTCATTTTAATGACATTTTTGTTCTAATTTCTGCTAGCTATTAGTGTGTGTGTCTTGATTGCCACTTTAATATTAATTATATTGTTCATTTATGGACAAGTAAAACTATAAGTTTATTTTTCTTTTTTTTATGTGCTGTCACATATTAGATAGCATAATAAGATCAAACATTGCTGTTTATTTCTTTTATTTTTGTTAATAAACATAGTTATTTGTGACAGAAAATGGCTTACATAAACCATAAACCAGCTGTTAGCAATTTCACTGTCAACAAATGAACCAGAAATGAACATTATTTACAAACCTGGAAATAACAAACGCAGATGCTAAACTATATTTTTCTTCTCAAATGGATACTTTTACCAGGTACTTAGACTCATTTAGATTTAAAAAGAAAAGTAGATCATATTTTACCTTTTTTGCTGGCCAAAACTAATGAAGTCTGCTCTTATTTACCTTTGTTATCATTATAGGTAGTTAATAAAATGAAAACAAACATTTCTTACCATGTCCTGTAGATGGACAAATTGTTACCAATCGTTATTACAATAAAATAAAATACATTTTTAGGCCACCACAAAAAAATGTTGTGCACAAAACACATGCAAGTGTTTAAATCAACACAGGGCAATTATTGCACTATATGGAACATTACTGTAGTAAAGCTGTTCATTAAGATCTTGGGTTGACAACTTCAGACATATTTAAGGCAGCATGTGTGTTCTGGTCCAACAGACAGGCTTAGGTGAAAGCAAAAACAATAATAATATTAATGATTTCAGTAGGTTGGTGTGAGCCAGTGGAGATTAAGTCACTAAAAGGGGTTTGAAAATATGGCTTTATCGCAACAATAAAAATAAAACACTATGAGATTATATGAACTGTACAGAAAGAAAAAAACAAATGTAAATGGCTTTAAATGTGCTTTAAATATGAAGCTTTCTTACTTAAAGACATAAAAAAGGCTTGGCATGCCACTGCTTGCTGTCATTCATACGGTCTAGTGGTTTTATATTTGATTACACCAAAGCATTAGGACAAACGGTTCCACTTGGCAGACCCCATCTCCAGTGCTGGTGCATAATCATCAGCTCTTTACCGATATTTTATTTAAACAACTAACATGTGAGCTTTATTGGTAAAGTCATAATGCGACTTAATGGATTATAGACTATATAATAATATAATAATTAAAAGTAACTATTTTTATGATTTTATGGTAATTATGAATTATTATGCAGAATGGCTACAACATAATACTACTACTACTACTACTACTACTACTACTACTACTAATAATAATAATAATAATAATAATAATACTTTTCATAAAAATAAAGTACTTAGCATTACAAATCTTTTGTGAAATGCACCCCATATGGAAACACAAACTATTGTAGTTAAAAAATAATTGTATAAACTTAAAAAAAAAGGGAAAAAAAATATCAACTATATGAAATTATATGAAATTATTTACCAGTCTTTTTGCTGTTTGCTATTATAATAATAATAATAATTATTATTATTATTATTAACCCAGCCATTAGGGTTGTACAAGCCAGTGCACTCTTAGTGCAGATCCCAAGCCTGGATAAATGGGGAGGGTTGTGTTAGAAAAGGCATCCAGCGTAAAACGTGCAAAATCAAACATGCTGATCACAAACCTGAATTTCATACCGGATTGGTCGAGGCCCGGGTTATCAGCGACCGCCACAGTTATGGTTAGCTGAGGACGTCAAACAAAGGCTAAGCAAAAAAAATGGCACACAAGGAGTTGTATTAGAAGTTAAACACTAAGAATGGATAAAAGAATTTGTACCAATGGGTGAGGCAGAGGGACCGAGCTGGAACATATGTGCTGCAAGTTAAGACAATAAAGGATGCAGATGGAAATGTAATGGAGAGAATGGGAATGAAAGTCAGTAGAAGTAAGACAGAGCAAATGTGTGTGAAAGAGAGGGAGGGCAGTGGGGTGGTGCGGTTGCAGAGAGAAGAGGTGCTTAAGGTGGAGTAGTTTAGGTACCTGGGGTCAACAGTGCAAAATAATGGAGAGTGTGTTAGAGAATTGAAGAAAAGAGTGCAGGCGGGTGGAGTGGGTGGAGAAGAGTGATAGCAGGAGTGATTTGTGATAGAAGGGTGTCTGCAAAAGTGAAAGAGAAAGTTTATAGGACTTTGGTGAAACCTGTTTTATGGTTTAGCGACAGTGGCATTGAGTAAAAGACAGGAGGTGAAGCTGGAGAGGGCAGAACTTAAGTAAACTTGAGATTTTCTGAGATTTTCATTGGGAGTGATGAGGATGGACAGGATTAGAAATTAGTTTAATAAAAGGACCACACATGTGAGACGTTTTGGAGACAAAATGCGAGAGGCCCGATTGAGATGGTTTGGTCATGTGCGGAGAAGAGACATAGGGTATGTTGGTAGTAGAATGCTGAGGAGGGAACTGCCAGGAAGGAGAAAAAGAGGAAGGCCATGGAGAAGGTTTATGGAGGTATGTGATGAGGCAAGACATATAGCTAATTGGTTTGAAAGAGGCAGTTGTAGAGGACAGCGTAGGATGGAGACAGATGATTCACTGTGGTAACCCCTAATGGGAGAAGCCAAAGGAAGAAGAAGAAGATTATTATTATTATTATTATTAGTAGTAGTAGTAGTAGTAGTAGTAGTAGTAGTAGTATTACAGTGGAACCCGGTTATGTCGATGTCCTAGGGGGTCGCCAAAAAGCATCGAGGTAACCGATGATCGAGATAAACGAAAATCAAAATGGCGGCAATATATTAACGTGCTTGAAATTTCTTTATGTACATGATGTGCGTTATTAAATGAGAATGTGCATGCACGTGTTTTTGAAGGGTTTTTTTACACAACAGCGTTGCCGCGATTTGTTTGATGAAGGCATGCTATAAAAATACATACAGTACATGTTTATCTGTCAGGAATCCACCTGCCACGCCCCCTTCGGCCCCCTTCAGCATGTCAGGTGTTTTCTCGGCCGCTTTCTCTGAAGCTCCGCTTCAATCGCGCACATGTGGTGCTCGTTTATCATCATCACCAGCTCCTATTTAAACTTCCACACTCTTACTGTCCGGTATTGTTGGTATATGTTGCTTCACGGCGGTCGTTGTTATCGCGCATGCGTATCCCGGTACGTGCCTTCCCACCGGCACTCTCTCAACGGCTGCTCTTTTCTTCCCAAAGCGCACAGCGGATTCCCCCCCGATCCTGCCGGTCAATCGCGCACATATGGTGCTCGTTTAGCATCATCACCAGCTCCTATTTAAACTTCTACACTCTCACTGTCCGTTATTGTTGGTATATGTTGGTTCACGGCGGTCGTTGTTATCGCACATGCGTATCCCGGTACGTGTCTTCCCACCGGCACTCTCTCAACGGCTGCGCTTTTCTTCCCAAAGCGCATCGCGGATTCCCCCCCGATCCTGCAGTTCATTCTATGATTTTGCTGGTCATCACTCGTTCCGCGCCGCCAATCGCGGCTTTCGCCTCCCGTTCATCGCATAATATTTAACCACAAAAGGCATATGTGCACTAACTAACAGCAGAGATTCACCAGTATACAATACAACACCTGTAGCAGCTGTAAGACTTGATTTTTCCGCCACTTCCGCGAGTTCTTCTTCGGTCGAGATAACCGATAAAAAATGCTTAAAAAAAGCGAGAATTTGGCGGTTCCACTTCAAAAACGTCGACTTAATAGGGTTGTCGAGGTAACCGAAGGTCGAGATAACCGGGTTCCACTGTATTATTAATAGTAGTAGTAGAAGTAGTTAAAGTAGTAGTAGTATTACAAGAGTCTAGGGACCTTGTGGTGCAGCCGTCCAACCATTAGGGCAATTATTTCGAAATGAAAGAAATCATTTCAACCTTAGAATTGTAATACAACAAGCATTCATCACAAAAGCTGTGGATTTACTCTGACCCTAAAGCATAAACCGTGAACCTTGCTAGAAGAAGGAAAGTTCTAATGTTAAAGTATAAAACTAACACCAATATTAAAGCTGCAAGCTGCATTTTGTCGGCTAAGCACCCAGACTCCAAGTCCTACTTTTACAGATGTGCTACAGCTGTTGCTTAAGCAATGACAGGAGTGCTATTTTGATCTATGGTTGTGATTGTCCTTGCTCTTGTACAGCCACAGGGCATGGTCTGAAGGTTTCCTACAAACTTTTGTGTCAGTGTGAAATGTCAAAGCCTTACTTCATGTTTTGCAGCTGCACAATTGGATTTGTTGGCACATTATTGAAAAACTGTTGCCAAAGTCTTTTTTTGTCCAGGTTATTTCACAGATAATCAGCAACAAATTCAGTTTGGATTTTACATAATTTTTTGTTGGATTTGCTATAAAACCTTTTTTGGTCAAAATCCAAAATGGTCCAGTTAAATTTCATACGTTGTTGTGCATTAACTTCTGCAATACACAGTAGGTTGTAAGGGGGAAAAACTGCTGTGGATTTCTCACAGATATTTTTCAATTAATACAATTAAAACAATTTCATTTTTAAGTTTCAATTCTTGACCACAAGGTGGCACAATCACAAAAAGTCTTGGATACATTCAGGGCAAGACAATTTACTTGTTTTGTGATGAAAAGTAGATGTATTGCTCACATACCCCTCACATTCTATTTTTTTATTATTATTATTATTATTATTATTATTTTTTTTTTTTGCATTTGCAAATGCTGTAGGACAGAGTGGTTTCACATTTTAAATAACTTTGGTAGTGTTTGTTCAGACAGCTGGTGTTATGATGATGTGAGCAAAATCTCACATAAGAAGAAGAAGAAGAGGAGGAAGAAGAAGAAGAAGAAGAAGAAGAAAGATTGAATAATTACATGGTGTTAACACTCATAAGACATTTGCAAATCTAGCCTCTAAATAGGAGCATGAATTCCTTTACACAATGGCAAAATAAAAACATTTCAACATCACTAAATCTTAATAGCAATGTTGCAAATAATTTTAATACAAAAGTTTTGCTATAAAAACATTTTTTTTCTAAAATGGTTTACTAAATTTGCTATGTCATCTTCAGAGTAAGCATTACAGTGTGGGCATAACATAAATATGTTACTAGTCTATAACAGGGCAACATAAGGAAATTTAGCATATTGAATTGAGTTGCTTTAATAAGGACTTTTTGAGTTTTTCTTTTCCTTTAGCTTTTTCTGCATGTGTTTTCAAACAGAAGTTCTACAAAAATATATATTTTTTCTTAAAATGAATCATCTCCAGGGTACGAATGTAGCCATGGTTCCCCCAAGGGAAAAAGACGCTTTGTCAAAAATGCTTTGGGAATGCCTCTGCTTTGTCCACGCTCTAAATCATGTGTATAATCAGTTCAATGGAAAGCGTGGCATCATCAGCGAGGTGACATCACGACCAGGAAGCTTAAAAGCACATTGAGAGAAACAAGCTGTCAGCCGAAGGTGCGTGCACTTTTGATTATCCTACTTCTGCTTCTCGTGTGACACTGTCTCGCCATTGGTGCGGCGGCCATCTTCCCAGAGTATAAATAGACGGCAGCTATTTTTATCCCTCGCCAGATTGTTTCTTCTGCTCCGTGTTTGTTCGAGACCTTCCTGCCCTTTTCCCTGTGGATTATTTGTACTTTTTGTTTTCAGGCTCTCGTTTTTTTCGGATTCGGACGACCATTTTTGTGTTTCGTTTTTGCCGGCTCTCGGGTACTCGGACTGTTTTCAGATAGTGCCCTGTCTCTGTTTTTTTTTGCTCTCCAGGTTTGAGTTATTAGCTTCTATACCATTCCCTGTCTCTTGCTCTTCATTCAACTTTAACCCTCTTCCTTTCCCACTGAAGTGGCCAAGGTGGCCTATGTGGTTTTTCCTGTTATTGGGCCCAGCTATCCAGTGGGCAACCGCAGTGTGGGAGAACCAAACCCCTCACTGCTCTTCCATTGCCACCTTCTCCATTGAACTCTGGAAGATATTTCGATTCTCCCCACCACAATGTGGCTCATTTGCTGTTTTCTGCCACTCAAGGCAGGTGTTCGGTGGCCAAGTTTGCTGCGGAGTTCCGCATCACGGCCACAGATAGTGGTTGGAACCCCACTGCCCTTTATGATGCCTTTATGATGCCTTCTATCGGGATAAATTAGCCGCCTGGGAACTCCCACCTGGCTTAGACAGCTCCATTGCCCTTGTGACCCAAAAAATCGACGCCTGCGGGAGCACACTCCTCGGTGCTCAGAGCGACACCACTCCTGCCCACCGTCGTCTAACACCCCCCACTGACACCTATCCACAACTGAAATGGAGAGGCGTCACTCCAGAGACTTGTGTCTCTACTGTCGGGAGGCTGGACACATTGTGGTTTCCTGTCCAGTACAAGGCCAGGCTCGTCGCTGATGGGGAGGCCCTTACTTCCTGCCCTCTCCAATCCTCTCCTGAACATCTGCATCCTCTCTGGGGAGCAGGAGCAACAGCTTGCGGCTTTTGTGGACTCAGGAGCAAACTCTGAATTTCTGGATCAGGATCTAGTTCAGCAGTTAATGATTGAGACCAAACAATTGCCAGCCATCCTTGAAGTTTGAGCTCCTCATGGCCATCTGCTTTATTAAGCAACCTGTCACACTAAACCTCTAGGGGTCACCATTGCTGATCAGGAGTGGCTATTCTTTTTGTTAATTTCGTCCCCTCACACCCTGGTCATGCTCGCCTTTCCCTGGCTGCAGAAACACAACCCTGCCTGAACTGGAACCTTCTGCCAGTCCCACTGTCTCGTTTAGCCATCTGCCTCCGCTTCCCTTGAGACCTTAGACCTCGGCTCCATTCACTCGGTTTACCATGACCTAGGACTTGTTTTCAGCAAGGCCCGAGCTTCCTCCTTACCCACTCATCGGCTGTATGACTGCGCCATTGACCTCCTACCAGGGTCCTCACCCCCCCGAAAACACTTGTATCACCTGTCAGGCCCTGAGCAAAGAGCCATTAGCGGTACATCCAGGAGTCTTTTGCCTTATTTGCCCTTCCTCACTACTGATAGTAGGTTACACCCCTGTGCCTTCTTCTCCCACTCACAGCGCTCCTTCTCAGCAAGGTCCCCAGGTGTTTCTAGGTCAGGACCTTTCGGCCGAAGAGCTTCCATTGAAGATGACAGTCCTCAGATCCATCAACTCCTGGGGCTTCGGCCTTGAGCATTGCAACAGATCCCTTTTGGGGAGAGTGTGTGTTTTGACGCTCTGTCTTTACACCTCATGATGCTGGGAGGTGCTGGGTTGTGGTGAGGGCTGCACCCACCAAACAACCCCATGGAACAACATTGGAGGAAATGCTGGAACACCGCCGACGGCTCCTTTGTTTCCTGAAACCTGTCGACGACCACATTAAAACTGTCGAACAGGCCAGTCTGCACCAGCGGAATGATTCGACAGGGTGAGGCAAATATGTTGTACATTTTTATGAATGGCATCGATCATTTAAGAGGACACTTACTGTATGCACCATGGATATTGAACTGAAAAAATTATCAGCCTGCATAAAATAAAAGCAACACCAGCAGACATCAGAACATCTATTAAGATCTTTCACATTGATATATTTAGTGTGTTGAGACAGAAAACTGGCCGAACTTGCCCTCCCAAACTAAAAATAATGATATGCTGGCACAGCAAGGCACTCAATAAAACACCCCATATAAGTCAGTGCTGTGCTTTTCGTCATTGTGCACAGATAATGACCAACATACAGCCGCTCTTAAAATGTTACAGAAAAACACACCAACACTGAACAAAATCATTCACACAACTTTCTCATTTATTGGTTTGCTTTATTTTGGACATAAGACTTAAGTGCACAGTATTTCCTGTACTTTTTTTTATATTGTTCCATTGCAAATATCCATAATCATCTGCATCTTTCATCCTTCTGCAAATAAAAATAATGTAATATTAATGACAGTGATTTATATTGTATATGGCTAATTTTTATTCCCTAAAATGAAATATATTTTAATGATGAGATATTTCACATCAATTGCCAAGCTTGTTTAATGCTGCAAGTCCATCAGGGATAAAATTATTCTCTCATACTCAAATATGAGTCTCCACTTGGGAGACCTTGTATTTCATAATTTGGAATATACAGCTTATGACATACATATTGATTAAGTTTGAGTGAGAGAGAGAGGGTGAGTGAGAGGAGGTTGGTTGATTAATCTTGTTTGTAACACATGAGAGATGGCTGAGTGTGCTTGCAGAATCTCTTTATAGATGCAAATGCAAACATCCTGCTCAGAATTCTCTGGAGCAGGTCAGAGCACAAGCAGTCAGGGTCAGTAAAGCCTGATTCCTACTTAAATCCCAAATAGGCTGCATCTGTCATTAAAAAAAAAATGAAACAAACTAACATTATATTTCAAAATTGATAATAAAAGACAATAAGCTTTACCAATATGAACAATATTCTCTAATAGGTCCTCTTTCAAAATGAATAGATACACCCAAACCTCATCATAACTATACTCTTGCAGCATAACACTGCCACCAGTATGAATAAACTGTGTTTATAATATGTTTTTTTTATATGATTTTATTATTATATGCTTCAAAAACAAATTTTTGTCTGTCAGTAGGGCATAAGAAATTTCATTTTTCAGATAAATTCACCAGATAACTGCATTGAAACTGATATGTACAAACAACATTACTTACTATGTGGAGACACAGGTTCTTTACTGACATTTTTAGGCTGGTGCATAGGAGTAATAGCTGAGATGTTTTGCTTTCTATAGAGCACATTAAAGTTTTCTTTGACAATGATAAGTCAAGGATAACTGCTCACCAGACCCAAGATCAGTTAACTGTCAATCAGCATTAACAATGAATTTTAAGGTTTTGTTTGTTATATAATACCTCAGAAATTAAAGACTGCATTGTCATACAGAAGTTGAACCCTCATTTTGCCAGATGTAAACTTGGAACGACAGGAGGCCAAAGCATAGGACTTTAGTGAATGCTCTCTTCTCGTGTTTTTATTCTTCTCACAACATTCAAAGGTAGTACTCCTGGCATTTGTTCAACTGATCAGTGTCATTACAAATCAAAATAAATACTATATTAGTATAGACAAATTTCGGGCCTTGGAAAGTGCAATTGTCTGTTTTTGTGTCTTTCAATGTCTATTGGAATGCATTGCTTTTGTTTCAGTTATATTGAATGGCTTAATTTTTGTGACATAAGAATTTGTTAAAATACATGTCATGGTTTATTTGTATTGACGTGTACTAAACGATATTATAGCATTAAGCTGTAACTTAACCTCCTTCGACCTGGTGTCCACATACATGCACATTACATTTTTTGTTGTGTGCACCATAATACCTAATTCTGTGTAACTGGAACCTGTTCTACACAAACGTGAACACTTACAATGCCACCTAGTGGTGTCAGAAAGGAAAAACTCTTTACATAGAAATTTCAAGATGGCAGAGAACACACCTGAAAAGTCAGACAGTCACATGAGACCAAAACGTCCTCAAGGTAAAAACTCTAATACATTTTCATTGTTGATTCTTGTTAAGTTATGCATAATAGTGTTGTATGATTAATATGGCATGAAAATTGTACACATTTTTGTAACAGTAAAGATTTACTATGCCTCTTAACTTGAAGTCCACTTATGTGGACAATGGGACTTAGCTTCATTAAAAATGTAAAAATGTTAGCAAAAAATGTAACTGTTAAAACATAGTTTGGGAAGAATTTGTTACAAAAAATACATTTACAATAGGTTACAACTGTATAAATTGACTTTGCATGTGTGATAAATAACTTTACATTGATTTGAATTTTATTTTTGATATCATGATATCATTTCCAGAATGTATTCCTCTGTCAAAGGCACTGGAATTAGTACTGGAGTCAATTGCTGGGGACAGAAGGAGAAGAGTAGTGGGGATGAAGACCCCCCTCCACAGTCCACTGTGGCTAGCCGAGGACGTAAACGCCGCCGTGGTGAAACCTATTGTTGCCCAGACCATAGCAATGCCATTTCGTGCACTCCCAGACACCGGACCCAGCGAGTTGATGGCTCAAACAATGACCCTAAAGAGCCAACACCAGGACAAAGCTTTTAAGGACAACCCAAGCAAGGACGAGAACCTAGCCCAGTTTGAGCCTGAGAAGAAAACTGAGCAGGACAGAGAAATATGTGTCTATCAGACGAACAAATATTGTTCGTGAATACAACAACAAGATGGGTGGGGTTGACCTCACAGACAGGATGATCAGCTACCATAAAATGAGTGTCCGTACCAAGAAGTGGACTCTTGATGTCCACTTCCACTTACGCGGACATAATTTTTTTTCAAAAAGAGCTTCATGTTCATAGAAAATATATGGTTATTATAATTATTGGTTCTTCTTAACCCCAAATAGCTGGAAGAAATCTAAAATGCAAGCCAAACCAAAGCTCGGGTCTTAGGAAGTTAATTTTACATGCAAACACACAGAGTTTATTTGGATTTTAGAATGGCAGTGTTCTAAGTAAGCTAAAGTTGAAGCTGGCCTAGTCTAGCTTTATAAAGAATAGAAGCATCATCATTATTCATTATACTTAGATATACAGTACAAATATCCTGCACAGCTATATTTATAGTATTGTGCAAAGACCTTAGGCACCCTGTTTTAAAGTATACATTTGGAAGGTATAGAATATACTATAAAATATAAAATGTTACAAACAAATGTGCATTTCTGAATTTTGCATACAGAGAGCAGATGCAGATGTAGCAGAACTTTCCAGAACACAAAAAATATTTTTTAAGATGCTCACTAAAGCTTACCGGTTATTTTCCTTAATCACTTTTGGTGAGAATTTGTGCAGGTGTTGTTCTGCAAACAAAAAAGGGTATTTCTCAAATTTCCCCTTGGGATCAATAAAGTACATCCACTAATCTTTAAACACTGCACATATAGTACCTGAAAATAATCTGTCAATGAAAAAGGGTTGTCATATAATACATTGGCTTTGTACAGTTTATTATTGTTTACAGCTCTTTGGTGGTGATGGGTGCAAGTGCAGAGCAATTTATTTAAAGTGACACACAGGAGCAAAGAAAAGGATTAAGGAAAAAACATAAACAAAGCAAGCTTTTGGTATGAAGTTGACTAATGCTGGAACAAATAGATTTTTGGACCTTAAACAAGTTTATGTAAGAAAGTAAGAACTGAAGGAAAATCCTTTGTACTCTAATGATAAATTAGTAGACAAATAAAAGTCTTAAAGCATCTTGACGCTGACTAATGATATTGAATATTTGGACAAGTCAAAACAAGTTTTTACAGTGTGTGATGATTAGATTAAAGTTGTTAGAAGTCAATACAACTGGTCAAATATATTATTTATAATTCAGTCAAAAACAAAGGACTTATTATTAAGACTGTCATATTTGAAAAATATTGTGTATTCGTCACTGAAAATGAATTTGAATTATTATTGATATCAAAATGAAATTCTCTGTGAAAAGGTCTGTTGCCAGAAATACCAAGGCAGTATCTAACTTTATCATCCACATTATTAAAAATCGATTTAATGTCATTGTTGGTATCTGTCTGAAATGTAGCTGAAAATAGGAAAGTCATTCAAATGTCTGACTTAAGACTTAAAAAGGGCTCAAGAGCTCATAAATGACAGTAAAGTTTTGTCAGTTGTCTGTAAAATTAAACAAAATTCACTTACATAAGGGAAATTATAGTACTATTATTATAGTGCAAATATAGTAATGTAGAGACTATGCTTCTATATGAAAGAAAATAACCATAGAAAGCAGGCTATTTATTTTTGGTTGAGAGAAGATTAAAGTGCACATCAAATTGCTGCAGGTGCTTGACAGATAATTTACACCATTTGATTACACCATCTTATACTGTGATCTGCCTGTAGTTCAAGTCAAATGGATCTATCTCTGGGTATTTTTCTAATAGATCCTCAGCATCTTAAGATTTTTTTTGCATGCCTGAAAGAAGATGCAAACAAATCAGCTTTGGTAGTTAGAGCAGGAGCTCTAAAAGAGAGAAAAGAATTAAAAGTATTAACAGAACTTAAAAGCTATGTGACTGATGTATTCAATATTAGCCCACAGAGCTCACTGTAAGCCAATGCAGTTCATTGGTTCAGATACCTAATCTGGTGTAAAATTTCCATATGTTTCATTGCCTCCTGAGTTCACTGTGGACTGAGATGCTTAAAGAAAACATAAAGAGTTACTCTTTGATGATGCTGTGAACACAGCAGAGGGACACAGCAGTTCAATCAGAATGTTTCTTCATTTGTTTCTGAAAATGTTCTGTGTTAAATGCCTTCTTTCAGACATTTACTCAAATACAAGTCGTTGTACGGAAGAATATTAACTGATGCAGCTGTTGTGTTTCAATATGGAAATACATCATAACACTCACTGCAGGATCTCCTAGCCTCAGGGAGCCTGAGCATTTAAGATTCATTAGTTCAAAAAGATGACTATATGGTGTGATGCGCAGTGGAAATAAGGACGTAGATGCTCTGAACAAGCGAAACAACTTCGGTTGGTGCACACTAAAGACTGAAATTCAATAACGTGTACCTCAGTAAGAAACATATGAAGCTGGACGTCTGCTAGACGTGTCTCACAGGTATCTCTGCAGCACCTTTGAGATGAGAAATTACAGAACAGACATACTCTGAATATCAAAGACAAGACAAGCTTGTGACAAGAGAGATGATCAAATTCATTTATTGGTTGCAAAAATAAATCTGAATGTTATTTAAAAGGCAACAAAAGGTGTAAAGAGGAACTGTCATCTGTCTAAATTGGTTCCACAATTCCAGGATGGAGTTGTCAGAGTGGGTAGGCATCTCAACAGTTCTGTGATTTCTGAATTCTGCTATTACACCAAAAGAGCTTGAACTAGACTAAATTCTATATAATTTTCATGGGGAAACTGACACTATATGAATTGTCAGCTTTGTCAGAGATAATGGATCCCTGCAGCTACCATTTTTTAGAAAGCTTCTTACAGTGAACATATAGATGTGTCATTTGCAGTAAGGCAAACGTCCAAACGTTTTTTTTTTTTGTTGCATATGTTAGAGGAGACAACTTTTGGACTTTACATGTGAAACCTGATCACAGCACTGAGATAATTAATGGTACAATTTTTGACTGCTTTACTACAGCGTTTTCCAAAAACCTCCTTATCTACATAGCAGAAATGAGTACTCTTTTTGCTAAATGACTTGCTAAATTACCAAAAAATGGTATCAATGAAAAAGATGTTGCAAGGCAATAATGGAACTTCATAAAAGAAACATGTTGAGCACATCACACATGAGTCTATAGAGAAACTGGGAGCCATAATGCAGAGGATGTCTTATAAATAATAATAAATTAATAATACGTAATTTTGCTCAAATGTATATTTCCCCTGTGTGGAGACGTTCCAGACACCCTGTATATGAACAGTGCACATATTTGGATCAGTTTGAAAGCAATATAAATTTATTTACAGGAAAGGGCATCTTATGAGACCATTATTATTGTTGTTAGATTTTGAGCTTTGCAATGCTGATATCAAAGCACACTCATGCAAAAGTGAAACAAGTGGATCTTCAACCTCCATTAGGGTTTTGCATTTTACATGAGAATGTTTATGAATTATTAGCAAGTGGAGTGCAAGCAATAATAAATGATTAAATCTTTCACAAGGTCAGTATTCCCACAGATCTCTTACTGAAATGTATACTAATAAAATCAACATTAAGTGTTGTACTTAAGTGTTGGGCCACAGAAAATCACTACAACATGTTAGATGCAAGTTCGTATATACTATAGAGATCTGTAATATTCCTCCAAAAGACATTTCCTTAGTGGAGAGCACTGACATATATATTGCTCTAAAATGCCCCACAGCTGTTTTAAAGTTTAAGAGCTGTCGGCTTTGCAAGCTGCATTGCTGGATGTACATCACTGTCATATTTGTCAAACTATTCAGTGACCCATTGTGCCCTGTATATGTTGGCAGTGTCATCCAGAGAGAGACCAGTACAGAAATCTTTCATCAAACAATAAAGGTGACCAAACCGAATAAATTTTTCAGTGCCGTTTCCATCCCAAGAGACAAGTGGACCAAATCTAGACAACCCAAATGACCTTCACACTACAGCAGAGTCACTCATCTGTCCCGAAATCCATGTCAAAGCACATGACTGACTATCAAACTTGTATTAGAGTAAAAGTTATAATAAAGATGTCACTGCAAAATTCAAAAAAATGTTTTGTTGTTTTCCTCATTTCTGTCTTACTGTACTGATTTGGCTATACTGCCTTATGTAGTATCATTTGTATATTAGCATTATTAGAATGCTTATAGCTTTGCCGTTTTATAACTTGTATCTGTATTGTACATCACTATAGTGGTCATCATTTATGCTAATTCAAATAATAATCAAAACAGAAACATTTTATTTTATTATCTGTAGATTATAATGCTGTAGGCCCCTGGTTAAATGTCTGGTAAATGCTCTTTTATATTTCTGAAAGCAGTGTCTGTGTCTCTCGCCAAAATCCATGTTTCTTTTCTGAAGGGTTGTCAGGTGAACTGTGGTATCATCCAAAGTTTCTAAGATGACATTGTAGACTATAAACATGGCTGTTCCAAACTACATTCCTAAAGAACATACAAACACTGTCACATTCACAGTCACTAACCTTCTGATTACATGCACCTGTATATAAACAAAACAATTATTTATGGTTGCTGATGTAATGCGTGGTGTTTAATTCTCGACCTTACTGAAATGATCATTCTGTGTATTAATATCCTGCTTTTGATAGTTTTGCCTGACTACTGTTTATGTTTCATTTACACAACTGCTGCTCACTGGATGTTTTTTCTTGTTTTTATTGCACTATTTTAATAAAAAACTCTGTAGACAGATATTGAAATGCTTAATCAACAATCATGCCTCATTAACATTATGCAAAGCTCCTGGCCAGTATTTATTACATACACAGCACTGCTGCCCACAATTGGTTTGCATTAATGAGCAAGTGTACAGATGTTCCTAATAGTTTATATGATAAGAAATTTTGATTGAACAATGTAGGTACATTTCAGCAACTCTGGTAATACTGTAACAACTGTAACAAACAGCTCTACAATAAATTAAAGTATTTACAGCAGTCAGCATTTTAAGTTTATTTGAAATCTATAATGCCTATGTTTTTGGCACAGAGAGTATAGCAATTTCTTTTCTTTTTTTTTCTTTTTTTTATTTCATGACAGCTTATGCAGGTAACTGTTACTCATGAAGTTCTTATAAGCCCCCTATGATGATTCCACAAAGGCAGTGGTTTGTATATAAAAAAAAACCCTGATCATGCCAAATGACATTTTAGAATTCCATTGTGAAAAATGCAATTATCAAAGAATGCCATGTTCCACATAAATGTCACCTTAGAACACTAACACTACCTTCCATTCATTTCAGCCCACCATTCAGTTATTACCTCACTACCATCCATTTGCTTTTAAATGTCACCTCATGGAAAGTTATTGTGTTTAGGTAAGACTATCTCCAGCCTCCATATTAAATGATTTCTAATAATCCTGAATGGAAAAAAAGAAACCGAAGTGTATTCTTAAAAACAAAGATTCACCAAATTTATGAAAACAGCAATAAAGATTTTGAGTTGCAGAATTAGGATTTATTGTAAGAATATTTTGGTCCACTGGTCTCAGGCGTTAATGATAATGACTGGTATTTGATTAATTAATAAGTAGAGTGAGCCAGAAGGGTTTAGCTATTAAACCTAATTATACTGCTTGCAACAGAACAGAAAAAAAAATCGATAATAGAGATGATTGTATTAGTGTATTGTATCCTGTTGTAGAGTACTATATACTGTACATCACCAGTGGATAATGTAAGTACATCTGTATGAGTCACAGTGAGGTCCAGGACTGAGCAGCAGAGGAAATTTTGGTCATATACTAGGCTGCTGATGCCAGTGTGTAAAACAGTTAAACTTAATTGATTATACAATTATACACTTTACAGTAACAGTACATAGACAACCATGCACTAATACATAAATTAATATAATATAAATGTGAACTAATAAAGCATAAACTTACAGTCTAATGACCACCTGAAGTATTAATAAATATGTATTTACACATTAGGGCAGAATAAATGAAACAAGCTCTATAAAATAATTAATTTAATGTGCATGATTTAAAATGTTGATTTAATTTAGTCAAGGACACAAACACATTTGCCTATTCCTGTTCTGTTATTGTACAGTGTAACAGAGAAAAGCTTTTATTATTATTATTATTATTAATATTATTATTATTATTATTATTATTATAAATTATAACGAAACATTAGTTGCATATATAAATCTCATCCTATGCATAGTGTTAACTATGTTCGCCGATATCTTCTAGCAAAGACATGAAACAGTATTTCAAATAAATTTGCTGTCATTCCAGCATATGTACTGTAACTGTACCCCTGTCAGAAGAAACCGCAGTGGAAGGGGGAACTGCTAATTCATGCAGCATAAACACAAAGCAGATGTCATGTAAGGGGCCAGGCAGCCCATGTATAAGCCACTTGACCACAAAATGACTCATTTGGGCACTAATGCACCAATACAAGAAATTATTTCTATATAGCCTCCTAATTGTTTTTTGACAGTTTTTGATACACAATAAATTAAATACATTTTAGTTTTTTTATTTAGGTACAGTGTGGGATTTTCAAGTGAGACCTTAAGGAAATCTAGCAAAACAGTAAGATCCCACCTCAGGTACCTAGTGTATCATGGTGCTATCAAGATGTTATCTATAAAGCATTGCAATGTCAATTAACTAAGTATCGGTTATTTTGCATCTTGAGGACAAAGTTAAGTCTTTTGATTCACTTATGTAAGGTTTTCCTTGCCCTATATGTCCACCCTACCCAAACTTTTTTTTAAAGTGCCACTATAGAACACACATATGCATGCGCACACAAACACACACACTATAGAAGGCCAAATAAATGGTATCCAGGTGATTCTCACTTCCCCTTTTAATTAGTAAGGGTGATCTGTTGTCACACAATGACACTTTTCTCATTATGTAGTGTTACATTTAGAAAAAAGACTACATTACTTGAATTTGTTTGGTGTTATTAGAAATGTTTTTATTGTAGAGACAGCGCATGTAGGACATTTCGGAGACAAGGTGAGGGAGGCGAGATTAAGATGGTTTTGACTTGTGCAAAGGAGGGACATGGGGTATATCGGTAGGAGAATGCTGAGGATGGAACCACCAGGAAGGACTAAAAAACGGAAGACCAAAGAGGAGGTTCATGGATGTGGTGAGGAAAAACATGCAGGTAGTTGGGTTGAAAGAGGCAGATGTAGAGGACAGTGGGGCATGGAGACGGATGATCTGCTGTGGCGACCCCTAATGGGAGCAGCCGAAAGAAGAAGAAGAAGAAGAAGATTTTGGTGGTATTTTGCTGCAAGCACAATAAGGCACTTTTTATGTCTATGTCTAACTCTTAAATCAATACTATCCTGGGATGATTTATCTCTGCCTGCAATCACATCACTTTGAAGTCAATTTCAAAGCTTAGGGGGGTAGAATATTATACTGTGGTGCATACTTAATGAAAGAAACTGTTTACTTATTCACTGCAGTTTAAAAACTTATTGTTTTTTGTTTGTCTTTGTATCCTATTGGAATATAAATCTTTGAAAGTTGTTTGAATTGAACTTCACTTTAAATTTAAAATGCTCAATTACAGAGCAGCAGCTCACACTGCTAAAACATATTGTTTGCTTGTTTGCTCTAAGTTTTCCTGTTCATCACAAACACAGCATTTTTTTTTTAGAGCATTGTAAGAAATGATGATGTTTTCAGTCTTAGTGTGAGTGCTATTGACATGCCTCAGGTCAGTGAAATAAAAACGTGCTATTTTATTATTTGATAAATAATTATTTTATTATTTGATAAATCTCTCTCTCTCTCACTCTCTCTCTATCTATCTATCTATCTATCTATCTATCTATCTATCTATCTATCTATCTATCTATCTATCTATCTGTGGATGTGTATTATGAATATTAGCAAATATAAATAAAATGCTGGCAAATAAAAAGTTTGTCCAAACAGTCCAACATTTTTTCAATGTTAGAATTTTCATATTGCTTAGCTAAAATAAATGTAAATTTAATGTTTGACAATAAGAACCTAAGCAAGTGATTGAAATATAACATTGCATACATATTTGGACAGTAATGTATTTTTTTGTATTTATCCCACAAGCAAACGTTAATGGCCAGCAGCCATATCACCCTGTAGCCCAAGACAGCTTGCCCACTGAAGCTAAGCAGGGTTGAGCCTGGCCAGTACTTGGATGGGAGACCACCTGGGAAAAACTAGGTTGCTGCTGGTAGAGGTGTTAGTGAGACCAGCAGGGGGTGCTCACCCTGTGGTCTGTGTGGGTCCTAACACCCCAGTATACTGACGGGGACACTATACTGTAAAAAAAAAAAAAAAAAAAAAAGCACCGTCTTTCGGATGAGACGTTAAACCGAGGTCCTGACTCTCTGTGGTCATTAAAAAAAAAATCCCAGGATGTCTTTCGAAAATGAGTAGGGGTGTGCCCCGGCATCCTGGCCAAACTTGCCCGCTGGCCTACTTATCATCCCCTCATATTAATTGGCTATATCACTCTATCTCCTCTCCGCTGGTGTGTGGTGGGCGTTCTGGCGCAATATGGCTGCCGTCGCATCATCCAGGTGGATTCTGCACATTGGTGGTGGTTGAGGAGAATCCCCCCTTTCATATGTAAAGCGCTTTGAGTGCTGCAGAAAAGCGCTATATAAATGTAATGAATTATTATTATTATTATTATTATTAATGCTCATGGTAAATTATTCATCACTGTTTTATGCTTCAGATGAAGCTATTTCTCAGTAGCCCAAATGTACAAAATCTTTAAGGCTCCCTTTGTTATTTTATTATGTAGAAAATGTCTTATTTCAAAATGTCTGGGGGAAAAAAAATGTAAAAAAATGTATGAAAAAATTAGAGAAACAACAGTATTTTAAATCTTGATGAACTAGGGTTACATACGTAACCTAGAGACGTTCCCTTTTAGGAACTCGAGCTGTGTCGCAACGCTTGGAAACGAGTGTCCAATCACACCAGATTGACCAGTCCCTGACCATTGTGTATCAGCACAACTAGGAGTGGCACTAAGGTCAAGGACAAAGGTCAGCATGTTGGACCAGCCCACAGCGTTGCAGATGTCTTTGAGGAGCACTTCAGAGGACCAAGACTTTAAAGTTGACACATTTCGGGTCGAGTGAGCTCTGACTCCGAATGGAACAGGGAGACCAGAAGACTCATAAGAGGATGCAATAGTATCAATGGGGCCCACAGAGAGGGCCTGGAAATCTCAGACTCTTTCTAGATAGCAAAGGCCAATTAGAACATAGCCTTAATAGTGAGGTGCCTCCAAGGTGCCTTGGCCAGAGGCTCGAAGGGGGGCTCAGACAGAGCCTCCAACACAATGACCATGTTCGAAATAGTGGACGCATAGACTTTTATGGTGGACAGAGCCAACCCCTTGGCAAACTGTACTTGGATGAATTCCAGCACTGAACCAACCAGGCAGTGGACTGGATCCAAATGCTAGTGCTCACACCACATATAAAACATGCACCATCTCGTGGCATATGACCTCGTGGAGAAAGCTCTGGAGTGGAGAATGGTCTCTACCACCTCTGGGTGGGGATAAATTACGGTGCCCCCATCCTGAGGGAGGAGACCCCCCCTTAGAGGAATCTCCCAGGAAGGGTGCTTGAGGAGGGTTAGCATGTCAGCAAACCATGGTTTGCCCAGCCACCTTGGGGCCACCACAAGGAGACAGACTCTGTCCATGAGAACTCTCTTCAGAACTCCTGGAAGCAGCGTGACAGGGGAAATGTGTACATGTAGCCTCGGTCACCTGGGCTTTTTTTGCCACATGAGGATGGAGCTGCCATTCCCTGGGTCTCAACCCCTGTTCTGACAGGATGTCTGCTGCTTCGTTCAACCGGCCCAGGATGTAAGCTGCTCTCATGTAAGGAGCGCGAAGGATCTGGCGCAGACAGACAGTTGTACATCAACCTGATAGTTGATGTACAAGACCACCGAGGTGTTGTCCGATTGGATCAGCAAGTGGTGATCTTTAAGGTTCGGGAGAAAATGTAGGTGCTCGACTTAGGTGCTCTCTGCTCATCGGCCGGCCAAGATAGGTCGAGCTTGGCAATGGCGCGAGTCACAACCTCCATAAGCAACTTGACCTCAGCGTCGCCCCCTCCCCACACCCTCTTCAGAGGAAGAGAGGCGGAGCTGCATGCCCCCATCACAGGGGAAAGAAACCTCCGCAGGGTGTGCTTCCAAAGCCTGCGAATGAGTGCTAAACCGAGCAGGTGAGGTCAGAGATAAGGACAAGCCCGTCTCAAAACCCTTTGCAAGGTGTATTTGTGACCCTCAAGAGCTGCCCGGCCACTCTGCCTTGGCAAGAGAAGTGCCCTCCTCAAAGAGTGCCCAGCGGGAGTTGACCAATCACAGGGACATGCAAGCGCAGTGCATGCTCCACTCCCAAGCAAGACACACACAAGCTGTACATATCATGTACATATCATTGTGTGTACATGACCCCTGCCAGGTGATGCTGCGTGTCCAATTTGACTAATTATATACATATTTTCATAGCGTGGACAATGTGCTTGTGTTCCCAAAGCGTTGCGATGCAGCGCCAGTTCCTGAAAGGTAATTAAATGAAACACATAGCAATATTGTAATATGTTCTTCCTCTGCATGGAGAGCACGTTCTGTTTCAGTCATCATATGCCCGCCACTCAAAAATAAATGTGCAAAAAATTGTTTATCTGGTATCATAACCGATTCTATATTACCATAGTAACAAAGCCATACATGTACCATAAAACCAGGCTGCTGTTATATTAACCTGAAACGAGTGAGGAAGTTTAACAAAAATCACTATGTGTGTGTGCCTGCACATTATTTAAAGGTCAAAGAAATGAAAAGCATAACATACCTCCTACACCACTACACCTCAGTGAAATACCAAAAGCCTGGCTTGTATTGCTATTCTATTAGTCACTTGTACATCAGAACATTCCTTCTGGCCTTGCAAAGTAACACTAGCAACAGTTCCAACATTAATTTTGTTGTATTTTTTGTTTTGCATTTTTGTCACTACATGCCATGTCATAGTCAGTTTTACTGTATAGTAAGCAGTAAACGATATTAACAATATTTAATACCATGATGCCATGTGCCTGGGTAAGAAATACTTTGTGCTTATGAAATTGTAAATTGTATTTTATTTTTGCAAAAAAAAAATTCTAAATATATACATTCTGTAGACTATTAGACCAGTGTAAAATGATGAAGTAGGGTTTTTATTACAACCTCAATACATAAATATTGTTTGCAATATAAAAAAAAAAAAACAGAACAATCCTAGACTATAATACAATAAGACAAATCAGTGTTATCTTGTGACAAACCCAAGGAAAAACTATGAGATTTTGTTATCCTGTTTAAATTTTTTTTTTTTTACTTAGCAGCAATTAGATCAAATAAAAATAAAATAGAAGGCGTCTGCTTCAGTTCTCTGTCCGTGTATTTTTTTCTCTACATATGAGGTGAATTTACCCAATAAATCTTATATAGTGTGTTTTTGAGTTTCAGAAGAAATATGTTCAAGTATACTTTTGTATTTTTTATATTACGAAATACTTAGATCTACTTATTGTTCACATAAATGTTTTAATCTAGTTATATTATAGTAATAGAAACAAGCACTGAATGTTGTATTTAAAGATAACATAACTCAAATATTATTTTAATTTGATGTTCTGTTGTAACTGTTTGGCAAAAATATTTTTATTAATAAGAAATTCTGTATAAAATAAGTCTAGTCAAGTCAAGTTTATTTCTATAACGTTTTTTACAAGGTGTAAGGTGTGTGTGTGTGTGTGTGTGTGTGTGTGTGTGTGTGTGTGTGTGTGTGTGTGTGTGTGTGTGTGTGTGTGTGTGTGTGTGTGTGTAGCAGAATGTATTTCTATTTAACGTTCTGTGTTCCTGAGTAAGTCTAGGATTAACTGGTTCCTAGAAGTGAGTGCTTTGAAAAAGAAAAACATACAATGTGCCTTTTTGTCTCCTTTCTTAACACCTACTGCAATCCAGGCAGTAAAATAATGCCAAGCTGGTGGCATTAAGCTTCCTTTATTTGCTGGACCAGAAACATTAGTTTCATGGCTCCAGTGTAAAGCAAAAAACTACCTACAGACACCTAACTTGTCATTAAAGGTTAACAACATTTTGTACATAGAAATAACATTATACATTTGAATTCTACACATTTAGGGCATTTGGCAGAAGGCCTTATTCAGAGTGACTTACATTTTGTACACCTGAGCAGAGTACCTTGCTCAAGAGCACAGCAGTGGAAGCTTGGTGGTTCTGGGATTTGAATTCACAGCCTTTTGATTAAAAAAACAGTAACTATTAAGCAATCACTTCGCCCAAATGGTGTGCTACAAAAATTCTGAAACAGACACCTCTAGATTCAAATTAAATGTATAACACATACAACGTGAAAAAAGATTATCAAAATGGAAACACGTGCTGTGTATCATTGTTTGGTCCTTAACATCTTCGTTTTTTACATGTTGCAATAATCTCTGCCACATAAAATTCCAGGAAATACATTGTTAAAACATCTGTACTTGAGCAGAACCACTTACAGATGCTGCAGTTATAATTTGTGTAACAATAGACAGACATCAATGTGAAAGAGATGTTTTTTATTCACCTTAAGTAACCTCTTTCATTCTTTGAGGTGGATCCAAAACCTCTTCTGGAAACACTAGGGTGCCCTGGATGGGATTGCAGTCTATCTATTTATAAGACACCTATTTAGAAACAACTGTATCAAATTGGATTAATCAAAGGGGTGAGGAAGGCTGACAGTTTACAAGTGAAACAGATATTAATCCTTATATTATTGCTATTTTTATTTGGGATTAACTTTAATGTTGAGTCATTTAAAGTATTTGCCATTCTATTTTTAAATATTGGCAAATCTACATAACAATGTTTGAATGAATCAGCATTCATTTGGCCTAAAATAAATGTATTGAGTTCAGTCTAAATTATTAATTTATTTTTTTATCTTAGGCAGTGTTGGAAATGGAGCCTATTTAGAGAACACGCTGCATGAGAAAACGATACATCTTGACTATCCATCACAGGGCAACATGCTTACAAAAATCTGCACAATTGTTCACACCTATCACGTTTTTGTGCGGTGGGATTAATCCAGACATCTGAGCGGAGCTTGTAAAATTTTGCACATGCAGCATCCCTGGCTCAGGATCTAACTTGAGAACCTGTTACATTTAATTTCTAAAAAAAAAAAAAATCTTTAATCTCAACCCCTGAAAATGTCGAAACCATTTGCCAACTTGTGTATGAAGATTGTCAGTGAACAATCCACATGATCTCACTTCCACACTATTTTGAAAGTGATAGTGTGTAAACGTAGATAAATAAAGTATTTTCTTGTAAACAGAGCTAATCTCGAAACCTTTTGATACCACCATGTATGTATGTAGAGGAATGCTTTTCTGTCTTAAAATGCACCTGCTTTCATTATTTTTACAAACAATGCACACCACTTCAGTTTATTACTGTCTCAGGCTGTTTATAAAGAAAATGGCAGAATTCTGCAAGCATCCATTGCACCCATAAACATGTACAGTAAGCACACCATGCTTCCAATATTGTACTTTGGTAGCATTTTTTAATGATGGAAAATTACAGTATTGGTTTAACTGCTTGAATGGCCGGCTTTGCTTGTCACTTACAGAATCGGTTAAAGTAATCCCTCTGAATGAGCCAAATTTATATAAGATATATATTGCACTTAAATGTATTAAACATAAACGGAAATACATTAATGCACATCCTGAAAGCAACTAATCAGCAATACCTGAATTTCATGTATTCTGTTGTGTTATAACATGACTATCAAGCAGCTAAACAAATGCTACATGCATTCTTAATAATAATATTTTTAAAAAAAAATCTACTTTTTCAACATATTAGTTTTGTATAGATTTGTTAATTTTTTTTTTCTGTGTAAAGTCAATTATTTCTCTAGATGGTCGAAAATATTTTTTAGTAAATCATTGAGATGTGTTAGGAGTGTGAAAATCTGAAAGACTGATTCACTGTATGACAATTTCAGTAGAACAACAACCAGTGAATTCAAGTCTGAAAAAATGGATGGGTATTGCAAGGATTGAGTTTCACACTGGAGTATGAATAGATCAGACATTCAAAAACATTTTGTCCTTTTGCCATATAAATTAGCATTTTTGTCTAAGCGGGACCTGCCTAAAATACCTAAAAGCATTACGGGAGTCATACAATGATATAACTATTTATAAGGTATTCATTTGTGCTGTGTGTATTGAAAGCAATCTAGGATCTGAGATGTTTATCATATGCTTTTAATTCTTTCTTTACAGTGTGTTCTCATAGCCTGCTGCAGAACGTATCCAGGTTACATATGTAACCCTGGTTACCTAATGGAACAAGGCGCTCTGAATCACGTGTTTAATTCGTCCAATGGAAAACCGGTGGGGTGATGTCATGACCAGGAAGCTATAAACACACATAGAGTGAAGCTGGTGCTAGCTTCTGAAAGGGAAGGAAGCACTGCAGGGATGCCGGTAGTGTGGCATGGAGACATAGAGTCTCGTTCCCCCGGGGAACCAGGGTTACATATGTAACCTGGAGACGTTCTCTTTTAGGAACTCAAGCTGTGTCAACAACGCTTTGGGAATGAGAGTCCAATACCGCCAGATTGACCAGTCCCTGCCTAGTGTGTAAGAGCACAGCTAGGTCGAAGAACAGAGGGGCCAGGAGTGGCATTGGGGTCAAGGTTATAAAGCCTGACAAAGGTCAGTGGGGTGGACTAGCCCACAGCATTGCAGATGTCATGTAAGGAAACTCCAGAGGACCAAGCCTTAAAGGCTGCCACACTACAGGTTCAGTGCGCTCTGACCCCCAAAAGGAGCAGGGCAACCAGAGGACTCATAGAAGGGTGCAATCGCATCCACAATCCACCTGCTGAGCAGCGGCTTGTTCGCAGGGATGCCTCCCCTCAGAGAGCAGATAAATAATTGTTCCGACTTCCATCACAGACTCGTTCTGTGGACGTAAATGTCCAGTGCTCACATCAGACACAGCCGGTTTAGCTTTTCCTGGTCTAGGGCCTGAAAAGGAGAAACTGTGCTCCCTCAGGGGCCACAGCCAGAGTCTCCACAGCTCTGGGCAGGGGTGAACTATTGTGCCCCCTGCCTGAGAGAGAAGATCCCTCCTGAGAGGAATCTCTTAGGGAGGGTGTTCAAGAAGGGCTGCCAGCCACCATGGGCCCACCAGTCGGAGGTGGACTGCATCCTGGCAAACTCTCTCCAGAACTCTCGCAATGGGGGAAAATGCTTTAAGGTTAGAAGCACGGGCCAGCATTTCTAGGCAATTAATGTGCCACTGCATATGGGGCCCTCCCACAGACCTTGGGCAGAGCGGCCACTCATGACCGCTCCCCAAATCATAAGAGAAGCATCTCTCTAGCGTTACACACCGACCTAGAAATCCTAACATGAGGCCCTGAGACAGGAACTCAAGACATCCAGGGTACGTAGGGCTCGCCGCGTGACATTGATTGTACCAAAGTGGGATGCACCTTGTCGAACCGGGGCAGATAAGACCTGAACTGAATCGTATAGCCTCTGTCTACAGTACTCAGGACCCACAGAGACACATCTGGCAGAGCTTTCCATGCTACCAGAAAGTCTCTTAAGGGTATCAGTCTTAGGTGCCTTAGCGATTCCCCCAGGTCCGCTATGATACTGGGCGGAAACCGAGGAGAGTGATCACTGTATCTGCCCGTGCCCTGAAGCACTGACAATGGTAGAGTTAACAGACCAGGTCCCTGGGGGTGCCGGGGCGGGTACTGTGTGATGAGGTGCAACCTGCTCCTTTCTGGCAGAATCCCCAGAACGTCCCATGTCATCTCACAGGGCTTTGGCCTTTGCTTCTAAACCTCCCGGTGAGCTCGCTGGAGGAAGGAACCTCTAAAATGCTGCCGACTGTTTTGTGGAAAAGGCTAGTCGGCAATAGAGGGGTGTTGAGCAGCACGGCCCTGCCCCTGTCAAAATGATCCGATAGAGTGAGCCATAGGTGCCTCCCGGTGGAGACTAGGGAGGCCATAGACAGTCCAACGGCCATAGAGGTCTCTTTTGTGGCCCTAAGAGCCAAAGCCCGGCGAAGCTCCGGCGAAGCCCCCCACGTCTAGCTGTCGCAGCAGGTCAGCCTGATACGCTTGTACACTGCCAATACCCAAATATATATATATATATATATATATATATATATATATATATATATATATATATATATATATATATATGCCTTACCCACCAGCGCTGACATGTTATGAAGGGGCTTGGTGGGCAGTTTCGGGGTCTTGAGGGACAATAGAACACTTGGGCTAGCGTCTCTTGTACCTGGGGCGCCGACCCGTAATCACACTCTTACAGTCCCACTACATTCAAGTACAACGCAGATTTGGAACTGAAGAGGTGGGCCTAATACGGCTTAGCCCAGACACCTCGGTACACCTTAAATAGTCAGCTACAGGGAGATTTAAAAAAAAAAAGTCATGTCTGGAAGAAACTCGCAAAGACACAGAGAATATGCAGACTCCACAGAGATAAATTTTCAAAATCCGAATGTTGAAGCTGTGAGGTATCAATGCTATCTGCTGTGCCACATGCTAATCTAATTGGTAGATCTTTGTGTGTTGTAAACTTTGATCCTAAACTAAGAAACTGTTTAGTCTTCTGTCAAAGATCATTAACAGAGGTGCACAAAAGTGTCAGCAGAACTTTTTGAAGTCTTGGGCAACAATGATTTCTTATCAGTTGCTCTTCAATCCTCTACCCTTACAAAATTGCACATTCTTTTCAGGAATTAAATAACCAACAACTGGTTTTAAACTGGGTTACTGATCAGTAGGTCTAGGGTTCAAGCCCCAGTATCTCCAAGCTTCCACTCTTGTGCCCTTGAACAAGGCCCTTTAATACTCTGTGCTCCAGGGGCACCATATCATGGATGACCCTGCGCTCTGACCCCAGCTTCCAAGTAAGCTGGTATATGTGAAGAAAGAGTTTCAATGTGCTGTAATGTATATGTGACAAATAAAGGCTATTCTATTCTATTAAATAACAAATCTGACTATACTTATACTGCATGCTGTATGATGATGATGGTATCTGTATGATTGACTGTGAAAAGCACTTTACACCAAAACTCACTAAAGTGGCACTGGCATCAGTACAAACTGTTGACTGTACATTAGGTGCTTTAAAATTCCCTGATGTTTATTTGTCATGCAGAAGGAATCACCACACCCCCAAACTATGATGAATTAGGATTTGGAATTAGGCATTAGGCATTAGAAATAATAAAAAAAAACTTGTCCATAAGACTTGTTACTACTAGTCTTTTTTTTTCTAAGTGTGACATAATGAGTATAATTGTATCCCTAAGGTGTATCAGGTAATGGTCCCAGATACATAATCTTGCTTCATGGAAACACCCTGCTACCAGAACATTAGCAGTTGTTTTCATTGTGTCCTGTTATTGACAGCTTGAACATTGAGCAATATGTAAATACATAAATGAGTATAATAATTTGCACAAATGACATAATGTTGAATCCATCAAGACATTTCATTTAGCAAACCGATACTTCTGGGCCTGGAAATGTAATTACTATTGTAATATTTTACTGTGACAATAACCAGGGGTAAATTACCTGTGTAAAAACTGCCTTAAAAAACACCTACACAAACAGACGCATTTATCTTATTGTCAATATCATCACTGTCCTTATGCCCTTCTCTTTCTTTCCTCTGATGTCCTGTATTAACAAAATTGTCAAGGCAATCCATCAACACTCCCTGCTCACTGGCCATTAAATCCTAGATTATTTGTCCCTCTGACCCTTTATAATGAAGTTTACCATCTTCAATAAAAATAAACCTGCACATGAATAATGTTTTTATACATTGACCTTGTTGTAGCCCTTAGCAGCATTTTATTCTTTACCTGGCCACCTGGCTTTACAGTCATACGCTTGTGCATTTTTTTATTTTTAGCTTTAGACATTCACAATAATATCAATGAATTTGATCAAATTTACCAAAGTTTACAAAGGTTTAACCACAGTTTTTCTGATAAACAATTTACCAAATTCACCAAAAAATTTTTAAACATCATTATCATACCTTATAATTCCTTCCTCACAAATCCATGGATTGTTTCCCTTAACTGTTTATTTACAATGTTTTCTGCATACAAGTGTGAGTGTCATGTTCTCGCTGTTAAATGGACATCATCAAAACTCCCAAAAATAATGTGTCCATGTGCAATTACATACAGTGTACAATACACAAATTATAAACACAAGGACATAGTAGTACCTAGGCTACACTGCAGTAATTTACAGTAATTATAAATAGTTGAAAATATTTATTATATTATATAAATGATTTTGTACCTTGTGCTCCATGATTGTGCATGGAGCAGCTATCAAAAATAGTTTTTAGCTATAGTATAATCCCAGCATTCCACACCACATATGGTGACTAACACATACAATTTATACTAATCCTCATGCCACATACATAATTTACACTTCCATACAGGTTGTAGGCTTGGTTTTTGAGTCATGGGAACAGATCAGTACAGGCAGAGACCTGAAAAAGAGTCACATTTTTACCACTGGTAAAAAAAAAAATGATACATTTGGAAAAAACAAACAAACAGGGGGTTACTTAGTGACAGCCAGATAGCAACCCGCCCGCCAGCCAGCTAGACAGACATACACAGTGGAACCTCAATACTCGTGACCTTGACACTTGCGATTTCGATAGTTAAGAGTAACTCAAGAAAAATCTGGTAGTTCGCGAGAAGCCGCGAGAGGCTCGAAAGTTTGGAATAAGATTTCAAAACAGAGTTTGTACAAATAAATTACATACAATTTTTTTTTTTTTATTTTATTATTTTATTATTCATTTAAAGTAGTAAATTAAACATTTATGACAAGTAATTCACAATTTTTGTTGAGTTTGCAGTACAGTACATGTACATACATGTACGTCTGCTACATATATGATTTGCTTCATATATGATTGTTGACACGTTTTTGTGTAAGTCCATTCCATTGGGTTTGTCATTACTGTGTTATCAGTTTAGATTCCTGATGTACATTCATGGCATTAATTTAAACATAAATAGAAGCAAACGTTTAACAACATTGTAATTTATTCACTAGTCCAGAATCCTTCATATTTCAAGCACTAGTGATGTCAATGGATGTCCTACATTTTAGGATGATAAGGGAATTTAAATTAGTTTCAGTTGTAACGTCTTGTAATACCTTTGCAATGCTTGTTGCACAGTCATGTCATCAGCTGAAGTAGAGAAGAACACGGATTAAGGAAGATGAACAAGAAAATTAAGTGGGGGGAAAATGAAAGCCACTAGAATAGTAGAACCTCATTTGACTCTTTCCTACATTCAAAAGTGAAGCACTTTATCAAGGCTACTTAATACACCTTTGGGTACCAGTGTAATCTCATTTTTTATCAGATTTTACTATAGGACATGTCCATTGCATTTAATCTCTAAATATTTCTAAATGCCCAACACCTCTCGATCAGGACAATTTTAGTTATCTCTTGCTTTGGTCAAAAGCTAGGCCAGCTCTCTGCTGGAAATGTATGAAGGGTATGATAAGCTATAACAGATTTCTTGTTATAAAAGGGCTGTCAGCTATTGTATCTCAGGGTCTAAGAATGGGACATATTGATGGGTAGCAACAGTTATATAGCTACCTGAACAATTCTATACAAAAACTATGTCAGCTATATATACTTTTTATTGGTGTATAGCTCTGGTTGGCTATAAATAAAAAGGTAGCAAGGATGGATTAGGTGATCAGCCTGGGATCCTCTGGAACCAAGGAGAGAAAAAATGTTTGTGCTTGGTTAGCAGGTCTTGGTGGTATCATAACCACCATAAAGTGGCTTGTCTGGTATGTAGAACTAAAATTCTGAGAATGGGCATAAAAGATCAAGAAAATAAAAAGCAAAATTTCAAAAAATTTAATTTGCCCATAACCATTACCTTCCACTACAAAAAAGGGTGAATACACTATATTATAGCAAAAGAAAAAGGAACCTAAGACGAATGAACATTGGTGTATTCCAGTTTTCTCAAAGCCAGAATAATTGGTCAAAACTCTCAGTTTAGTGCAGCACAGTCTCCACCTAGTGGCACAAATGCTAATTCAGTGAACAAATTCGTCAGTGTGATTTTTTTTACAATCACTGCCCAGACTTGCAGGCCCAAACATTGGCAGCAAAAGCAAAGGTATAACTTACCTTAATCCTAAATTCAGTTTTTTCAGAAGTCGCTTAAGGCTAGGCTGGGCTTCATGTGAACAAGTGAGCTAAGTAAAATAACCATTCGCAGTTTGTGGGGGTGTATGTTTGTGTGTGCTTGTGTGTGCCTTTTAATTTTCAGGTAAATCTGTGACTCATACCATGGGAAAGATGATATTTTAGCTTTTAATACTACATCAATTGTCCAAAAGCAATGAAAGCGTCAATGCCTTTTATGATTAATGTCCCTAGCAGAATAAATCCAGACATTTATCCTGTCGTTTCATCTAACAGCCTACATAAATCACAGATTATTACAATTTCATCTTCATGGACACTTTCTTTCAACAGAAAGTCACACTATCCTCTCAGCTACTGTTACCACAATAGTACAATAGTTGTAGCATATAGTTTTTGAAAGTAAGTGTCTAGATGCAGAGTTCTCATTATTATGGTAAGTACACATTGTAGGACAAAAATTACTCTTATCTTTCATTTCATCACTAAAGGGGAAAGCCTTTTATATGTTTATGTTTGCATAAAATCTGACAAACGAGTGTTTCCCCATTTAAAAAAAAATAAACAGCCGGACCCATATATGGTACTAAGAAACCAAAACTGTTCAATTGACACTTAAGTTCCTGTGTAGTCAAAAGCCTGATGGAGTAATGACTTTGAATTATATAAGATAAATTAAGACAAAAAAAATTAATTCATAATAATACAATAATCCTGCTTTCAGTGACTGTGAGGGGAAAGTTAAAAAGGTGCAAAATTTGTTTATATATATATATATATATATATATATATATATATATATATATATATATATATATATATATATATATATACTTTTAAAGTTAAATAATAAATGCAAAAATGCATTTGTTGTTCTTCATGGGCTACAACTTTCATGGGCTTGGGAGCATCATGAGATTTCGTTAGTTTCACTCCATGTGTCACCTTCTAGTCACAATAACAGCCTGTTGTCCTGAAGCCCCGCCCCTTTCAGCTTTCAGTCCCTTATTTCGTAATAATGAGTGACGTGAGTTCATACCGCCTGCAGTTTAAATGCGACTGTACGGCGCGTGCAAACATTCTGACACGCAGCGCGCGAGCTGTACAGTATGGCGTTTACACTGGTACTGGTGCTGGTCCTGGTGGGAGTTTTTTCCGCAGTACTTTTACTTTACACTAGACGCAGGTGAGTCTGTCAGGCAGAGATCAGCAACATCAGCCAACTGTGTAGTGTTCAGGTTTTACTTCTAAGCACTGAGTTTACAGCTCATGTTACACTCCATAGTAATGCCCTGTAGTGTGATATTCTGTGAGATGCTGTTTGTAGATTTTTTTAAACGACCTTTCATTTGTTTACTAATTCAAACTGCAATAATTCACCATAATATACTTATAGATCAGTGTAGAATGAAGCTAGTCATAAATAGTTGTTTTTGTAATAGCTTGTTCTTTTCTAAAGGCAAAGAAACGAGCCTCCTCTGGATAAAGGAATGATTCCTTGGCTTGGCCATGCCCTTGAGTTTGGGAAAGATGCTGCCAAGTTTTTAACACGCATGAAAGAAAAGCATGGAGACATTTTTACAGTAAGTTTCTTCCAGCCATTTCTATATTAGCTATTTCCTAAATGGACAGTTCTGTTCTGTCTATTCTGGTGCACTCCACATTTTCATCATTCTGCAGTTGAAAGAAGAACGGACTCATTATGATCATTGCATATTTAAGTACTTTGAAGAGATTTGATAGAAATGCCTTCTTTTGCTGAAACGGCTAAGCAAAGTTCAATGACTTGAATAAGTGTATAACTGTGAGAAACACTCAATTGCTGTATTTGATTACATTTCATATTAACCAACTTTTCAGGTTTTGTGATAGTTGCAGTGATTGCTTTTTGGAATGGTGTCATACAAGGCGTCAATAGTAGTCAACTTTTCAGCTGCATTGTCAAGAGATGATATCATCTGGTTTCTTACACAGAGTGCACCGAAACGGAAATAAAAGTACTCTTGTGTCACTCTTTCGGTTTGTTTTACAATTTACTGTTCTGATTTAATCTACAGGTGTGTGTGGCTGGGCGTTATGTAACTGTCCTGCTGGACTCCAATTGCTATGATGCTGTGCTGGCAGACACCAAATCCTTCGATCTAACTCGTTATAGCCAGCTTTTAATGAGCAGAATCTTCAAACTTCAATTGCCTAATCATGACCCAGTATCGGAGAGAAGCAAAATAGACAAGTGGGTGTTTGAGACTAGACTTGATTCCTCCTTCCCTAATGCATTTCTAATGTTTTGGACTACTCCACTCCAAAACCGTACAAATTTGCGTACAATAGCTTACTTTTGTATACATTTTATTCATCTTCATATATCAGTCTTACAATAATTCGTAGCACTTTCAACAGTTTATATAGAAATGTGAATTTCTTTGTTAATTACTGCCATTAATGAGATTATAACCATGTGTTTTGTGTGTATGTGTTTTTAGATACTTTGCAGGCAATCTGTCTCGACTCTGTAGCTCAATGCAGAACAATCTTCAGTTCCTCGTGGCATCTGTTAACACACAGAAACCAACCGAATGGAAAAAGGACACACTTTTTGACTTCTGTTACAGCTTGCTTTTCAAGTATGTTATAGTATGAGGCATTTAAGACAAAGGAAGTGTGAGAACCTTCATTTTCTGCCAACAAACAAGTGCTGTAATAGTGACACACACACACAACATAAACACACACCTGCAGAAACCCTGAGTGTTAACTTAAGAATTTGCAGGGTGTGTTTTGGCTGCTTTTCATGTCGGGCAATTTTAGTTCACCAGACCAATATAGATGAGTACTGCTGCAGTGGCAGTAGTAACCACAGTCTTTAGAAACTGCGTCTGCATTTATTCATATCAGTTCTGGCCATCAGAGTAATCTAATATTGATATCTCTTTCTCCCTCTAGGGCCGGATATCAAACCCTGTTCAGCACAGAGAATAATAATAGTGCTGAATTCACCGTGGTTTATGATGAGTTTCGGCAGTTTGACAAGATTTTGCCCAAACTGGCGCGTTGTTCTGCAAATAAAGGTATTTCGAATAAGGATAGGAAAGAACTTTTGTCACTCTTGTCATTCTTATCATTTAAAAAAAAAAGTGTTCCTTATTTTCTGAAACATGATGTACTAAACTTCACCTAAATGTTTGTGTGCACATGTAAATGCATGTTAGATGAGCTGAAAGTTGCCAGCACAGCACAAAATCGACTATGGGAACTGTTGTGTCCAAACTGGTTTTTCACGGAAGCAGTGGCCCAATCCTGGATACAGACCTACTTAGAGCACTTAGAAAAGCAGGGCTTGGACCTACAGACCCAGAGGCGAGCCCTGCTTCTCCAGCTGTGGGTTACACAGGTAAGCAGGGTCAATGTGTTGTTTCTCACATGCACACATGCACATGTCCAAGATCATAGTGGAGTTATTTTTTTTTTATATATATAATGTCTCGGCTTTGTCTTTGCAACACTGAAACAAACAAGGTAGACAGGAAACAAAATCTAGAAAAAGCTAGGGGAAATTCCTGGCCTCAGTTCATTTTCCCAAGCATAACTATATATGTGTGTGTATTTATGCATGTGTGACAAAGAGTGGGAGTAAGTGGCAAAGAAAGTGCAAACAAGAAGGAATGTGACATGGTTATTTAACTGTCAGAGCATGATGCAATAGCTGAAGAGTGTTCACCTGATCTGTTAAGGCCCTAATAACACAGTGCTTGTCAAACAGTGGCTTAAGGAAAAGAACTAATAGTACACCGCCAAGCTGCTACTGTTGGGCCCTTGATCAAGGCCCTTAACCTTCTCTGCTCCAGAGGCGATGTATCATGCCTGACCCTGTGCTCTGACCCAGCTTCCTATTATGCTGGGATATATAACAGAGAAATTGCACGTGACAATTTTAGTCTATTATTATTATTATAACTATTATTATTATTATTATTATTATTATTATTTACTGCACGCAATATTTCAAAAAATTTAAAAAAATTCCTTTAAAACAAAAAAAAAAATCTTTTTTTTTTTTTTAACCAAAAGTTGAATGTAATTAGTTTTTTTGTTGGTGTACCAAAATTATTGACACCCCTAAGAGGATTTTTTTTTTAATGCATCAAATTTCCATTCTTTAAAAAAGATTCTTTTTATGAAAAAACATTCTAGAAAGAAGCCCTTTCTGAGACGAGCTTACAAAATGCAGTGTGTGCATTTATAACATTTAAGTTATTGTTTTTTATTGTCAGGTGTAACTAATACACCAACGTGTTTGAAAAAATTATACTGTATACAGGGGATTTTACTGTAAAAATGGATTGTTGATGCTTTGGACCTGTTCTGTGTCTGGTGATTCAGGGTGACAATATATTTTTATCCCCAAACCTATTTGCTTCTGCCAGGAGATTCAGATTTGGCTACGGATATTTTAAGTAGGTGATGAGCCAGACACAGAACACAGAATTGGATAGTGAAATGCAAAAGCAAAGCTGAGACTGTAAAAAAAAACAAAAACGCATAAATTGTTCTGCACAGATCACTTCCAGTTAAACCTTATTAGGCATCATAAAATATTAATTTTATGAGTGTTGATTGTTGTGCAACCAGTGCTTTGCAGATTAAAATAGTCGTAATATTTTGATTGAGCTCAGAAGACACTGCACATGTTGTTCCTTTTCATTTTGGCTCATTTGCATTAGCGTGCCAACTTTTCTGCAGGGCAACATGTGGGCTGCCAACAGAATCTCTCAAAAACAAATATTTCAGTTTGCATATTTTGTTAGTCAAAGGTTTTATCAGATTACCTGCGACTATAATAACTGATTATTGTAAATGGAATAACACAAAATGTTCACACACAAAATGTAAAGCAGATCACCTTCTGCTCTGCATGATTGAGAAGATAATGCCATAGTGATGATGTACATTATGTTCACACTGAAAACCATATAAAAATAACCTTAACTAACTTAAAGGTTTCTACAAATAGACTTTTAGCACAAATTTTTGAATTACAGGAATAATTAGATTAGATTAGATTAAATTAGATTAGATTAGATTAGATTCAACTTTATTGTCATTACACATTTACAAGTACAAGGCAATGTAATGCAGTTTGGGTCTAACCAGAGTGCAATAGCAGGATATAGAGCAGTGTTTACATGATTTACATCAATTAAATAAAAATAATGTTTCTTAATTTAGAAAGAGAACTTCACTTTAAGTAACCACTGTCAGGCTGCTTTTATCCTTCATTAGCAATGTTCAAGCGTCTGAGTCTCATACATTTTCAGTTTGACACGTACAGCTCTGTGAGTATAGATAGCATCATCTTTTATAGATTATCCATTGTTGATAATCATGTGAAACTAAGATCAGTGATCAGTCACATGACCCATCTTGACCAATCCTATGGCACCTGTTGTCTGATAATTCAGTTCATTGCATCAATTATAAAAACAATACAGAGTTGCTCTTTGATGTTTCAGGAGAAATTACAGATGTGGTCAAACTAGCATGTTTTGTGACATTTGAGAAATTTTGGTGTGCACATGTTGAAGAAGGAAACACTTAAGAAATTGTAATTGAGGAACTAAAAAGTGTGTGTGTATGTGTGTGTGTGTGTGTGGTGTGTGTGTGTGTGTGTGTGTGTGTGTGTGTGTGTGTGTGTAGGGTAATGCTGGCCCTGCAGCATTCTGGATGCTGGGCTTCTTGCTCACACACCCAAAGGCTCTGAAAGCAGTAAATGAGGAGCTGATTAGCCTACAGCACCTCCCGCTGGACAAAAGAGAAACACCAGTATTAAGTAAGTTTAGAGGCGGTGGTACAAGAATTAATCCACATTTAAACAAAAATGCTCATTCCATACCACTCAAGCAACTTGCTTAAACAATTGTTGAAGCTTTATGTGTAGATATTTTGTTAATAGAATAACATGCTTTATTGCAATGGTGTATTTTTATATGATTTTAAAATTATGTCTGCATTCTTTTTAAATCCATTAATTTTAATATTTGTGTTTGCTTTTACAGACAGTGTTCTGAGTGAGACGCTGCGCCTTAGAGCAGCTGCCCTTATCACCAGAGATGTGATGCAGGACAAAATTGTTCAATTGAGCAGCGGCCAAGAATATGCTCTACGGCATGGAGATCGCCTTTGTATCTTTCCTTTACTCAGTCCTCAGATGGATCCTCAGATCCATTATGAGCCAGAGGTACAGCATCTCAACACTCAGCTGTCCTCTTCTTTTCTGTTTTCTGGGTTGAACTCCGATCAAACTTCGATCAAATAATCAGTATAGGTTTTTTTTCATGTAATTGAAAGAAATCCTGTCAGAATATCATACACAATGCATGATGGCTAAAAAGTTTAGTTTGAAGTTTACAGGTCTGGCACTATGTAGGAAGTATCACCAGGCTGGTGTCATGTGGCACACCATTAAGCGGGGTGCTATTATCACCCTGAGGTTTTCGCTTTCATTTTCTCTATGCAAGTAAAAAAAAAACATAGCAGAGACAGCATAAATATATTTTTTTTAATCTGTTGCTGAACAAATGAAAACATTTGGAAACCAAATGTCTTTGTATGTTCAGCAACAGATTTAAAAGAAAATTTATTTGTGGTAGATTATGTAAAGAGTCTGACTTACAAGTACTAATTATGAGCTGTTACCATAGAAACAATTACATATTAGAACGAGCATCTTGATATAAATCCATCATTTGTGTTACAGCCAGAACTGTTTTCTGAATCATGCAGGTATACAAAACTAATTCATACTTTTTGACCAATAAGTTTCGATGAAATCATTCAGATTTTGTTTTCAATTCCGAAAGCATATGTTAACCAAATTTTAGTCTGACACTTTAAGCTGGCCTTAGGCCATGAGGCAAAGATATAACATTTGGCTGGATGATTTATACCTAAAAACAAGGAAGACACCGATTGAAAAAGAACATCATGCTACAGAAATGGATGTCCTACAGCCATCAACTATATAATTTGATGGTTGCTTTTGTGATATGCATTGCCGCAATCACTGAGGTATCTAAAATGAAAATAAGCAAAATACATCAAATAGGTGCGACATATCTTAAATTACATGTAAATAAAATACTTTAGAGTTATATTCAAACAGATATATCATGATCTATAGCATAATTAGCATAATTAACTCCATAATATGCTATAACTTAGCAGGTTGAATATAAATATAAAAAGCCATGGTTGTTTTAAAATCAAATGAACTGAACCAAGATATTGTAAATAATTATGTAACTAGTTTAATTGAATTGTGGATAATAGATGAAGTCTGTTTAAGCCATAGAGCATAGGCTAGAAAAAAATAGATAGGATGGACACTCGACTTATCATCAGGGCCACTGCTTCCCTTAACAAAGGATACATTTTGCCATGACTTGAATGTTCAACCAGTGTTGATTTATTCATTAATACAGACTTCAAAGCACTTTTGTACTTCGCTCTGAAGAAGGGTGTCTGCTAAATGTAAATGAGTGCTACATTTGTATGCTTCGTGTCATTTTATAATACATAATTAATTGCTACGATCTGTCTAAGCAACATCAATTTTTCAAACATTCCCAAAGGCCAAATCAGTTTTGCTATAATGATTCTGACATGTTACAACATCCAAACAATACCATACACTCAATAACAGTGGATAGAACCTGCCATTGCTCTCAAAGCAGCTTCAATTCAATTCAGTTCCAATGGCACGGATTTCAGAATACATAGGAAAGGTTCCTTAAGATTCTGGTACATGTTGACATGACTGCGTCACACAATTTCTGCAGATTTTTTGAGCCCTCTCAGATCTTCTCAATTTCTCCATATCCCAAAGGTATTGGATTCAGATTCACTGTGCAACAATACTGTAGCATTTAAATACGCTGTGGCATTGAAGCCATGACTGATTGGTAATAACAGGCCCTATGTAACACATTACACCAGCTCCTCCAATTTATTGTGTAAAATCTAGAGACTGTTGTGTGTGTGAAAATCCCTGGAGATCAGAAGTTGTAGAAAAACATGTCTGCATGATGTTTGTATGCATTGCATGCTGCCACACGACCGATGTAGATATTTGCACTGAATGAGTTTTGAGAGCAGCTGTTCCAAATAAAGTGCTCAGAGTGTATATCAAGAGCCTACATACTGTACAATACTCATATAATCACTTTTGAGATGCAGTCAGCTTTCTTCAGAATGATCAGACACTTTCTGAAGAGCTATATTTGAGTCTGTGTATCTGCTTTTGCTTGTTTCAGAAGTTCAAGTTTGACCGCTTCTTAAATTCTGATGGAAAAAAGAAGAGCAATTTCAGTAAAGAGGGAAAGCAGATTGATGGTAGCTTGCCATGGGGAGCAGGGAGCAATTTGTGCCCAGCACGTGATTTTGCTTCTTGTACTTTAAAAAGGTCAGTATTAAGAAGACACACTGTGCTTTTTTCATGTTTTTCAGTGCTTTTTAGTGCTATTTCCTCCAACTGTATGATTGTATATTTGATTCGTTAACAGTTCTCTTATACAACAAAATAAAAACACTTCCATGAGATTTACCTTCAGATGTTTCATTTTATTACTATTCATTTCTAAACTTCTTAACCTACTTTTTTTTAGGTTTGTGCTCATGATTCTGACACACTTTGATCTGGAGCTGTGTGACTGTAATGCACGCATGCCACAAGTGGACCCCAACCGTTATGGTTTTGGAATTCTCCAACCAGATGGGGATTTGGAAATCCGCTATAAACTTAAAGAACCACTTGCATAATGTAAAACTAGAGTCAAAACTAATTAAAATAATGTAGCATCATTGTAATTAACCATCTGATATTATTGTTACTTGCTGTTTTTGTGACGTCATTATATCACCTGTTCTTCTTCTTCTTCTTCTTCTTCTTTCGGCTTCTCTCATTTGGGGTCGCCACAGCGGATCATCCTTTTCCATACCCCCCTGTACTCTACTTCTGTCTTTTTGAAACCAACTACCTGCATGTCTTCCCTCACCACATCCATAAACATCCTCCATGGCCTTCCTCTTTTCCTTCTTCCTGGTGGAAGAATCCTCAGCATTCTTCTACCCCATGTCCCTCCTCTGCACATGTCCAAACCATCTCAATCTCGCCTCCCTCACCTTGTCTCCAAAACGTCCTACATGGACGGTTCCTCTAATAAACTCGTTTCTAATCCTGTCCATCCTCATCACTCCCAATGAAAACCTCAACATCTTCAGCTCTGCTACCTCCAGCTCCACCTCCTGTCTTTTACTCAAAGTCTTTAAACCATACAACATCGCAGGTTTCACCACAGTCCTATAAACTTTCCCTTTTACTCTTGCAGATACCCTTCTATCACAAATCACTCCTGCCACTCTTCTCCACCCACTCCACCCTGCCTGCACTCTTTTCTTTACTTCCATAACACACTCTCCATTACTTTGCATCTCCATTATATCACCTGTTATTTATTCAAATAAAACTGGTCATTCATTCTCTAATTTCTAATGTACAGTTTTTAAGATGCTATACTGCTGACAGTGTTTTGCACTTTTTCATCATTTTTAATAAAAGTGTTGCTGTTTTAGAATTTCAATTGTGTGCATTGTTCATGATGAAGTATTGCAAACTTTTCAGATTCAATAAAAAAAATTATTGACCAAATCGTTTACACTGTTTCACCAAAAAATGGCACCACCTGGATTTAACCAAGCACATAGTTAAAACTTACATCGAAATAATTTCTGCCTGTGACTGTCTCATATGGCAGCAAGTGATTAAACCCTAATTTATGCAGTGAGTAGCTTCTCAATTCTTAAAAATTCAGAAGACATGCTACTCTGTTTCAGAAGGGTCAAATTATTGGCCTGCATTAAGCAAAGAAGAAAAAACAACAACTAAGGAGATTACTGAAACTACTAATACAACTAAATACTGTCCAACACATTATTAAAACCAGGAAGGATAGTGGGGAACCATAATTCCTTAATTTAAAAAAATCTTGAATGATTGTGATTGAAGATCATTTAAATGTTTAGTGAAATTAAATTGTATCAAAACCAACCAACACAATGCAGCTGTGTAGCCTTAAGAAAACCTCTTATCAATGAAGCTAATCCGGGAAAAGTATTCCTTGTTTGGGAGCATACAGAGTGGACTCTGGAGTAATTAAAAAGGGACATGTTTTTTAATGAGTCCAGATTTACCCTATTCCAAAGTGATGTGCAGATCAATGTAAGAAAAGAGGCAGATGAAGTGTTGCAATCACGACTAGTAATTACAGTCCAAGCCTGTGGGGGCAGTGTTATCTGGGATTGATTTAGTTGGTCAGATTTGGGTTGAGCAATATTATTTGCCCAAAATGACCTGACTCCATGAATGATAAGGTTTTTCCAACAATGGATTTTTTTTTTCTTTGATGGCACAGGCATATATCAAGATAGCAATGCCAGGCATTTATCAAGCTCAAATGGTGAAAGCGTGGTTCAGAAAGCATGAGACATCATTTTTACACACAAAAATTAATCACCAGAGAATCCAGATCATTAACCCAATGAGAATCTTTGAGATGTGCTGAAGAAGATTGTACACAGCAGTCTGAATCTCCCAACGTCAGTACAAGATTTTTGCCGAAGATTAGTGCAACTCTGAATGGAAAAAATAAATGTTGCAGTGTTGCAAATGACATTGCATACGCTTATTGAAATACTGCATGGCGAATGTGTTCTGTAGTCAAAGCAAAAGGAGACCCAATTATTTATTTGAGTGTGACTTTTTCTGACCAGGCAGTGTTAAAAGAGAAAAATTTGGGGGAACTGAAGCGTTTAATATAAACAAATACAGCCCACCGTAAGTCATTCCCAGTAAATGAACTAAAACAAAAGTGCACACAAATGTGAACAAGCAAGGGAAGTGTATTTGGATTTCAGTTCACTTTATACAAATAAAGACATAAGGTATAAATTATACTCGCATATGACACAAATGCATGTGTGGAAATTAACAACCAAATAACTTTATCCTTCTGTTCACAGAGCCAGTGGCAGGCAGTCAGGGCCAGCAAAGCCTTCTCTGCTGGCCTAAACATTATCAGAAGCACTGACCTACTTTTACAACCTAAATTCTAATATTTGTTCCATGAAACTGTATACATTTATTCCCAACAGTTTATTCTCTTTATATTGGAGCATTATTTTGGCTGCACTGCTTCCAGTACGTGTATGTGGATGTTTGATGTTTTGTCTAATCAGATTTCAGCTATGTGTTGCCATGTCAATCTAATCAGCCCAGGGCCTTCAAAGTCAGTACTGCTGGCCTTTTTACCATAGTCTCCTTGATAAATAACTCTGTTTCTTTAACCAATCAGATTTCAAATTCACCCCACAGGGCAGCTAGCGTCAGCATTTTTCCGTCCTCTGATTGGTTGGTTAGACTGGCAAACACGTGTGTAGCTCTGCACACATGAATACATCCGAGTTAGACTTTTTTATTCTTACAGAGGAAGAGAAATTTATTTGGTCGTGGACATACTTAATAATCATTTCGAAGAAAAGCTAGACATCGTGAGGAGAGGTCGGCCAACCCCAAAGCTAGCTAGCTTGTCTCAGACCGGGAAAGGGTTTGTTCACCACTTCCAGACCAGTGAATACGAGCAGTACCACTGGAATACAGCCTCTGAGGAGCGCTGCAAATTATGAGTCTGCATCTCTGTTGTGTAGGTTGTATTTTATTTACATTTTTATGTTTTTGTCATGTTATTAGACATATATTGATTCTGAACCGCTCCAGATGATGTAGGTGACACAGTTGCGGTGGTAGTGTAGAGGTTTGGAGTTTTCTTAAGTGGGTTTCTTGCTTTAGTAAAATCACCCTCGTTGTTATGTTGCGTTTTTGTATAGTATTGATGGTTTCTGTAATTGCGACATGATAGTGTTGGTATTAAGAGGTGGATTAAGTCGGGTTAGTCCTAGCTGATATTTTACTGGCAGCTTTTTCGAATTTGAGGCAAAATATGAAACTCGTCTTTAAGTCCTATTTAATCACTCACAGATGGGAGCACAAAAAAGACTCAACTGTGCTGTATAAGCACCTGATAAACCCCACCATAGTGCATGAACACTGGAGTAAATGCAATGTTTACCTCCAGGTGTTCACTAATAGGGGGTAACTATGAGCAGTGCTTTTTCCATCCAGGAGAAACGGCGAGTCAGTGTAAAGATGCTGTTCGCCATTTTGCCCGAGGTCAGTGGGCCGTGGCGCAGGAGGGAGGAAGACGCTGTGCAGGTTAGTGAAGGGTTAATCCCTGATCCTGCCTTTTCTGCACACTAAAACCGCTGCCGCCAAATCAGCTCCACAGATTTACCGCTGAACTTGTTGATTTATTCCTCTTCCAATAGAAAAAAAAAAAACAACAGCGACGATTTGTCTTATACCAGACATATATGCCCAGACTGGAAGATAGCGGTCCTCCGCGTGGGCTTTATTTAATACTAGACATGGGAGTAAAGCAGTGACGCTCCTCCTGTTTTCCTTCTCATTTATGGGCTTTTCCCTCATTCTCATCCTTCAGCTACAGAGGTATGTTTTAAGCTATTATTATTAATAATAATAATCATTATTATTAATTATTATTATTATCATTATTATTATTATTATTATCATTATTATTATACACGCCGAACAAATGCACAAATCAAAGCCTGTATTGACTTCCTTGTGCACATTTGTTTCCGTGCACACTTTGGTTTGATCCTGATCCTTCTTTCTGAATAATCAGAAATAAAAAAAAACCAAACAAAAAAAAAAACTACGCAATTAGGTAACGTGACGCCTGGATTTGACGGATGTCACTCAAAACACCGAATTTGCGCACTGGATTATTTACGCAAATGATTTTTTTTTTTTGGTGTGTGTGTGTGTGTGTTCAGTCGGATTGAGTCTAACGGGGGTTTGTGTGCGTTGGGGGTCTAAATGGCTGTAATGATGGTATAGGTGACACGCATGGGTGTTTTTTGTGATGATTTCCTCCTGGTTTTACAGGCTGGATAGACTGCGCGGGTGGACAGCTGATGTCAACTATTTAGCAACATAATGCTTTTGGGACATTATGTTTCCTCCTCAAACATGCTGAAGCAGAAGCATTCTACATGGATATAAGCGGCTGAATTACGGACAGGTCCTCAGACGAGACGGCTTGCGTTTGATACCAACAAAATCACCACGTGCGCACTTCTCTAATGGAAAGCTTCCGGTTACTATACATTCTGGCGCGTGCTTAAAACCACCAGTTGTCTACTACTTCATTGAATGAGAGCAGTGAATGGGAATGCCCAGCACTGATTCATCTCGAGCATCTTTCCGTTCAGACGCGTAGCTGCTACTCCCGGGGGTGAAGTGCATGCGTGCTTCTGATTCGTCTCGAATTTCCTGACCATTTGCTATTAAATCATTGGAGCGGCACTATTTGCGTGACGCATCTGTGTGTGTGTGTGTGTGTGTGTGTGTGTGTGTGTGTGTGTGTGTCTGTGTGTGTGTGTGTGTGTGTGTGTGTGTTTGTGTGTGTGTGTGTGTGTATTTTTTTTCCCTCCAGCGATGGAAGAAAGCGCTTCTGACTTCGAGAGGTAACGCAGGTTCCGCGGCCCGCCCGGAGTAAGCCATAGCCTACGAAACTGCGGCCGAATCACAAAAACCAACGGACAGCCATGATCAGCAAAGCAGCCTCTCGGTCGGCGGTCTCTCTCCCCCCGGAGCCGGTGGAGATCATCCGGAGCATGGCGTGTTACCGGCGCGTGCGTCTGAACGTGGGCGGCCTGCCGCACGAGGTGCTCTGGCGCACGCTGGAGCGGCTGCCGCGTACGCGCCTCGGCAAGCTCCGCGCGTGCACCACGCACGAGGCGCTCATGGATATTTGCGACGACTACAACCTGGACGAGAACGAGTACTTCTTTGACCGGCATCCGGGCGCGTTCACGTCCATCCTGAACTTCTACCGCACGGGAAAGTTGCACATGATGGAGGAGATGTGCGCGCTCTCGTTTAGCCAGGAGCTGGACTACTGGGGCGTGGACGAGATCTACCTGGAGTCGTGCTGCCAGGCGCGCTACCACCAGAAGAAGGAGCAGATGAATGAGGAGCTGCGGCGCGAGGCTGACACGCTGAAGGAGCGCGAGGGTGAGGAGCTGGATAACGCTTGCTGCTCGGAGAAGCGCAAGAAACTGTGGGACCTGCTGGAGAAGCCCGGCTCTTCTGTAGCAGCCAAGGTAGCTATGAGAGTAACTGGCTAGTGCACTAATGTACAAGTGTGTCTGCTTGTGTGCATGTGTGTGTAGGAATCAGGATCAGACTGACACATCGTTACACAAGCATGCACGGATACACACACGCCCCCTTATATATATATATATATATATATATATATATATATATATATATATATATATATATATATATATATATATGTGTGTGTGTGTGCCTACATTATACATAAATACACACTGAGAACAAATACACACTCGTGGATAAAGCAAACCCAAGGCTTTCACAATTATAGTGTTTGCTGGCAATGGGCCAGTAGCAGTGCGTAACTGAGATTTAATATCATGCACTTTTGCCCAGCTTCTGCAGTGCTTGACTGTGGTTATGGACTTCATAAGAATTAAGGATGGGTTTTTCCTTTTTTTTATTCAAGGCATCCAATAATGCCATTTTCTAATACCATTAGACCTGATTCCTTGTCAAATCATGCTCGATGCCAAGCTAAAATCGCAACGTCCACATATCTGTTGGCACATTTATAACCCAGCAATTAGCTTAAAAGGGCATATAAAAAGTGCAATTCTCATTACTGCTGTTGTAGTGGAAATCACATCAGAGTAAAGGTCTTTAGCAGTAGAAATATCTAGAGTGTTTTGGGGGTAAATACTACAACAAAACTGCATTAGCATTTTGCAGATACCAGTTTAACATGCAATTGTGGTCAAGATACTCTCAATACTGAGGTCATTCTGTTCCATGAAAAAAAAAAAAATAATACATGCTTCCCAACTAAAGGACATTGAGAATAGTTTGGGACACAGCACATATAGATAACTCAATTTGTTGACACACTTAAGCAAAAATAAGCAAAACAATATGTGTGAAAATAAATAACAGCTCAAACAAGAACATCTTAAATAGTTGTTATAATGTGCTTGTAAAGGTATCAGGTTTTAAATGTTCAGCATTTCGGTAAAGCCCTCCAATGTTGTAGCCAGATCTTTCATAGTGGGGTGGCAATGTTCGGTGTCCAGTGGCTTCATTAGGGTGGGACAAAATACTAATTCACATACAGGCAAGATTATACTGTTGCAGCCCTTTTAGCATCATACTGTATGTGCTTATAACATGAGTGGACTAACCTCTTCAATTTACTGACCATGCTTAATTCTAAACCTAATATAAATTCATATATAATATAAGTAAATAAAATAAGGTACTGGATCACCGAGAGGGAGGTAAAATATTGAGTGGACAGGGTGGGAAATGGAATCTTGGAATATATAGTACACAATAGTGCTTCAAGCTCTCTGTGCAATATAGTTTCAGTGAATGTCATCATAAAGCTAGCGTCAATAACGCATAAGTCGTGGTCCCTGGGGATCTAAAGCCAACTTCAAATCAATCTTGCCTGCAAAGAACATTATGCTTAAAAGACCAGCATGTTTCAGAAAAAGTACAAAACATTTTTTTTAAAAGGAAAAATTTAATTTGGCCATATCCGTGATGCATGATCACAAGTGACTCATAATACAAGTATTCAGTAATTACCAGTTACCAATTAGTCATTAAGGATATAAGTGACTATTTTTGGAACAGAGGTGCCACATAAAGTATGGCCATATTAATAAAATGATTTTATTATTTCATCATTTAATGTCATGCAGGTAAATAAGTTCTGTATGAAAGGTGCCAGATCCTGTTTTGACAGTATTGTGGGGTCAAATTTTTAACAAGAATTTAACAAATTCTCAGTTGTTAATGATTTTGGAAACTTTTTTAATATGATTTGTGCTCCTGTGGATTTTTATTGACCATCTTTTGTATGTAATAGCTGTTACGTGACTGCACAGGTCATCAGCTTTGCAGGTCTTTGCTAAAGAGATTGTACTCACCAAACACTTTTTTAGGAACTTCTGCACACCTACTCATTCGTGCAATAACTGCTGATCTTTTGGATTTTTCACACATTACAATCTCTAAAATTTATTCAGAATGAAGAAGTAAAAAAAAAAACACAATTTTAGCCAATTATGTCTTAATGATGAGAGAGGTCAGAAATTGGCCTATAGAACAGATATGCATGTTAAACTTTTAGACAGATGGGCTACAACAGCAGAAGTTTATGTTAAATTAAAGCTTCAGTGGGTACAAGCTCACTGAAACCTAAAAGTTAATGAATGGTAAATGAAATGGAGGTGGTTTATTGGTGTGGAGAATGTTTTCTTGGCATGACTGTAAATACCCATCAATTATTGCTTGAATGTCACAGCATATTTGAGTATTCATACTCACCATGTGCATACCTTCATGGCCAGAATTGACCATCTCATAATGGCTCCATCCAGCCTGATAATGCGTTATGTCAACCTATAAAAGCCATCGCAACCTGGTTTCATGGACATGACAATGAGTTCGCTTTTCTTTAGTGGCCTTTTCAATCACTGAATCTAAATCTCATGTAACACCTTTATTGTATGAGAGAGTGGAAGTTTCACTTCAGGAAAACACACCTGCAAAAGCAGCAGGTAATGGTGTTATGCAATCATATCAACATGGTCCAGAATTACTTAGAAATGTTTTCAATCTATGGAATCTATGCCAGGAAACGAGGCTGTTTTGAGATGGTTCAATCCAGTATTATATATTTAAGTTTCCTAATAACTATTTTTAGTTATTGTTAATAAAGGGTGGCAATAATTCTGGTGTTGATTGTCTTATCATTGTGTGTGAGGTAGTAATAGCCCAAGCAAAGTATTGACAATGATGATACAATGCAGGGGATTTGTTAGATTGTTTGTTTACTGAAGTAGGTGATTCATCACTGCAGGCTTCTTTCAGTAATATACATACCAAAATCCAAATGTTGAAGGAAAACTTACAATGTGATTAATGTGAATCTAGATTGACCCAAAATGGGCCCCATGATTCATTACTGTGGGTGTTCATTAAACTCTATTAAACATTCCACACTACAGATATGATCAATGTACCACATTGACTTGAATATATCTTTGTTGTTCTTATAACTCCTCTTCGCTCTCTGTGCTTTTTTTCCAATTCCCTCCTTGAGTCCCAATCTCGCTCCATCCAGTCTTCTACACTGCATCTCCAGCTAAATGTCAGGGAAATGTCACATTAATTATCCTCCCTGAGACTTTGTGTTGCATTCTGTTTTTTTTTTGTTTTGTTTTTTTACTTCTTCTTTCTATCCTGTCCATATTCAGGCCAGCTCTGTCTACATCTGTCTCAAATCACATTTTACTGGATGGCACAATGCGATTACATCTGACCACCAGCCTATCTCTGCTAATTACTGTCTGCTCATATTTCATCGCTGACGTTTTTCTTCTGTGCACTTACATGGCAGAGTCTTGACTGGTACTGGACACTATTAACTTTTCGCTAGAAAGCAGGAGTGTCTTTTATTGTAGGAATTGCAATAAATAAACACCCCCTTTTACACATGTATTAGAGATATAAAGAAAAGCAAAGTTCAGTTTCACCTTGTAAAACAACCAATAGTGGAGAGAATCACTTGCATAATATGTGTAAGTACGTGGACACCTGTCCTATCATTTTCATGTTTGTTGAAAATCCTGTTAAAGTTGCTGTCACACTTTAGCCGTAATTATATCCTTTTGGAGTGCTTTTTTGGAGTGTGGCTATGGGATTTATGCACAAGAGTTTTAATGTGGTCTGGCACTGATCTTGGGCAAGGAGTCATGGGGCAAGTCAGCATTGCAATTTATTTGAATTAAGGTCAGGGCTCAATTTCTTCCACACCAACCTTGACAAGCCATGTCATTGTGGTTCTTGTTTCATGCAGAGGGACATTGCAATACTGGAACATATTTAGACCAACTTAGAATCATTAATGGTATCTAAAATCTAAGATGCTGAAGCATGCAGAGACATTTTAGACAAATCTCTGCTACAAACTTTGTGGTAACAGCTTGGGGAAGATCCACATATACAGTAAGTGTATTATGCCTTATTTATGGCCATATAGGCATTATGAAAATGGAATGATGACCAATGTTCAGTAAAGATAGCACCATTGGACACATGCTGGTCACAATAACCTCAGATATATGCCAGGTAGAGTGCTGTCATGCAACGGCTGGCTGAAACAAGGCCAGTATTTTGGGAATCGGGCTGTGTGGCAGATCTAGTTGATAAGGTGGAACCAAGGCCTCAATTGGGTATCTCAAAGTCACAAATAGGAGTCTGTGGCCTATATGCTAGCAGGGTGGTGCAGAGCTCCACAAGGGAAGATCACAATTTTGTATCAAGTTAGTTTAAGCCAAATAAGTCCACATGTATTTGTCAAGCTTCCATATCTGAGACACCGTCTCTGGGTGCAGGCATATGCAGTGTTGAGACTGTGCCACTGTAGAGCTTAGCTAAATTGCCGCCATTGAATCTTACTGTACATAGGTTCACCTTAAGAGTCATCCAAAATCGTGGAAATTATGATTGCCTTGATTAAATGGGACAGTTCTTTTACATGGACTCAATGTAAAGAGGCAAGGAATCATGCAAAAACTTAGATGAATGAAAGGAATGTTGGCTTGTATGTTGCTACACTGACAAATACCAATTGCATATTCACTCTAATTACAGACAGAAATATTAAAGTTGTCTTTATTCATTCATATTTGCTTTGCTTGATGGACCAGAACAAATAAACAATTTGGGAGAGACAGATGATTATTTGGTCTATAAGCTAATTAAACTGCAATATTAGATTTTTAGAGTGAAAGGAAGTACAGATTTTATTGTTATTCTTACTAATCTTCCAGCTTTTAGTTTATCATAAAATTTTTAGTAATCATTTAATATTAATGTCACAATGCAGTTCAGTTGCCTCTTTATTCACAATAGATACATGTGTTTCTAAAGAAAGCCACTGTGTTGTGCAAAGTAAAAGCTGTTGTGCATTCCAACTGCAATCTCCAGATATTCAGATCTTATTTATAAAATAATTCTCTTTCTCTCTCTCTCTCTCTCTCTCTCTCTCTCTCTCTCTCTCTCTCTCTCTCTCTCTCTCTCTCTTTTATATATATATATATATATATATATATATATATATATATATATATATATATATATATATATAACATACACACACACACACACACACACACACACACACACACACACACTCACCGGCCACTTTATTAGGTACACCTGTCCAACTGCTCGTTAACGCAAAATTTCCAATCAGCCAATCACATGGCAGCAACTTAATGCATTTAGGCATATAGACATGGTCAAGACTGCTGCAGTTCAAACCGAGCGTCAGAATGGGGAAGAAAGGTGATTTAAGTGACTTTGAACGTGGCATGGTTGTTGGTGCCAGACGGGCTGGTCTGAGTATTTTAGAGACTGCTGATCTACTGGGATTTTCACACACAACCATCTCTAGGGTTTACAGAGAATGGTCTGAAAAAGAGAAAATATCCAGTGAGCACTTTACTTTACTGAACACTTTATTAGAAACACTATACTAATACCGGATAGAGCATGCCACTGCTCTCAAAACAATTTAAATTCTTAGAAAGATGTTGGAAATATTACTTTGAGATTCTGGTCCATGCTGACATGATCACATAGCACAATTCCTGCTGATGTTTTAGGTGCATGTTCCTGAAGTGAATCATTCTCCCACATCTTAAAGGTGGTAAATTAGATTCAGCTGCAGTAATTCAGCAGGCCACTTATTGCCATGGTCATGAAATCAGTTTATAAGATTTTTGATATAGGATTAATCATTTTGGAAGTAGCCATTGAATTATCGGTAAATTATGGCCCTGAAGAAATGCATATGGTCAGCAACATTCAAGTGGTTCTATTCTTATGTAAGTAAGTCCCAATAAAGTAAGTACCAATAAATAAGTAAATCCCAATATAGTCTTTTGCATAGTCTGCTGTTGTAGCCCATTTATCTCAAGGTTTGATGTATTGAGCCTTCGAGATGCTTTTCTGGTCAAAACAATTGCATAGAAACTGTTAGTGCCACATAGCCACAGAGTCCCAGATTTGATCCTGGTTTCCCCTCCCACTATCCAAAAAAAAGATGGATTGACTATGTAAAATGGCTCTTGAAATTAAGTTTCCTGCTTTGCCCCCAGTGTCTACTGAGGTAAATTTCAGATCCAATGTGATTTTGATCAGAATAAAGCATAAAGAATGTAAATAAACATATCATTACATGTGGTTTATTATGACACCTTAACTCTGTATTATGACACCTTAACTCTGGATTGTCACTTCAACTCTGAATTTGCACAGCGTCACTTTATACCAGTGGTCCCCAACCCCCGGTCTGTGGGTCAATTGTTACCGGGACGCACAGAAAGAATACATAACTTACATTGTTTCCATATTATTTATTATCTGATTCTGAGCGATGTTTTATTTTGGAAAATTACAGGATTCTCTCCATCACATCTGTCTATAACTCACTTTTGATGCATGTGAAGATGTTCGCCTCTGTCACGTCTTACTTACATCCGCTACCTTCTTAAAGGGGCTGCTCCGGCCGGTAACACATAATACATTACCGCTAAATTGAAACCCCCAAGCTAACAAAATGAACAAAAAACTACACAGTGGATTCACGTTTAATATTATATTTAAAAAATACCAGTTTTTATGCCGGTCGTATCATATATTTTGTTGTATTTATCCGCCACACCTTAAAGGTCGGTCCGTGAAAATATTGTCTGACATTAATCCGGTCCGTGGCGCAAAAAAAGTTTGGGGACCCCTGCTTTATGCCACACCATACTGCACATGGACACTTTAAGGCTAATTCAACTAAATCAGTTTAATTTGTACTGTCAAGATCTGCCATACTCATTCATGTATATACATATATTTTCCATATATTTTCTATAGTTTTTACATTTTATTTATCTCCTTTATATTTGTACCCTTAAATTCTACTCCTTTTTTATGCTTAGATGTTGGACAGTTGGACAAAGCATTTCACTGCATGTAATATGTGTATGTGACAAATAAAATTAGATTAGATTTGATTTTTGATTTGGTTTAAACACTGTAAATAACCAAGTAAGTGGTTTAATTGGCCTAACCACTTTAAACAATAATGACCTATGAGATCTTTTTCTTGGTGACTTCTGACTTCTGGCAACACTTTAGTGCAAAATATTACAATGTTTATGAGACATTGAGTCACTTTTAAACACAGATGCTTCTGGAAGCCATAAGGCATGTTATTGTACAATTAAGTCTAATCATCTCACCGCAGCACCTCATTTGTGTCAGTGGGTCAGTCAAGTGGCTTTCATTTGCTTTTCAATAGGATTTCATTGAACAGACTGCTCGGTTTTATATACTTAATATTCTTTAGGTAAGGCAAACTGGCTGATTGAGATAGTTGGGATGGAACATGGTAAATACTATAGAGCAGTGGCTAATAGATTACTGAATAATATATTGATATTTATTAGTAAATGGATAAACACCTTTGCCATATGTGTGGTGGCCTGAGAGAACCTTTCAGTCACTGAGTCTGGCAAACAGGTAAAAATGACAAAATATTGGGTTTTCTTCATGTAAAATAGTTTAAAGTAGTAAATATTTATTTCACCCAATTCCAACCTAAAAACCTAGCAGTGAAATTGATAACATTGTTTGAGTTGTTAGCTAAGTGTGCTTTCCTTATCAGTGGATGTTAGGTGATCAAGGGGTTTATATGCCATAATGAAATTGATATTAAATGAATAGATCCAGTTTGTAAGTGGTGTAAATTCCAGCTGACAAAATCCATGATTCAGTTACACTATAGACAGAATGGTATACAGTGTTGTAGCAGAAGTATCAGCAGTGCTCTTTTGGAGAATTATGAGGTACTGGCAGAAGAAATGTGCTGGTCTAACTATGAGTCCAATCCAAGTTTACATTTTTGCTCTTGATGCTCTTTTAATTATTATGGAGAAATGAGTAAATAATACTGAGCAGAGTTAAACATGAGCTTAAGACTACAGTTGTCATTAACTGTAACTGTCATTAACTGTTTTTGCACTCAAGTGTCCATCAGTGAAAAGCTGATAACCTCAACAATGATGGAATTAAAATGAATGAACTTTAGGTCCACCCAGATGAGTCTGGTTCCTCTCAAGGTATCTTCCTTATTCCATTTTAGGAAGTTTTTCCTTGCCACTGTTGCCACCGGCTTGTTTATTGTGGATATATCTTAATGATTCAAACATTTAAAATTTATATTTGTAATCTATTCACATCTGCATCACATTCAATCTGCTTTGTGGAAAGTGCTAAAATTAAATTGAAAGCATTAAAATCTAATAGCAAAAAGTAAAATATTCTCACTTGGTGTTTATGATCAAGGAGATATTTGAATTGAGGGACAAAGCTGATGCTGCATAATTGAACTGGAATCATTGACTGAAGTGTTTTTTTCCAACTGCATTTGACTTAGATGAGCTCACAGACATTCTATCATCATACCTGGTCATTTTTCAGCAACAACAGGAAGTTTTAAAAGAAAGTCTAATAAATTCAAATGTGGTAACAGTGTCCTGTACAGCTTGAAGATGAGCCTGCTGAAAAAGTGAATCAGAGTAGCTAAAATAAACTTTTCTTATAAAAACTGAAAGGTTTTCACTTGATGACCCCGTAACGCTGTGGAAGTGATTTAATACCTCGCTGATTACAGAAGTCACCATCTACTTTAATACTGTTGTAAAGCCACAACAGCCTGAAAAGCTTTAACTGCGGTTCGGAAAGCTCAGGATTACACACTTTTAACAAAAGACCAGGAAACCTACCTGACCAAAAAGGGTCTCACTCTCCTATCTGAAAGCCTCTGTTTTCACAAAGTATCTTCAACAATCCACTAGAACTGGATGTAGGTTCTTTGTATAGTACTACAACTATAGGCTTTTCATCCAGATATGACTGAGACGGATGACACGTGATCACATTGATTATTTGTTTTTCTTCAAAATGCCACCAATTTGATTAGGTTATAATTCTATGGGATTTGCTTGCTGTAGTGTGCTTTCTAAAAATAATATAAACTTAAGATAATCACAGTTTTAATCATAAATTGTGAATTCATTCATTTAAAAAGGTTTTTGCAATTAGGAATATTATTATGAAACATGGAATGCTGGATGGGTTGGTCTCCCAAGTTTTTTTCCCCTTTTTACGTCTAGCATAACCAGATATGCTCTTACATAACTTGAGATGTGTCATGTCATAATGTCGAATGTGAAGAGTCTTCACAGGCCACCATGAATGCATTGTTTTTCAGTAGGCATATATTCCAAAGTGTAATTACTGTGGCTTTAATTAAATAGGTAATACGAAAGGGCTGCAATTATTTATCCAGGGTTTCATTGTAGGTTGTTGTCAGACATAGAATCAGACTTAGAAATCTCTAGAGAGGTCTGGAATATAAAGGCCTCCACCAGTAGATATCTTGATTTTCATTAGTTGTGTTGAGGTAAATCAACAAGCCACAGAACTAAGTATGCTCTGTCTTTTGAACAGATAGGTTAAGCTGAGCCATCACAACCACTGATCTTAATTTGACAGTTACGCAATTAGAAAGGGACTTAAATTATCTACACTGCTCATTATTAAATGCCTCATTTTCTAGTTCACGGTTTCATGAAGTGTTTATTACAGATCTAAATAACCTTAGGAGTGGGTGGGGAGGATAAGGGGCATTTTATACATACATTTTTACAGATATTTTGAGTGTGAACATTATTAAGCAGATGATATGAATAACGAAGAATAAGACTATATCTAATGTCTCATCCATTGCCTTAACTCGACTTTACTAGGGCTCCACATTCTCAGCTCGCTCATCTGTTAGCCCACCTGGCTCATAGAAAGATTCTTAAAGTATGAAAGATTATTTAAGTTCGTCTCATTGTTGACTACAAGAATTATTTCACATGACATTACTATATTCATATTAATTATTAATAATTGCTACTATTTTTGCATGCTTTTGTTTTTTTGAATTTCAGCCTTAAATTATGTGTTCTAGCCTCATTCAATTAAATTGCATTTCATTATCTTTTATGCTGAGCTTTTAGTACAGGGATGCAATAATACACTTAAAAACTGAAATCATAGAAGCAACACTGTCAAGTAGTACCAGCAAAATATATGTCTTTTGCAGTAGGAAAAAATGGCTCATGTATTTCCACATAGCACATGGGCTATATGATTTAGCACATTCAAAACATCCAGTTTGCAAAATATAGAAAAGGTATATGGTAGGGATGCACCGAAATGAAAATTCTGAGCCGAAACCGAAAACCGGAAAAAAGAAAAGCAAGACGGAAAACCGAAACACCGAAAGAAATTATGCCAATTATTATTACCATTGCATTTATGGCTATGACTGTGTACTAAACTTACTAAAATCAAGGCATTTTAATTGCATAAATTAATATTAAAGTTTCAAAGAATAAATCAATTACAAATTATGAAAATATTTATTTATAGCACATTGCAGCAATGCACAGGATAAAATAAATTACAATTCAAACTTAAATGTTTAACTTAAATGCACTTATGTGTACATTAAATAAAAATGTTCTTTCATAAAAACAAAGTGCATTCAGAACAAGTGCAACTGCTTAAAGATACAACAATACAACAATATCACTGGGAAACTTCCTGCCTTTTCAAAAACGTCCGCCGCAGATGGAGTGCACATGCTCGGAGGGGTTTTGCTTTTCTGTGCCGCGTTTCTCTCATATTCAACATAGAGATCGGAATGTTTGGATTTCAGGTGATAAATTAAACCCGACGTGGAGAAAGTCTTTGCAGACGAAATTTCGGCATTGCATGTTTTGCAAATCGCTATCCGTCGGTCTTTCTCAGATATACTGAAATATGTCCACACCGCAGACATGTTGCTTCAGACATGCACGCGCAGGCCGCGGTTTCTGTTTGCGTCATCACAGCAAACAGTTTTGGCCGCGTTGTTTCGGTGATCAAAGTCTTTCGGCCGAAAACCGAAAATGTACTTTTGGGCGATTTTCGGCCGAGAATTTTTGGTGGCCGAATATTCGGTGCATCCCTAGTATATGGTGCAGTTCATATTGTAAAATATGACACTCTACTAAGTACCATCCAGGAGGCGGCTATAAGAGGTCATGCTTCAATTGGCATTTAATAGAGAAAGGCACCTCTTGACCTTCATTGAATTATGCTTGTGCAACTGTTTTCTTTATGGTGCTATTACCCTTTATGGTGTCTAACAAAGCACACAAACAGCAGGTGATGTTCCACACAAAAGGTTTTAAGCAGTTTATGAGCTTCCAGTAGTTACCTCCTTGTGTATAGATTACAGCACCTATTTTAAAGGTACACGCAGAAATAGATAATTCTATTTGACTTTGCAAAAGCTCCAAAACATTATCTTTACAAGATGAAAGTTTCAGGTCCACTGTTTCTCATCACATTTGTCTGCATAAAACTGCAGTGTTTGGTTGAGATATAGTTATGGTAAGACGTGTATTTAGACAGAATGGGGCAATTAACAACGGAGCACGCTGAAGCTTCATCCAAAACAGCTGTATTAGCATACACCCACTTTTGGGAAATTGTGTTCCAATGCATCCTGGCCTAAAGCGCTTGTCTTTACCTTGTCTATTAAATCACATCAAAGAGTGAGTCAGTTAGCAAACAGATTAACGTCCACTCTTTTGTACATGTTTTCACCTTAGCTAAACTACCTAAGTGTAAAATGATAAAAGGTAGGCAACTTTTAAAACGGGTGTTTAACTCTCCACTTCCAGAGAATTCTTGCCTAATCTGCTATTTTGTAGCCTTGCAGTGGTTAATGTAAAACTCTACCATGGGACTGATTTGCTCCATTATGTGTGACACCACTTATGGGCTACTGAAATTTTGCAGAACATGCTTGTGTGATATGGCTGACAGGAACAGGACATTTGGGTGACATTGAAAAAGTATGTGGGACAGAATACCCAGGTTCACTGCGAGGGCTGCAAATTATAATATTCTGTCCAAGCAGATTTATAGCTGTGAATAGACGATGTGTGGCCACTTGCAATTTCATCACTTAATCCAGATTTTTTTTCACGTAATGAATAATAAATTAATAAAAGCTATATACCCGCTTTAATTATTTTATATGTACACATAACATATAGATTCCTTCTAAACCTTTACTGAGCGATGTTTGGCCTCTAGCAATTCATAATTGAAATGTCCCAGTGCTTTATCAAGAAGGGTTGTTTGGCATGAATGTCAAGACTTAAGCCACTGAACAGTCTGCAAATTGATTATTGACTGATTTCCATGCATGATCAACATTGTCTGCTAATCTGTATCTTAAGCATGTCTGATAACATACAGTGCTGGATGCAGGTGCTCTAATGCAGCTCAGACACACTTTGGGAACACCTAGGTTACTACCCAAAGGGAAGCATACATCAGTCTGCTGTTGAGCAAGTAAATACATTTCCTTTCTCAAACAGCAATTAAATGTGCAATTTCTTCTTTCAGATCTACAGTTACAACTAATCATGTTTGCTTTCCACCAGCATTATATCAGACTTTTATATCATATGCATATATAACCCGAAATTGTATTACGAGTACATTTAGGCATCTTAGAGCAATGATGGCACAGATTCTGTCAGAATAAATCTAGGGGGAAAAAACCTGTAAACAATCTGCTTTCACTCATTATTGCTTTTAGTAGCAGCTAAATATCTACAGTCAGTTTTGCCAGTTTGTATAGTGTCTAATGGTGCTCCGATATGTATTTTCATTTCCAGGAAACATTTGAATGCAAGAGCTCCTAGGGCAACATTTTCTTTAATGGAAGCTGTTCCACGAATGCTGCTCAGCAAATGGGTCTGGGACAAATTGCAAACTTTTCTTCAGGGACTGCTAGACAGCAGCAAGTCCCTGACTACGCTAAATGTGTATATGGAGCGCATCACAACACAATAAATGGCATCTCTCTAGGGGCACGTAAACTTATTACAGCCTTTCTGAAAGCGAGTCACCTTTATCTGCCGCAATTTCTCAAGAGCCTGTAGTGAGATCTCACACTTTTGCTGTCCATTAAGGTTTCGACTTGCCAGTCTGTTGCTGGCAAAGGAATTTTAAGTGTTTTTGAAAATTTCAGCAAAAAAAGCAGGAGAAGCGTATTCTCTGGTTTGGTGAATAGATGACCATGTAATGTCACATGCTGCTCTTGCTATGCGTTGTGTTTCTTTGGGAAATTACATATAGACTTATTGTATCAGATGGTTCATAAAAATAGAGCACTTCTTTCTTTATCAACAAGTTTAACACCACCTGTCCAAGCTGTTCAAATGGAACAGTTATCTTCAATATTTTTCCAGTGATTCCTAAGAAAAAAGGTTCCTCATCTTGTGTCATCCAAGCCCTTCTCCCACAACATTTGAAAAGTTTGTTCAGTGAAATGCCTGCGTTGCCTCCTAATCCAGCATCAATCTTATAAGAGCTCCTTGAGCAGGTTCTAAGGAAAGATGCCTCTGTTATCAAAGCCTCTGTTTTTATAAAAGATCTTGAACAGTCCACTAAAACTGATGTACTTCCTTTGTATACTACTACAACTACAAGATTTTAATTCGGATATCCGTGAGATCAGAGACACTGTCGATGTGGATGAAAGATGTGATAAAAATGATTGCTTATTTTCAATCAAAGTGCCACCAATTTTATTAGATTATAAATCTGGAGAAGATATGGTGCTTGCTTTGTTATAGCCTGTTTTCTGACAATATTTTACTCTGATGTATTCAATAATTTTACCTATAAAATGTTTTTTGCAATTGAGAATTTTATTACAAAACATGGAATGAATGCTTGTCTCCACAGTTTGTTTTTACTTTTTACTTTTAGCAAAGCCAGAATTTAAAGTGTTCTTACATTATTTGCGATTGAGATGCTAAAAAGCAACACCAGTTTCCAGATATTGTGATAGAATGTCATAATTTCGCCATGAAGTGTTCTCCCAGGCCACCATGAATGCATTGTTTTTCCATTGGGCATATATTCCTATGTGTAATTACTGTGGCTTTAATTAAATAGGTATTAAAAGGGCTGCAATTATTGGTCCGGGGTTTAGTGTAGGTTGATAGAAATCTCTAGAGAGTTCTGCATCATGAAGGCCTCCACCAGTAGATATCTTGAAAAACTATGTGGGACAGAATGCACAGATTCAGTGTGAGGGCTGCAAATTATAATATACAGGTCCAGCAGATTTAGACTGCGTGTAGGCGATGTGTGTCTATACACGATGTAATTACTTCTTGGGCATTACATATAGTTTTGTTGTACCAGAAAATCCATAAAAATAAAGTACTACTTTTAACATCTACAAAGTTTAACACCACCTGTTAGAGTTGTGAGATTGGAACAGTTATCTTGGCAGTTAACTTATCTTTCCAGTGAATCTTAAGATGTTGAGATTCCTCATAATGTGGCATCAAAGTGATTCTTTCCACCACATTTGCAACTGTTGTTCGGTGAAATGCCTAGGTGGCGTTTCATCCAGATCCAGCATCAATCTGACAAGAACTTGTTGAGCAGGTTCCAGGGAAAGATGGCTTCATGTTAATAGTGTTTTTTTTCCTAAATGATGTACCACTTTGTGCATTGTTGAAATCTATTGTCATGTTTGGGCATGCTCACAAGATGGTATTTAGCTGACTCACAATACTGGTGTTAAATTTTGTTTTTTTTTATTTGCATTTAAAATTTGTATAATTCACATTCAATAATTAAATAAATAATAAAATCAATAAGTCATAATAATAGCCCACACCTTGTCAGGTGCTATTGTAATAAGATAATCAATGTTAGTGGTTTTGATGTTATGGCTGATTAGTGTCAGTGCTGACAAGGTTTTGAAGTGCACATAATATATGCATGAATGCTGTGTGAATACTTGCACCTTTAATCGCAGCAATTCCATTCACCACCACCATTGACATGCAAGTCATGTTTCCATGGTGAACTACACTGGTTTCCATGGTGATGCCTTGTGTTTTGGTGCTGAAGTAAGAGTGTGCAGTGTGTGTGCTGAGTCTATAATGTGACTCTCAGTGTTTCTTTGTGACGTCATGGCAGTGAAAAAAAGAATTTGGAGCAAAACATACCCAAAGATACAATGCAGTATGTTTGCTGCTGTTAAATAATTTATTTTGTGTATAACATTATTTCAAAATGCCATTCAAAAAGAAATGTGTTTGCAAGTGAAAATAGTGAAGACAGCTATTGCTACAGAAGCTGCAGAGTCCAAATTCTTACATAACTGCATCTCAAGGTTATACTCAATTAATTGTGATTTAATAAGTAAATGGGATCGGCAAAGCAGTAAAGTATAAAACCTTAAACTGTTTCATTTAAAATGACAGGACAGTACTGTCAGTATTGCTACAATTAAAGTGTTTTGATATAATAATGGTTTTTGTCTTTGTTTTTGGAATACCAATATGTTGCTGGAATTAAAATGTACCACTATTTTTTGCATATTATCATAGTGTCATATTTTCTCTTAAAATTACTAGAATGTCTGACTACAAATGTTTATATTACATCAGCCATTTACTTACTTGTGCATTTCTTTCACTGAATGGGATTTTCCTCTAGTAGTGTGCTAAGGGAGACCAGTGACTCAGAAAGTGTATAAAGGTCAACAAGAGTCATTTCAAATACAGCTAGATTTGATGCATTGTGTTCAGTGGAAGGCTTGGAGGTACAGAGGGTAGTTTTGCTTCCTCAGGTACTGGTGTAAGGCAAAAAAGTGCAGTTAGCATTCCAATTCATCCCAAAAGCATTCAACTGGGGTTGAGGTCAGGCCTTTGACAGGGCATCTCAAGCTCTCCTTCACCAAGTTAGGTGAACCATGTCTTCATTGGCCATTGCACAAGACTATGCCACCTGTGCTAAACAATGTTTGGGACTTGTAGTTCCAGTGAAGGGAAATTATGGTCCACCATACAAAAGCAATCTACTACTGTATGTTTCCAACTTTAGGGTCAAAAGATTTGCCAAATGTCTATACTTGGGAGTGATAGATAGTTGTTAATAAGCTTTTAATCATATATTGTATGTGTATTAATGATATATTTAATCATATATTGTTTTTGTATTGTATTCACACCAGTTTTATTTTTTTATGGCTGGTCAGATTGGACTAAAACCCCAAATCTGGGGAAAAAAAAACAACAACCTAGAGTAAGCAAAACCATTCATCTTGAATAACTGTTTGGTTTTGGTGGGGGTCATGGTAAATCCGGAACCTTTCCCCACTAGAACTTTAGTCCATCGGAAAACACAGTCTTATATTCTATACTTATATTCGCACATTGCCCTAGTGGTAATTTGGACAAACCAATTCTCAACAACACCAGTTATGAAAGTGTTCATGCGCATTGCCTTGGTGAGGTCATTAAATCTGATTCAACTATTTATGCATTTATCTGATATTTAGAAGAAAATAACACATTAGACCTGAACACAGCAGGTGGGTTTTGTTTTGGCCCTGGTTTAAAAATGTGTTCTACACTCACCAAACAAGATATGAGACATACTATTATATTGTCACACCTGTAAGATAGGAGAAGTAAGTGTGCATGAATAATCGTAGTACAAGACGTCTACAGAGAAGTATGTGCAATGTATTCTTGTTATTGTGAACTGCTAAGATACAAGTAAATGTAAATATTTTCTGGTGTTATATGTTTACACCACTCTTGCCTACACCTTTTAACTGGAGTGGTTTTGTTCTGGTTTTTCATCAATGCCTTCATCTTCACACTCACACTCGTTCACAGCACACACACACACACGCGCGCGTGTACACACACACACGCATGCATGCACGCACACACCCACACTTCCATCTCTGCAATGCTAAAAAGCCTGTCGTCAGTGTCGCCATAGCAACAGTGTCGAATGCTTGGACGCACAGCTGTCTCTACCAAGATTAGCTTACGTGTATGTAGGGTTGGGATGATATGTATGACCTAAATATCGTGCATGTTGCTGGTGTGTATGTTCTTTGTGAGTTCTTTCAGAGTCTGTTAGCATGAACGAGGCATGTTTTCTGTTCTATGTACATACATCTCTGCACACTCGAACAAAAATACATTACAGAGATGGGAAGTAATGATGTACAAATACTTCACTGTACTTAAGTAGATTTTTCTGGTATCAGTACTTTACTTCACTATTTATTTTTCAGACAACTTTTCACTTTCTCTCTACATTTTTACACAAATATCTGTACTTAATACTTCTTACATTTTTAAAACAGGCTTGTTACTTTATTTTGAATCTATTTGGTGACATGATCAATATTTTTCTTCTTATTACACCGTTTTCAGCCCATCAACTGATTTCTTGTCATTGCGCTGTTTTTTCTACATACCACTGGTGTATCATTTCCCAGCTCTCACGTACCACCGACATAGACTAGTTTTCGAAGCTAACAACAAGCAAGTCAGAAGACAACAAGAAGTATAGCTAATATGGATGAGACAAAGGGAGTCAGTGATGTAAACTGCCATCAGTTACTAATATATTACATGATATTCCTTATATAATATATATATAATATAATAAGTTGAATTAATAATTATGGCAATTTGTGGTCTTCACACGGGAATAAAAACTGTGTGTATGTGTGTGTATGCATAAAAAAAAAAATTCCTAGATTTTCTTTTCTTTTCTAGACTGCTGTTGTCCCCTCGACTGTACTATAAATAGCTTTCTAACTGTCTGGGTGGGTTTAAATATAGACACCAAGACAGGATTCTCCCCCAGCACTCAGTGACATGAATAATATATGAGAAAATGTGGCTATGCCAAAGACCTGTCATTTAGGTCAGCTGTGTGTGTGTGTGTGTGTGTGTGTGTGTGTGTGTGTGTGTGTGTGTGTGTGTGTGTGTGTGTGTGTGTGTGTGTGTGTGTGTGTTTGCAGTGCACAGCTGCATTTTGGTTCATGTCTCAAGGGCAAGAAAACAACAGAAATCAAATTTTTATGGCATTTATGAAGCAGTGTGAAGACTTGAAAGTATTGACATTCAAAAGGTTTTGTGAACTGCCACGATCGTTTGCGTACGTGTGTGAATGCGTTGTCATTCAAATGTTGTGGAAAATGGGGAAAATATGGTCTTTACTTGGTAACCATGGAGACTGTGTCACTTTATGAAGGGCTTGGAGGCAGGCTTAGAAACAGTCTGCTAACACACTGACTGTCATGCGCAATGTGAATGTCCTGACTACAAAATAAACTTAAACTCCATACATTTACAGTTTACTAACTTAATACCAATTTTTTTCTACTATAAACCTTCAGAATTAATTCTATTAATCTGCAATTTGAGACTGTGCTAAAAAGGATTGATTGCAGTCGGCTGCTCCCAGTTGTGTAAGTATTAAGATGGTAACTGAAGTCAAAAATGTAAGCGCATTATTATAGCATACAGCTGCCATTCATTCAAGACACAAGTCTTTCGACTTCTGAACTCAAGGTGTGTGTTTTTCAACGAATGCAAGATACAGACACGAAACTGGGATACAGATGACTATACATAGAAGATACTCTGGCAGGGGATGAAATCTTTATAAACTTACAAGCCTTAGACCTCATGTGTAGGATAGACATGGTTGCTATAGAGACAGATCTGCAGTAACATGTTCAAGGTCAGAGGAAGAATTCCTAGAGAAAGGCATAGAATGGCCAAAGGTGAGATAAGCCTTTTCAGCACGTACCTACAAATATGCATGTTGGTTTTATTGTTTGTTAAGACAGGCGCACACACACACACACACACACACACACACACACACACACACACACACACAAACGTGCCAAAAATTCAGAAAAAAATAACTCTTTGTTTGATTCAACCAGTTGCGATTTGTTTTGGGTTCATATATGATTCAGGACTATTTATTACTGCATACAAAATGCCATAATATGCAGTGTTTATTAGCTATAAATGTATTGTTTTGGAACGTAAAAAAAGAAAGAAAAAATAAGTTACCTGAAACAAGCAATGGAAGGGTTTATCATTTATAGTTTTCTTAAAATTATTATAAACGAGGCCAAGAAATGTTTAACAGAGTAGATAGTGAAGCAGAGGTAAACAGTGAGGCTCTTCATTCACATCTTGCCATGCTGCCATGGCAACTGGGCTGTTCTTCTCTGATTGGTTGTGGCTAAAAGGTGAATTGCATCTGAGAGAGATGCTTTCTTCTGAATGTGTGAGAGAGAACATTTTTTTATAAGAATGTTTCTGCATGGGCAGAGGTGGGGGAACTTTGAACAGATGTGCATTCAATCAATTTAATGTTCATTTTAATGAGGATCTTTTGTTATTAGCAACAGACCTTCAAATGTGTACCTGTATGTCTCCTTATAATTGTGTTCCCAGTTCAACTTGGTCACATGTTATAAGCAGAAACATATTTTTGCCTACCTGTGGCAGTACCCAAACTTTAAAAAGAACAAAGGCTGTTCTTTGAGAGACTGGTATACAGTGCTATGGACAGAGCAGTCTAGATTGAGACTGTATACAGATTAGACCAAGGCTTGGGCTACTGCAACCTTATAGACAACACATTTCATAGCCTCACCAACCTGCCCACTGCACCATTAAAATACCAAGCAGCAGAGATGGCAAAAGTACACACATCCTTCACTTAGGAAGAAGTACAGATACTCATGTTTTAAAAGACTCTGGTAAAAGTTCAAGTACCGATTATACTTTTTACTCAAGTTAAAGTAAAAAAGTTTGAGCGCTTAAGTACTTAAGTAAAAAAAAAAAAAAAATAAATATATATATATATATATATATATATATATATATATATATATATATATATATATATATATATATATAGACTGAGATCCATGTTGTTTTATTTATGTCTCTGTGAAGAGAGATGGCAAAGAGCGCCCCCTGTCTTTTTTCTTTATTTTACAATAGCACAGCGTTTTGATGTTATAAATAGTGTATACAAAAAAAAGTAGACCTTTTACAGATTCGAATAATGTATCAATTTTATCTGTACGATGAAAAAAGGCAGTAATTATAAGTTAGTTTCAGTGTTATGAGGGAAAAAATGCCACAAAATATGCCGGCACGTTTGTCGACCCCAGAGGGTTATTTGTGTGCATCATGTTGGTGCTGATTTGAGACTTGGCCTATCAGGAAAAACAATTGTTTACTGATTAAAAAATGTTTTTTTATGGAGTTTTTTTTTTTTTATATCCCCATGAAGATAGGACGTCATGAATAAATGTGTGTTGCGCTCTCTTTTATATTTATTTAATTGGTTTTTTTTTTAAAGGTTTAATAGAAATGCGCGCTGCATTAATCACGCATTAACGGTCCTAGTTAATAAATAAACACACAAAACTAATTTCAAATTGTGTTACCTAATGAATGTATCCTGGCTGAACATCCACCATATAGAAAACAAGCAGAGAAAAGATGATCAGGTGATCAGGAATGTCTCTGTTCTCAATCATGTTTACATCACTGACTCCCTCTGTCTCATCCACGTTAACCCCATATTTCTTGCTGCCTTCTGACTTCTGCCTACACCAGTGTTGGATTAAAAAAGCCGCGCAATGACAGGAAATAGGTTGATGTGCTAAAAAAAGGCACACAGTAAGAAGAAAAAATATTGATCATGTCACCAAACACATTCAAACTAAAGTAACGAGTCTGTTTTGAAAATGTAAAGAGTAGAAAATTCTGATATTTGTGTAAAAATGTAATGAGTGAAAGTAAAAAGTTCCAAATACAGCAAAACCATTCCAAATACAGTGCATCTACACTCCTTTGACAGAATGTATATTGTCATAAAAAAAAATTGTGCAATGTGCCTAAAAATATACATGTCAAATCCTCTGTCTACCCAGAGCACTATATATAATATTCTGAGTGCCTGTTATTCTGCCATGTTTTTTTTGTTTTTTTTTTTAGATAGATTTGTTTTCTGAGGAGAATATTATTGTATTATCACTTAAACAGGATTAGGTAATTTCAGTAGTGAATGCACAAAAAAAGATAAAAAAAAAAAAAAAAAGTATTAATCCTATAAGTTTTTAAGAGAGTGAATAAGTGTTTCATTTAAATAAATTATTTTGTCTTTTTATTCTAACACCCAAAATCACATTATTATATACTGTTTGTGGACCTTACTGACATTAACTGACACTGCCGCTGACTTTATATATGTTTGTAAGTTGTTACTATACTGTATACTTTAGTTGAAGGTAAAGTTTGGCCCACTGAATTTGTCAGAACCTTAGTGGAGCTCTCAGCTCAGGTTATACGAATTGTATGTATCCCTAATTATGACTATCCTTAAAAAGAAGTAAAAATCTTCTGGGACTTTTATGTTCAGCAGCTTTTATACAGATAGTTTACCTTAAAATGGTGCAACAATATAAATATATATGTATATCATATCTGCAGAGGATCATGGTTTGGGCTGACAGAAGTTTTTTTTTTATAATCTTAAATTTTTCACTTTGGATTCCTCTATGCCCATTATACAATCAGGTTTCTGTTCTTGGTTGACAGAAGTAAAACCATTTTGGTATTTCTATCCCATACACCTCAAAGTGCATTCTGAGATAATTTTTAGTTCACTACGATTCTAATTCTAACACGAGTTACTATATTCTTCCTGACAGCTCAAAACAATGTGGCCCTTTTCCTCTGACTTCTCTTTTTTTAACAAGGCTTTTTCACCCTCAGAACTGTTGCTCACTCAATAATTTTTGTTTTTCACACTGTTGTGTGTGAAAATCCCAGGAGATCAGCAGTTTCTGAAATACTCAAACCAACTTAACTGGCACCAGCTACCATGCCACAGTTTGTCGCAGAGATCCCACTTTTTTTTTTTTTTTTACCCATACCTGGTCTTTATGTGTTCCTATTAAAGTGGACATTGAGTGTACACATCTGCATGACAAAGAACCATTGATCTAAACATATAAAACAATTATATATGCAATCTCTATGAATTGTAGAACATAACCCTCATTAATTAAATGTTCTCTATTTGTGTTTTCTGATTTTTCATATCTACAGATATTGGCCATCATCTCTATATTGTTTATTGTGCTGTCTACCATCGCTCTGTCTCTCAACACACTTCCAGAACTGCAAGACACAGATGAGTTTGGCCAGAGCACAGACAACCCTCAACTGGCCCATGTTGAGGCGGTTTGTATTGCTTGGTTTACCATGGAGTATCTCCTTCGCTTTCTCTCTGCACCCAATAAATGGAAGTTTTTCAAAGGTCCACTCAATGTCATTGACCTGTTGGCTATTCTTCCATACTATGTTACCATCTTCCTCACAGAGTCCAACAAAAGTGTACTGCAGTTTCAGAATGTGCGGCGAGTGGTGCAGATCTTTCGGATTATGAGAATTTTGCGAATCCTAAAATTAGCTCGTCACTCTACTGGACTACAGTCACTCGGCTTCACGTTACGACGTAGTTACAATGAACTTGGCCTGCTAATACTCTTTTTAGCAATGGGCATCATGATCTTCTCAAGTTTGGTCTTCTTTGCTGAAAAGGATGAAGATGACACAAAGTTCAAAAGCATACCTGCCTCCTTCTGGTGGGCTACTATAACCATGACTACAGTGGGATATGGGGACATTTATCCAAAGACATTGTTAGGCAAGATAATTGGTGGTCTCTGCTGCATTGCTGGAGTGCTGGTCATTGCACTCCCTATACCTATTATTGTGAACAACTTCTCTGAGTTCTATAAGGAGCAAAAGAGACAAGAAAAAGCCGTCAAGAGACGTGAGGCTTTAGAACGAGCTAAACGCAATGGCAGCATAGTGTCTATGAATGTCAGGGATGCCTTTTCCCGTGGTGCAGAGCTTCTTGATGTGGCAGAGAAGCTTCAAGACAACCATCTTTCACCTAGTCGCTGGAAATGGTCATCCAAGAGAGCTGCTTCAGACACCAGTTCCAATCACACATTCAATCAAGAACAGGGTTCCCCAAGCAAAGCCAGGGCCTCCAGCCCTCAGAGGCTTAATTCACAAAAATTAGAGGAAGTGTACAACCAGATGACCAAGACTCAGTCACAACCCAACCTCAACACCAAAGACAGGAGTTCAAACCGAGCAGGTAACAGAAGGGATGAGATTGAGCTTGGTACTTTGCCAGGTCAAAGAGTTGGTCCATTTGCTGCTCATGAAGGAGTGGTGGATATGAAAAGTCTGTCCAGTATTGACAGCTACATCAGCTGTGCCACAGACTTCCAAGAAAATGCACGATTCCCTTTTAGTCCAGCAGTGTCCCTGCCATTGTCCCTGCCAGAGAGTTCTCGTTTTTCACACAGTTCTGGATTATCGGGACGGGTCAGTGCTAATCCAAGCCTTCAGACCACAATGGAACATGAATCCATGCTTACTCCACCGTGTTCAGCTGCAAAACCTCCTGATATAGAGGGTTCACATCAGAGTGAAAATCTTCTGAAAACCTGTTCTCTTAGAGTGAATCATCACAGTTACGGGGATTCAAGTCCAGCTGGTGGCCTTTTATCAGACTGCTCCGCTCCTTCAGATCGCTCCTTGATCAGCCCAGAAGTATCTATTTACACTACAGCTAGCAGCAGGACTCCACCAAAAACTCCAGAGGGAGTTGCACTTACACCCACCATTTTCACATTTCACGATTCCTCTATCAACAGGTACATTGATGCTGATACAGATGATGAAGAACATCTCAGAGAAAGCAGTCCATCAGACCGTCTGCTTGGAGGTCTGGGAACCAAGCCTCATCTAAATATTAGTTACCAGAGGGGCACCAACCACTTGGAGGCAGCACAGAGGCTGTTGGGTCAGAACTGTCGATTCCCACTGGGAAACAATTCAAGTGGAAGTCACGATAATCATTTGGCGTTAGATGCTTTCCACAGATGTAGAGGTGGCAAAGGACGTTCTAACACCTTTGATGAAGGCCTCTAAGACATTTGACTGCATTCAGTGACTACAGAGATTAAAGACCATGTAGGGAGGCAAAGGCAAATGAGATGCAAATGCTCAGTGCAGTGTCCACAATTGTACCACAGTTCATTTTTCTTCCTGTCTCTCTCTACTTTTGTGTCTTTGCTGCATTGGTGTTAGGTAGCCTGTACTGGCAAACCCAAAGGTAAACTGAAAACAAAATTGACTAATCTGGCATGATTAGTTTTGTGCAGTCAAGTAGGAATGAAAAAAATAATCAACACTAAACGGACAGAAAATATCTGTAAAGTACAGACAGGGACAGTCATTCACTGCCAAAGTCATCCAGCCATTGCCCAGAATCCACTTTCATGATTAGGCTTTAGACCAAGCAAGTTAAAATTACAATCTGTTTATAAGAGCAACCCAATCCCATTCCCAATCCCTATAAAGAAACTAGCCTTACTTAATTGCAGGTATGAATGTCTGAACAGCAACGATGCCTGAGTGTGTGAATGGGTTCAATACGAGGAGTTTGTCTTTACGGTAATATGTGATGTTTTACATTTCTGCACACACTCTTAAAGTTGTACACATACAGTGTAACTGATTTATTTTTATATAGACTTGAACATTGTAGATATCTAGAAATTGAACCATTTATTATTATCGATTGTGTTGGGCCAGTCAATTGTGTAACAACCATAATGGACATTTACACTGTGGGGATGCAAGCTTGCTTAAGTCATTGTTGTTTTTATTCTTCTGTTTTATTAATGCCTTATTTTATTTTGCACTGGGCAAATTAGCAAAAAGATTTATTTTATAAAGATGACTGGCCACAAAGTAGCATCTAATCACTATTATTGCAACTAGGAATGCCAAATCCTGGGTCAGCCTATTGAAAAGGTTCTGGTCAGACGATTGCATTACCTTTCATACTTGTCTAATAGAAACTTATATGTAGTATGACTTCTATTTCTACTTATACGATAATGCTAAGAGTGTGTGGATACCTGATCACTATGGAAATATCGGGGTCTTCTACAAACTGCTGGCAAAGTTTGATCCTTACAATTGTCTAGAAGGTCTTTGAATGTTTTAGGATTAAGATTTCCCTTTACCTGAGCTATAGCGTCTAATTCAAACCTGTTCTAGCACGACAATGCACCTGTACACAAAACGAGGTTCATTAAGATATGGAGTGCCAAGTTCGGTGTGGAAGAACTTGTGTGATCTAAAGAAGGCTTTGATCTCAACAATCACCTATGTGTTTTTTGTTGGATTGGAATGCTTACTGCGAACCAGACCTCCTCAATCGACATCAATGCCCGAGCACATTAATGTTCTTATGGATGAATGGGCAACAAATCTACATAGACACAGTCCAGAATATTTTAGAGAAACATCCAATAAGATTGAAGATTATTATAACAGCAAAAAGGGGTCTAAATTTAGAATGGGATGTTCCAAAAGCAAATATGGGGCTAACGATCAGGACATCACATATTTATAGTATGTATATATGGTAAACACAAACCATTGTCAACCATTGTGTTACACGTCTTGCTAAGATATTAAACGTTCACCTTGGCATAGATTCTATAAGTATTTGGATCTGTACTGAAGGCATGAAAAGCAAAAATCTTCCCATATTTGGTGTTTTGATGATTTTTTATATTAGAAAAACATCTAAGATATCAATCCAAATCATCTCATAGGTGTTCAAGTGGGTTGAGATATGATAAATCCATGTCGCATACCCCCATGCTTTGTTAAAATGGACATTGTCATCCTTGAAAAAACATGTTTCATTTTAAGATAATTCATTTGTTAGGAAATTTGTAGCGTCGCTTCCTCTGTACGAGTGAACCCGAACCATACCAGCAAAATGCCCCTTCAGCATAACAGAACTACTACTTTTCTTTAATAGAGCACCCACATGCACTTCAATTGCATTATTGTTCCTATTAGTTTGTAAGTTTCTTCCTTTTATCACTAATCAACAAATACCATTTGTTCAATGTTTCTTGTGTATGGTTAATAGGAAATTGCTTCGTATGTAGTCCATAGTCATTGGTCGAGAACTATTTTATGTCTTCTTTGATCTGAATTCTGAATCCCTAAGCCTTACCAAAAGACAGCATTTCAGACTTTTGTCAGACAAAATATTTTTCAACCAATCGAGTGAGTCAGACTAGCAGACAGATGTAGCGTACCCAACTCACACAGCAGTTCCAGGGAAACCACTAGTTGTATGTTATAGTGCCCCCTATTAAGACGTGTGTCAAAATGACTACCTCAAATTCATGTATATCAAATTTGGTGTGAAGAGGCAGACTTGTTGCCCTCACTTCCTGTTTGGTCTTTGCTATCATAATCATAAGTCTGTTAAAGTAGTTTTGACAAACTAAAGTTTTGACAACGCATTATCCTTTAAAAGAAGTCTGATGCTTTGAGCAAATATTCTTGAAGATTTAATAAAATTTGTAGATGAGAAGCGAAAAAAAAAAGGTTTTGTACATTGTGCAAAGTAGCTCAGTATCTTAATATCAAGGGAAGAGATCCAAACTCGAATTATGTTTGTTTGTTTGTTTGTAATTATAAATACTGAAATGATAATGCAATTCAACCGTCCCTGATAATGTTTCTACTGTAATTCTAATGTCTCCATGCTTATTGGCAGAGCATTATTTTATTATGAGACATTTGATTTGAGTTCTGTAGTGGATCTTTTACAGCTGTTTTTAATATTGATCAAAAAAACAAATCAGAATTTTGTCAGACACTGTATATAAATATTTTCAGTGTGAAAATGTTTGAGGTAACAGTCAACAAACAGTGATGACAATCAAAACATTGTAAAGGATATGAAAACATTCATCTCTTTCATGGATCCAACTGTGATAAAATAATAATCACAAATAAAATCATAAACTTTATTTGTTTTATCATATTTAATAGATTTAGCCTATTTAATACATTGTTTTTAATTCATTTTTTTTTTAAACATATTTTTGTCTTGTAATATTATATGACATGGCCCATAAAAGCTGTACTTGGGAGCTTTGCTTTAAATTACTTTGAGTTATTTTTATCCATTCTTACATAGGCAATTGTTAGGTAGGCTAATAATTTGAATATGCATTTGATAAATGTAAAAAAAAAAAATCAGCATTATTTAATTTCCAGGGAATTTACATAAACAAAAGCGCAAATTGTTTAGACCCCGAGTCCTCTAAAATCCTTTATGGTGTTGTTTGTAGGTCTAAAGGCTGTGTGTTTTGTAAACTTTCTACCTGTCAACTTTCTATGCTGTTGTTTCTGTATGTGTTACAGTATGTCATTTGAAGCATGTTGTACTTCTGGAGTTCTATCTTGTTCTATATGTGATAATACTTTGTCTTGTAATGAAATGGAGAAAAAAAAATGTCGAAATGTCCGATCCTCTTTCAGTTTCTTTCCAGCAAAAAGAAACCTTTTCCCAATTCCCCATTTTGACTGGCTGAACATTGAATAAAATATAAAATCGAAAATGTGTTTTTTAATTTTTTTATTGTTGTTTATTGCAAATATTGTATGAAGTAATGAAAAACAAATGTCAGACTACTGAGACTATTATTATTCACCATAATCATGCTTTTTTGTAGGTAGGAAGTGTTGGGGAGAATCAAGGACCCTGGAGCTGATATGTGACAATTCTACCAGCTGTGCCACTATTATTCATTAAATTTAGTTTCTATGTGATATCTGTTTACACAATATACACCGACCAGGCATAACATTATGACCGGTGAGTGAATAACACTGATTATCTCTTCATCATGCCACATGTTAGTGGGTGGGATATTTTAGGCAGCAAGGGAACATTTTGTTCTCAAAGCTGATGTGTTAGAAGCAGGAAAAATGGGCAAGCGTAAGGATTTGAATGAGTTTGATTAGGGCCAAATTCCTATTGCTAGACACCTGGGTCCGAGAATCTCCAAAACTGCAGCTCTTGTGGGCTATTCCCAGTCTGCAGTGGTCAAAATCTATCAAAAGTTGTCCCAAGAAGGAACAATGGTGAACCTGAGCCCGGGGCTCACTGATGCATGTAAGGAGTAAAGGCTGGACCGTGGGGTCCAACAAATTGCTGAAGAAGTTAATGCTGTTATTTCTTGATAGGGCAGAACTGTTTTGGCAGCAAAAACAGGGACCAACACAATATTAGGCATGTGGTTATAATGTTATGCCTGTGTATATATATGTAGTACATAAAACCTCTTGCTAGTGCCTCTGAATAACAAAGAAAGCTGTATCTTTAAAAAACTGAGAGAATGGAGAAAAGGGAACGCATTAAAGTTCTTTCATTTCTCGGGTGCACATTTCCGGAAATATAAAACCTTTTTATTAACCCCAAGTACTACTCTCTACTGCCTTGACATAAATTGTTCACAAATTATACATATGCTACAGCCTGAGGGGAAAAAAAATTTGAAGACATAAATGAAATGATGTGCTTCATTTTGATGTTCGATTTGGGTCTGATAAAACACTTCCACTTTTTCATTAACAAGCCTTGCAAAGTCTTTGGAGTGTGGAATGATGGTTAAAAACGCATTAAACCTCAGCTCCAATTTGTCTAAATTATTCCAAACTTATTAAATGAAGTTTGGATTTATACCACTTTATGGCGTATAATAATTATCTTCGTGTGAAAGAATTGTCTTCCTGTGCCCTCTAGTGGGACATCGAGCTTTTTCCTTCACCAGTTTAGAGAATCTATTGTACACTTGAATCATTAGCGAATTATTAATGGATTGGTGGAAGACAATTACTAAAGTCTGGTGCATTGATGAAGTACTCAGGAATCTTTCATTAAGGCATGACAACCTTCCCTATGTCTGTATGGTGAAGACAACACTTTAATAAGACCAAAGTCTTGGAACATAGAAATGCCTGCACAACCCACATCCCCATAATCGAGAGTCTGTAATTCTCGTGATGAGAGTACCGTATTTTCCGGACTATAAGCCGCTACTTTTTTCCCACGCTTTGAACCCCGCGTCTTAAACAATGAAGCAGCTAATTTATGGATTTTTCCTGGGTTTTTCCCGGTTTCACAAACTTCAAGCCAAAAAAACTGAGCCCCATAACATTAGACCAATGAAATTGCCGAACGGGTTCAGGTAAACCAATGAAACTCTTTATATTAAATCAGATGCTCTCCCACTGAATCGGCCGCACCACATCATAAATATGGATGATGTTCCTCTGACGTTTGACCTGCCGCTCACTCGGACTGTCAACTGGAAATGCGAATCATTTGTCACGCTGAAAACAACCGGGCATGAAAAAACACACTTCACCTGTGATATGAGCTGCACGGCATCGGGAGAAAAGCTTCACCGATGGTGATTTTTAAACGCACGACGATGCCAAAAGATAAACTCCAGAGAGAAATAGTTGTGAAAGGAAGGAGGAAGACAGTGAACAATGACTTTCTTGGTAGGCTACTCTTTAGATACAAGCCGTGTAACAGACACTGTCTTTCATTAAAGCCTGTGTAAAGTTCATTAGTTTCAGTGTAGACACCTGCGGCTTATAGACAGGTGCGGCGTATTTATGTTCAAAATTAAAATCGTTGTACAATTCAGTGGGTGCGGCTTATATTAGGGTGCGCTTAATAGTCCAGAAATTACGGTGATTGATTGTCGGGTTGTGCTGAAACTCCTAAAATTCTGTCGATCCTAAATGAGTATGTTAAAGAACACGAGGGAAGTGAAACGTAACACTGGGTGAAGTAACAAAATGTGAAATCCTGAAGAACAAACATTTTCTGAAATCACAGACTATTGAATAAAATAATACAAAAACAAATAATAGCGACGCGCATAGACCAATTTTAGAATAGAATTTTACTTGCATTTCATGAGGGAACGAAAAAGGGGACCAGACTGGCAGAAAAACAGGTTTACACTGAAGGGAAGGTGTGAGACTTTGACTGTAGGAGAGAGTTTTGAACCGTGCTTTAACCACAACAACTGGACATTAACAACTCTCTCTCTCTCTCTCTCTCTCTCTCTCTCTCACACACACACACACTCACTCACACACACACACACACACACACACACACACACACACACACACACACACACACACACACACACACAACCAAACATCAAACAGGGATTAAGAAAATACTTTCCCAGTCCAACATGGAAATGCAAATTAATGCTTTTTTTACGGTTGCCACCTTAAAAGCACTGGAGAAATATGACAGAGAGCTCTTACCTTTGCTTCATCATATCCTTCTATCATTTCAAACTGCATATCACAATAGCTGCACAGCCTCTATATGTTCTCATTATGCATAAAAAAAATTAAATACATTTGAATGGCTTACTTACTTTTAACAAATAAAAAAAGCTCTCTATTCATGTTATAGGTCACATTGTTTTTGCAATCCCAAAAAAAAAAAAAAGCACCACTGGATATGATGAAGCAAAACAACTAGGATTACAATTAAACATCAAGTAAGGAGAACACTCTCAGTTAATCTTGTTTAACTGTGAAGCGGGAACACTTTAGAAAGGTTAAAATTCAGTGTGAACAAGGCTTTGAAAAGCAGCCTCTAAGAACTCTGCTCCTGTCTTTTCTCTAGTGTTTCCTAAATGGTGCCATCAATGAGATATTCTACACAGCGCCATCCAGAGTTTTTCCCATGGTGCTTGAGTTAGCCGGTTTGAGCATTGTGTCACTTTCAAGATCAGGTTTGCTGCACCTACGATAGAAAAAACAAACAAAAAGACATTTAGTTTGAATGTTTATTTATTTAGTTTTTATTTCAAACTTACAACACCTTCCCTTTATGTAAGGAATAATCCACAGCTTGGCTTATCCTTCTTATATCATGGTCACAGACTTGTCACAGAGTCAGTGCTGTCTCTCTACCAATAATGAAGCTGATTGTATTAATTTTTTTAAATTACATGCAAAAATGTATGATGGCGTTTTAGTGCTAAATCTAAGTTTACGAGAATAAAGTGGTAGCACTACGAGAATAAATTTATAGTTCTACCGGCTGAAGTACTGGTCTGCCGGTGTATCTTCGTTCTCGAGAAACACCTTCCCCGCTTCAAAAAGCACGCAGACGAAACATTGTTATCCTTAAAGTCGCCATGGTTAGTTATATCTGTGTGCTATTCGAAGAGGAAATGTTTTTCAAAAGGATGATACACTGGCAGTTTCTGTGACCATCGCATTTTGTGACCTTAGAGGGCGCTATTGCTGAAATATGGAAATGGGTCTTTTTTTTTTTACAGTTCAATTCGCACATCTGTTTCTCTGCAGTTCGGGTGACGTGCACGGCCCCGAGCTTGTTCTCGCACGCACATTTAATGAACTTAAAGAACTTTTCTGGATGATCAATTTAAAGATGCATTCGGGCAGTACTTCAGTCAGTGCTGCTACAACGTTATTCTCGTAGTTGTAAAAATGAGCTGTTTATCACAGTCTCATTCTGTATGTGACCGTGTTACTCTGATTACTTATAAGTAACTTACACTGCTCAAAAATATTAAAGGAACACTTTTTGATCAGAGTATAGCATCAAGTCTAATAAACTTCTGGGATATTGATCTACCTCAAAAAAGGAATGGGTTTTGTGGGAGGCCACAGACCCTTTTTCCCCCCTCCTTATCTTTTCTTACTATTTTTTACTAGTTTTACATTTGGCTAGGGTCGGTGTCACTACTTTTAACATGAAGCGATACCTGGACTCTACAGAGGTTGCACAGGCAGTCCAACTACTCCAGGATGGCAACATCAACACGTGCCATTGCCAGAAGGTTTGCTGTGTTTCCCAGCACAGTCTAAAGAGAATGAAGGAGATTCCAGGAGACAGGCAGTTACTCTAGAAGAGCTGGACAGGGACATAGAAGGTCTTTAGCATCAGCAGGAATGGTATCTGCTCCTTTGTGCAAGGGGGAATGAGCACTGCAATAGCCCTACACAATATCCTCCAGCAGCTATGAATGCCTCCGACCAAACAATCACAAACAGACATCACGAGGGTCGCCCGAGGACCCGACGTCCTCTGGTGGGCCCGACCTCCTTTAGTGGGCAGTGTTAACTGCCCGGTACCGGAAAGCGCAACTAGCATTTGCCCTAGAACGTCAGAATTGGCAGGTCCGCCACTAGTGCGCTGTGTCACATGTGCTCAGGGTGAACCTGCTCTCATCTGTAAAAAACAGAGTTGAAAGGGTCTGAAGAAGCAGTGGAGAACGTTATGCTGCTTGTAACATCGTTCAGCACGGTTTAGTAGTGGGTCAGTGATGGTCTGGGGAGGCATATCCATTAAGGAACGTACAGACCTCTAGATGCTAGACAACGTCATCCTGATTTCCATTAGTTATCGAGATGAAATCCTGCAACCCATTGTCACACCCTATGCTGGTGCAGTGGGTCCTGGGTTTCTCCTGGTGCAAGACAATGCCCGCCTCATGTGGTGAGAGTATGCAGGCAGTTCCTGAATTATAAAGGAATTGATACAATTGACTGGCCCCTACGCTCGCCTTAACCTAAATCCAAAAGAACACCTCTGGGTCATGATGTCTGGTCAATCCGACGCCATCAGTTTATATCTCAGACTGTCCAGGAGCTTAGTGATGCCCTGGTCCAGATCTGAGAGGAGATACCCCATGACACCATCCGTCGTCTCATTAAGAGCATGCCCCGACATTGGCATGCATGTATACAAACTACCGAGTACCATTTTGAGTTGCTGCATTGAAATTTCAGCAAAACTGATTAGCGTGCCCGCTGTACTAGCGTCCTCTGTAGGTTGACCATTTTCATTTCTATCAAACGATGGAACACAGTAAAACATTAATTAACACACGTTCCTAACACATAACCCTGTCTATATCATTATATGTATCTGGCATGATGTTTTCTTTTCCTTTTGAGGTCTAATGTGTTTTCAAAGTGTTCTTTAATTTTTCTGAGCAGTATAGAATAGTGACTAAACTGACCATAGTTATGAAACCAAGTACAGACTGTGGTACAAGACAATTACCCTATTACATATAAACTGTTAGTAACAGTTTATTACAGTAACAGTATAGACAAACAGTTCTAATGGATCTTTTTCTTGGACGTGTTTTATTTGTCCTAATATCCGAACTGATAAACAAACTGTTGTATGGAATCCTTTATCTGATTCAAAACCTTACAACCGAACAGACTGACCCAGAAATTGGTCCGTTGGCTGGCCGTTCACTGGACTGTTGGTCCAACTCTGAGAGCAGCTTCAATATGTTAAATGCAGCCTGTGGAAGAAAGCAATGCATTAAAGTTAAATATGATATAACAAGACTGCACCAAATTGCATAGTTCTAATTGAACTAAAATCCCCTCAGTAGTTGTCTAGGAATTTACCAAAGCTTTTTAGTTGACTGAATCCCTAGTAGCTAAATTCACAATTCCAATAGGAATATCATTGTGTCTCTGAACTCAGGAGAATCGCTAAAAGGCTTTTAAATAACTACTTCAACATGAATCATATTCTCTTGGTTTAGCATTCAAGCTCACCATGTCGTGACAGGACTCCACATCTTTCCCGATCCCATGGCTTATAAGAGGTGGCTGAGAAGAGCAGTTGATGAGAGAGACAAATTCGTTCTTGTTGTTTTTTGGAAAGTCTTTGTATTCTACCTGTAGTGAGCAGAGTACAATAATGATTGCTTACTCTGCTGTAGTTACTTGTACGTTTGTGGTAAACGAGTCTGTATGTTGCTGTTAATTGCCCACCTGTAGGCCTTGTACGGTGGCCAGGTAGCCAAGCCGTTCAGATGGTCTTGTGAAGGGGCCGTGGGGTCTCATTGCTAGGTTTTTACTTCCCTTTAGTATTCCTTCAGCTGTGGGAGAATTACCAGAATAAAGAAGCTCGTTGGCAATCGTTGCCGTCAGTGTTGCCATGGCCTGGTTGAGGCGGCCGTAGTCCTTGGCATGTGGTGCTTGGCTGGCACCAACCGCTTGTGCCACCTCAGGCACCATGGGTAGAATGCCAGCAGGAAGCTGCTGATGGCTGAGGAAGGGGACACGGAAATCCTCCTCCTTCGGGACTATAAAGAGGACATTTGTAGTAAAAGAAATCCGAAGAGTTATAGTACGTAAAAACATTTGAAAAATTGAATGCCACTTACCCAAACCCCCCTCCTCCACAGAGCCCGGTTCAAAAAAGGTCACTTTACGTCCATCTCCAGTTTTTTTCAGAGGAGGCTTTACAAGTGGTACAAAAGAAAGGCAAGTGTTTGAACAAGGCATGAAAGATTCATAACCGACTAAAATCTGACCCTTTCCACCATGGCCGAGTTTTATCTCCAATCTCTGCCCCTCTCTATGACACACAAAAAGTGCATAAATGTTTGAGAATGAACCTTCTCCTCTGTTTTCAGTGCTGGTTTGGGAGGCTGAGGTTGAGGCACTTTAAATCCCAAGAGCTCCAGCATCTTCTCTGCCGCATTCCTCTTGGCCACCTTTTTACTTGGACCCATACCTTCTGCAGTCTGACCAGTGACTGACACCTGATGGAGCCAGATAGATAAATGAGTTCATAGCTACTTTATGACAGGTAAAAAAAAAAAAAAAAAAAAAAAGATTAAATGACAAACCTGCATGACAAACTCTCTACGGCGAGGCAGTCCTCTCTCGGTCACCAGGATGTACTCTGGCTCTTTTACTTTCTTGGCTTGCTGGATCTGAGCCAGTCTGCTGATTGGGTTTATTCCTTGCCCATATTCTGGACTGGTCTGCAGCTAAAAACAAAAGGTGTCGTTTAATTCTTCCAGCTCTAATTAAACTAAATTAATCAATTAAAAAAAAAAAAAAAAAAAAAAACCATGGTAACACCTATATAAGACATAGAGCTTTTAGCATTTACACTAGCTAAAAAATGACCCTAAATGTAGTTGAGTACATTTTACAACCAAAATCATTTAAATTCAAGCATTAATTATTCATTGATGTGTTTTAATTAGGAACAATTTACTTCAATTCAAGACTCCAGGCTTATATAGAAGAAGTCCGATTCGGCTACCAATCTCACAGTCAAATCTTTGCAGAGGTGGCATGAAATTAGCATCAAACTACCGGTTTTCTCACAATAAGTTAATATACAGCCAGGTACGATAATGCTGTAAATACAAATGTGAAAAGAAAGACACTTTTAATATATTTTTAACGTGCACGAATAAATCCAACCCCCCAGTGACAGATTTAAGTTTCACGTTCCATGATCCGTGACTGACACAGGAGCATCTGGGTGGCAGATTGAAATATTTAACAATGTCTGGGATATTCTGTACAGGCTTATTCTTTTCTAATTTCATTGTGTAAATTACATTTCTGATTGCTTTTCGTCTATAAAAATCCTTAGTCAGGGACACGCCTACTTATATCTCATATAGCCGAAAGAAGATTTATTCAAGCAGGCATTTTATTTAAAATTGTTTAAAAAATGTAAACTGTTTTAATGTTGATCACAAATGTTATTAATAATAAACTTTTTTTATTAATGTTATAAAAAAAAAAGTCATTTAACCAAACCGTGGTTTAAAAACTGAGGTACGTACCGAACAGTGAATTCTGTGTATCTTTACACCACTAATGTTTACAGTAGCTTACAAAAGTTAGTACACCCCTCACATTTCAGCAACCATTTTAGTTTATCTTCTTGAGGGACAATACAATAAAAATTAAACTTGGGTATATTTTAGAGGAGTCAATGTGCAGTTTGTATAGCAGTACAGATTTACTGTCCTCTGAAAAATAACTTAACATACAGCCATTATTTTCTAAATAACTGCCAACAAAAGCGAGTACACCCTAAATAAAAACAGCTGTACATCGTGGAAAGCCACATGTTCTATTCATCATGTTCGTGTTTTTGTCTGTACTGTATAAATATAAAGGAACATTTTATTAAATGAACAACACACAAACCTTAATGATGGATTTGGTTTTCTTTTTAATGCGAGGTGGCATCTTGTCCATGACCGGTAGTTGTGGCAACTTCCGCAGCTCCTCCAAAACAGCAATGGCGGCTAGTTTCTTGGCGATCTTCTTGCTCTTGCCCTCCCCTTCTCCAGTGAACTCTCCAACGGTCACTTTCACCACAAAACTCTTCATATGAGGTGGTCCTGCCTCCTTCAGCACCTGATCAGAGGATTGGGTTCATTACTGTGCCAAGCTAAAATCTTACAAATTGAATTGTGTGAGGAAAGAAATTGAAGGTTGCTGTATACGTCAAAGTTCACAGGCATGTTCCGCTTCAGTGCAATCTCAAACACTTGGCTGATCTCAGATTTGTTGAGGTTTTCTTCTTCAGTTTTTTTTATCTATACACAAAAAGTGGTAATCATAGTGCATGAAAGAAAATAGTTAACCATTAAACAGAATACAAATATTTCAATTTCATTTACACTAATATTAAACATTACATTTTTTTTAACAATTCACTGTTGATATAGAATTATAATACAACCTATGGTAGGAAACAAAATATGCAAGCAACATTACTGTGGGTAAATAAACAGAGAAAGAAATATCCGTCACTATACTACTGCTAAAGCTTATGTTCAAAGAAGACCTATATATATATATATATATATATATATATATATATATATATATATATATATATATATACTTATTTATATATATTCTTAAACATATTTGATTGTGTGACAATTTTGCTCGACCAACCGATTAGTGATGTTATGTCCCGCATCACAGATGGGCAAAAAGTGAAGAGCAACCAAATTGCCTAAATGACCTACCACTACTAGCTGCTGTAACAGTGGCTCTTTCTGCAGTGATTTGATAGCTTTAGCAGCAGCATCATGTTTAGCCGCCTGGCGTGTGCGGCCCTTTCCATGGAATTGGTGTCCTCCAATGGACAGCTCCATGTGATACATCACTGGCGCCACGGGAGGAAACGGATAATAATACCTGGTCAGGTAAAAGCCCAGTGGTCAAACACGTGGCAGGAAATCTTCAGATTTATTTGTATTGTATATGTGCTCAGATTTATTTGTATTTTGTTTATGAAACTAATTTCTAAAGCGTAGTTCATTCACTTTGCATACAGTATCAGCACACAGTTTTTATTTCTCAGGATAGCAAATAGCAAAAACTTTAGACGTTGTTGTGTACTTCTTATGTCCTACAACTCAATCCTATACTGTGAAGGCACAAGGTGTACATACTGTTGCATGGAGCGTGCGTAAGGCCCCGGTGCTCTGATATTGTAGTTGAATGTGGGTCTCATTCCTTGGTAGGGGTCTATAAGCTTATAGATTGGCTTCTTCCCCAACTTCATACAAAGTGCATTCAGCTCCACAGTGTGGGTCATGCTATCTGCTAAGAGAAAAACTAGTCACAGAGCTGGCATAGTGCTTTATGTGCAGAATACTGATCAGACACTACAGTGAAATGTTACACATGCAGGTCAATATTAAACAAGGAAAATAGAAGTATCAGAACATACACTCTGGGCCTCTGTAGAACCCACCTGGGTTCCTGCCTTGGTGTCGTGGGATTCTGCTATTGGGTTTGGGCAGCGTGGTCTGGGTGAGAGCACAGGCTGCTGCAGAGTGCTGAGCTTTCTTTATACTCGTGCCCTCTGCATCCCAGTGCTGCTCCCCCAGAGTCAACTGCACAGTAAATATCTAGACAGAAAGAAAGAGCAGGAGAAGTATACCTGTAACTGGGGCAGGGAGAAAAGGAGGTACACCAAGACAGAAAGAAGAACAAAAAGATGTATAAGTGTACCTTGGAATGGGCTGGTCCTTGCTCGCTGAGCAGCTTGTACTCAGGCTGGATCTTATTGTAACGGGCTAACTCATTCACCAAACACATGGGGGTCTTCTCTTTAGGGTTTGCCATGTTAGAAGCTGCAACAAGAAAAAAATATATTTTTGTCCCTTTCTTGTTCCACCTACTTTTAAAAATCCTAAACAGCTGGTTTATTATGAGCTGTGAGGTATTACTGATTACATCACACAGTGCATTCACAGTTTTATTCTGTTCCATTATATTACCTAGTATACTTTTTCTTTTTGTTTTTTTTTTTGTTTTTTTGTAGGTTTTTGACATTTTAATACAATGTAAAAAAAAAATAATAATAATAAATAAATAAATTTCTCAACAACATTCACCTCATTCCATAGCACACAGTGGTGTGAAAAAGTGTTTGCCCCTTCCTGATTTCTTTTTTTTTTTGCATGTTTGTCACACTTAAATGTTTCAGATCATCAAACTAATTTAAATATTAGTAAAAGATAACACAAGTGAACACAACATGCAGTTTTTAAATGAAGGTCTTTATTATTGAGGGAAAACAAAATCCAAAACTACATGGCCCTGTGTGAAAAAAGTGTTTGCCCCCCTGTTAAAACTTGGGTTTATCACACCAGAGTTCAATTTCTCTACCCACACCCAGGCCTGATTACTGCCACGCCTGTTCACAATCAAGAAATCTCTTAAATAGAACCTGCCTGACAAAGTGAAGTAGACCAAAAGATCATCAAAAGCTAGATATCATTCTGAGATCCAAAGAAATTCAGAAACATATGAGAAGTAATGAAGATCTATCAGTCTGGAAAAGGTTATAAAAGTCTAAAGCTTTGGGACTCCAGCAAACCACAGTGAGAGCCATTATTCACAAATGCCAAACACTTTCACACCACTGTATATTAGAAAACTCAAAACTGAGTTTCTATTGTTCATCCTCGAGATGTTTCTCAACCAAAGCTCATTTGTGAGAAATTCTTCTAATCGTGACATGCTTAAGAAAGACCGATCTCTGCTGATATAAAGTCCCACAGCTGACGGTGCAAACCAGCACAAAAAGCCAAGCAGTCAAAGAATTGCGACACAAAACCGTGTCAAAAAACAAAAATGAACACAGTTGCTTCCATGAATGTTTAAATGGAAGTTCGTGACCTGAGACTCTTCCTACAGTTGGTCATATAGCCAATAGCCAATTTTTGAAAACAAGGCAGCAAGCTTGATACAAGTCATCTACAGGCCACAGAAAACATTTGATTGCGAAATAATTTGGCCATCATTCAATGAGTGTCCATTGTTGCATCTTAAAAACGATTAGACACCCCTCTTAACCTTGGCCATCATATTCATATGGTGAAGCATGATGGTGGCAGCACCGGGGTTGTGAGAAAGTATTTAAACAGCAGGAACTGGATGTTTGAGAGAAAGATGAACACATTTTTCTCAAACGCAACGACATTTATGAAGTTCACGTTCCGAAATGATGACTAGCTTTAAAAAAGTGATTGCACAAATCTTTGTATACAAATGCTTTTAATAAAAATTCTGGGATGTAGCGAAATGAACTACTTCTTACATTTGTGAACAGCTGCACACACCTTTCACTATGCACACAAGCTCACTCAGGTGACGGCTTGTCAGATCATGTTGGAGAAATCAACTGCTAACACATTAACTTACGATTTGCTTCTCAGAGATGCATGTCAGCAGATACCAATTCTGAAAACCAATACTGTTAAATCGGTGTAATCAGATGAGTTTGGCGCAGGAGAAAGAAAACAAGGTGCACAAATGCAATGCCTGTGTAAATCCTTTCTACATTCAAATGAACACGTTTGGCTGCAGGCACATTTTCAAGAGAAACTGGAAATAACTTTCTCTAAATCACTGAATAAGACTGCGAGGATGTGGTCGGATGCAAAGATGACTCTGAACGGCAGGCCTTCATCCTGTTCTTCGAAACACCGATGCGCAACATGCACATGCAAAATAGGACTTCCATATTCCAGGACTGTGCAGCTTCGGGTTGACACAGATTTCTAACACCTTCCTTTTAGACAATTTTGTAAAGGCAATGACAAACATTTATAGCATTTGGCAGATGTCATTATCCATAATAATTAAGCTCAAAGGTCCAGCAGGGGCAGCTTGATGGTGCTGGAGTTTGAACTCACAACCTTCCGATTAGAAATCACTCCCTTCCTATTCACCAGTTTACCAATTAACCATTACACCATTTTTTCTCACTAACTGAACATAATCATATTAGGCTGCCACACTCCGTTACCATACAGTGAACATCTCTAGCTAGAGACCTATCAGAAAATAAGCAGTACAGCATCATTCTCTTCCAGCCTGTCAAAACCTTTAGACAGTGGCTGCAAAATCCAGCTGTGCCAAGTTTATTTAAGAAGACTAAAGTGTGTAATTGCAAAAAAAAAAAAAAAAGGTGCAAAATCTAGACACGTGTAAAAAGCTATTTGCATCCATTTGAATCCACTTTAGTCTACGGCTGTAGGGTAAAATAAATTGATCGGAGGAGATGCAAATATTTGGAATGCACTTTGTTTTCCAACAAAAGTACACCTACCTGTAGGGTTGCAGAAGGGTGTGACTGAGGCGGAGGGCAGGGCAGAGCTTCGGAGCGGGTGACTGGCACTTTCTGAAGGTAAGGAGCCAGTAGCAGGAGGGATGCTGAAGCCGGGTTGGGGCTGTGCTAGCTGTAATGGAGCAGAACTGGGCGCAGGGCTGCCAGGAGACTGGAACTGAAGCTGGGACATTTTGGCGGATGATCAGAAAAACGCTTAAGCAGTCGGAGTTCTCACAATGATCCGGGTTCAGGAAAAGGCGACTGGGAGTTTCCGACACGTAGAAGATTCCAAAGCCCTGCGTGTCAAGAGAAGCGAAATTAAAACAAAAAAACAAAAAAGAATACAAGAAATCGTCATCACCGCGTTTTTCCAATGAGCCAAGGTAAAATAATAAACTCTAATACACTCCATAATGTGAGATATAGAGATCGTATATTAGAGCACTGCCAATGACAGGAATGCTTTGACAGTCTCAGGCTGATCCTGTAAGTACAATCTCTTTTTCTAACAGACATTTCTGTATTCTTATAGAGATGAGTTAATAAGAGGAAGGCTCTTTTAGTTCATCAGAAAAAGTGAAAAGTGACCGCGGTGGATCAATAAAACGTAGCTGAGAATGAAGTGTAGCCTCCGCTAGCTAACATTAGCCAGTGCACAGAGGCGAAACCGGTAATCGGAAGTCATTGTTACACCTGCACGGGTTTACCGGAATGAAAAATAAACAGCAAACGCAATTGAGTGCATGTCTGACACACGCCCCAAACACACAGAACGAACAGGTTTTATATTGAATGGACAATTTAACATGTTATCATTAAAGCCAGAAATGGAGCAGAAGATACAGCTAATATTAACTGCTAGCTGGTTTGCAGAGCAGAGCAGAGCGGTGCATCCTGCTTTCCCCGTCACAGCACCTCACCTCGCCTTATTTTGCTCCGCGGGGAAATTACTCCATGAGAAAGCACGTTGACATTAGCGTCCGGGTTTTGGGGAGTGATATAGTGTGGGTTGAAATTAAATTATAGGTGAGGTAGAGCAGAGAAAGTAGACAGGGCAAACACTAAAGAGAATCGCCTAATGGTCCAGCCACTTCCGGTAATTACATCACTTCCGGGCTTGGTTTCGGAAAGCTGGTGGTGCTTGGAATACATTCTGATTCAAAACCTTAAACCTTTTTGACGCCAATTATATATATTTTTTTTAATTTATTTTTTCCTCAAATAATTTACCAATACGTTAACAATATTGAAATATTACGCTATTTTTTGTGTAATTCTTTTTTTTTTTTTTTTTGCAATTCATTCATTGACTGATATACTTTGGAATTGCTCAGTCAAAAAGGCAAATCTTCATCATCATCATCATAAGAATATTTATAATATTTGTGAACATCCAGACCCTCAAACTACCAGAAACATCGATTTCTATCACATGATTCTTTCCCTTCCCACATGAATCTATCAGCACAGCAACAAATTCCACATTTCAGACTTATTTCATAAAATCAAATCAACAATTTATTATTTGAATGTCAAAATTTATGGGATAATAAATCAACTCACAAATACAAAGTAGCACTTTTTTTTTTTATAATTTTACCCAACAAAATGACAAAATATTTCTCAATAAAATAAAGACAAACAAAGCTTATTCTGACACATTATAAAATATTGGTAACATACAACTGTTTTACAGTTAGTCCACTTGATGTGATTTTGTACCATAAATAAGACCTAAAAGTGGTTAAAGCCAGAATTTATTTTCCATTAAATCAGTGTTTGATTCCTCTAGACATCCATTCAACTGGGATAGTTGTAACAGACGTATTTAGCTAAGCATTAGCATTTCATCTAAACAGTCCTAAAAGCTCATCAGGAACATGATTATCCATCATTTCAGTAGTTATAAGTTACCTAATGCATTTGTGATCATTCCAGTGCATCAATATGAATCCATATAAATGACTAAAATCTTATACATACATAAAAATAAAAAAAAAGAAGCGGACATTTTTATTGCTGTGGAACATACTGAACAATCAGCTGCTTTACAATTATATTCGATTTGGCTGAAGTATCGTCTTGCATAAATAGGGGGTCCTGAGTATCAGGATTTTAAGTGTAAGGGTTAAAGGTTATACGCTTGGCGGATGCTAAGAGTGTCTCTCGTCATTAAATCTCTCAGTCGCCACAATGCGTCAACCATTGTGGTGTGAGCGCCTTTGCTTTTCAGCCAATGAGAGGGAAGGCGACTCTCCTGCTCTCTAGTGAGGCGAGAATCTTTCCTTTGAGCTGTAAAATGTAACAGTAAATATGTTAGAAAACAGAATTGTCATTTTAGAAACATCTTGCTATTTAAAAAAAAAAAAATACATCTCACCCTTAAGACTCTGGTCCCATTTGCTGATAGTGGGGCAATCAGCATTGAGCCCTTCTATATATTTCAGGTAGGCTTCTGAATGCAGGAGGCGCTGTGGCCTGGGAGGCGGGGCTACGAACATGGGTGTGCCTTGTGGTTGGTGGGCAGACTGACCCAACTGACTCTGGCCTGGGTATGGAGGTGGAGCCACCTGCCCAGGGCCATATGCACCCATCTAAAGAGGAAACATCATTAGGATTACAGCTCACAACACAACTTAGTTTAAAAGTAGAGATGAAATAAAAGTGAACATGATTTTCACCTGTAGCCCGTAAGGGTTTCCTGGACCAGGACTTCCAGCCATACCGTTAATACCAGGTCCCATTCCCCCTGTAGAGAAAGAAGCAAAGGATGTAGCTGGCTAGTTACAATCATGTGTTTACATGTAAAATCATGTAAATGTTTTTTTTATTGGCATTTATGGATTTTGTAGCTTGACTGTGTAGCTGTGGTACATTAGTTGTTATTCTTTTGAAGTACAGCATCTAAATTAAGTGTATAATGATCTCTTACTTAGAAATACCTTACCAACAATTCAACAACTATCCACATGAAATATATCATAATTATTTTAATGATACATAAAATTGCAAAAGTTTCATAATATTTATGTAAACAACTTAAAAAAAAAGTATTCACAGTAAAAAGATCCCTGCCATTGAACTACCATTATGTCATCACTACCACACCACCTGCAAATTTCAGCCATATGCAGATATAATTATCGTGAATGTTGCTTGCCAGAACATACTGGCCTCTGGTGGGTGAAGTTGCACACACGTGGATGCATCTTACCAAGAGGAAGCATACCAGGATACCCAGCCATGCCTGATGCATAGTAGTGTTGAGGTGGCAACGCGGGCACCCCCATGGGGTGAGGAGGTGTGCCACCCATACCCATCATGCCATCAGGAGGACCCTGCATAGGCATGAAGGGTGGGCCATAATTTCCCATCATGCCTTGGGTGAAAAAAGGAGAAAACACAAAAGAATCCATGCATATGTGACATGCAAATGGTGTTGATCATGCACTACAACATAAAACACTGCAATCTCTAGAGCGAGAGCGAGAGAGAGAGAGAGAGAGAGAGAGAGAGTAATACCAGTGAAGGTGTCAATAAAGTTATGAATGAAGATGTAGCTGTAGTGCTTCCATGTGTGGAGGTTAATAAAAATAGTAATCATGCAAATATATCAATACAACAAGCATTATTTTACTATTACATTCACAACAATGAAACTACAGTTGGAAATATGATTTAAAAAAATGGGGCTCCTGAGGTGGGAAATGACAGGTAACTGATGAAGATGAGTCGGGGTATGGATGGGGTCAGTAGGTAAGACAGATGTGTAGGGTGCCCGGATGCTGCATCTTGATTGTCTTGAGGAGAGGGTATAAGGGGGGGTTTGCTGTTACGTGGCACAGGTGCCAAGGCTTGGTTTAGCATCCCCATAGAGCTTGGGGGAGGCACCATCAGAGACGTGACTGGGGTACCTGATCTCGGGGAAGAGGCCGCTTGCTGCTGCTGCTGCTGCTGGAGGGCCCTTTCTCGCTCTTGCTGTTCTACCAGTTTAGCTGCCCGCTCTAAAGATTCAGGATCATACACAGTATTAAAAAACGCAAACTGATTAGGAAAGGAATCTTTGGTCTCCATGCAGGAGTCCACGTACGTTTATAGTATTTAAGAAACACTCGGCGGTCACTATTTAAAATAACCAAGAGTTGAATTTACCTTCATACTCTGACTTCTTAGTAGATTCCAGATTCCTCCACTCGGTACCCACTAGACGACTCAGCTCTCCGAAGGAGAAATCTGGATGTCGTGCTTTGATGACAGCACGCATCTCGCTGCTAAACAGAATGTAGCCACTCATGTTGATCTTGCGCTTGGCTCCTTCTTTCTTGGACAGACCTTTCATCATCTTCGGCGTGGACTGTGTAGAAAAAAAGGAATGTGCAATAATCAACATTATGTAACCATTATTTTACTGTTAATCTTCACCTGAAACTCATGCTACATTTAGGTGTAGACAGTCACTGCCTATAATGTTCATGTGAAGGCTTAGTGTGTGTATACAGTTCAGTGAGGTTGAGACCTGCAATGGTATGTTAGGAAGGTCCATATCGCTAGTCATTGAAGCCTGATGCGGGGTCATGGAGGGCGTTGCTGGTGCTTCGTCATCATCCTCCTCCATCTCATCTAGATCTTCATCCAGGTCTTCAATATCTGCAAACTTGGCCTCTAGCTCTTCAATCTTTTTATCCAGGAGGGGAGATGGCTCCTTGGAAGGCACAAGTGGCTTTCTATAAAAGGAAGAAGCACACTTTAATGGCATAGCTCATATCATGTAGTCTGTACACTGAAAAAGCTAATACATATTTCTTCTCTTGGCTTTGACTAAGAAATTAAATACTTAAGTACCTGAAGTAGTAGATCTCATCATCCACCACTTTGGCTGAAAGGGAAAATCGTTTGAGGCCTTTAAATTTTTTCATCTGCCTCTCACTCTCAATGTAGCGGCTCTCACACACGTGTACGTTCTCCTCTACAAACTCAGTGGGTCTACAGGAAATAAAGTCCTTGAAGGAGGAGACAAAACACTTTCCTATAGAGAGAGAAGACAGAATACCAGATACAATTATAAAATGTAGCAGAACATCATAAATAATGCTGTTTGTAGTATGTGGTTCAGCACAAGATCTTACACTTTCTAAACATACCTTTATTGTTTTAGAAATCACTGAACATAACAGAACATACAGCAAAAGGGAGGTTCGTACCTAAAATGCACCTCATAGGGGAGGCCTCCTCCAGGTTGCTCAGGAACACTTCACGCTGGTAGAACATCCTTGTGGGCTCATGTTCTGTCTCCTCAGGGTGCAGGAATACGGGCCCAAAGAAAAAGGGAACTCCGTCCTGCTCCCAAATTTTTTCAATCCTGCCCATAATGACCAAAACAGAAAACTTTCAGCAAGAATAGGTATGAGATTGGAAAGAAGGATGAAAAATGTTTTGTTTCGCTTGCCTGCAAATTCGTGGCCGTATCAATCCATGCGATCTGATGTAGACACAATCACCCACTTTGAGCCACATGTTATTATAGCATAGCTGTTCGTAGTACTGACATCCGGATTCACCACTTGTCACTTCTACAGGAACTGCCTCCCTTCCCTATAAGTAGCAAGTACAACAATTGTAAGTAACAAACACTTGAAATCTGACATGAAGCTGTCAATAGACAACAAAAAATATACATACTTTCTCAATGAAGCTGCCATCAGCAATGTCTGCTATCTTGTCCTGGTCCCGACTTGCAGCACTGACGAACATTGACGCAACTCGGACTACAGGTAACGCTACATCACGAGTAATTAATTTCACAGAGCTTGGTGGGATTGTCCACATCTTGATCTTCTTGAAGGCCTTGGTCCTAGTTGTGTAACGAGACTCACAAACGAAGACGTCCTCAGGCTTGAAGCCTTCAGGCTGAAGCTTAAAATAATCCTGAGAGAAAAAAAACAAACAAACAAACATAAATCTCTTATGGAATGCAGGCAACGATTAAATCCATATACATTTTTGCAAAAATACAAAAGGAACATTTTTGTTTTGTTTGTTTACCTTTACAAATACGACCATGCATTTCCCCAGTATCTTACTGAAAGGAACTTTGTTGTAGTAATCACTCTTGAAAACTTCCTTTTCCAGGAACTTGCGTGTTGCAAGGTGGAAGGTCTCGCCAGGTCGGTAAAACCAACATCCATACAGCCACTGCTCACCTGCATCAAACAAACAGAAAGACGCCACATATAACGCATTTGGATGTGTATATATATATATATATAAGATTAAATCACTATTTTAAAATCAGGTTTCATTTCGTTTGATTTTACTTGATCCGCCTTGCAACTCAGACTTTCACTTAGAATTTAATGAGCTTAAGTTGACTTTAATTGACTAAAATGTTTGCTGGTGATATATAAAAAATATATATACTCACTATAACCTGCCAACAAAAAGCAAACCATTCAAAACCTAAACAGTGTGCGTGTTTTGAATTTCAAGAATACATTTGCGATTGTTCTTGATGCATTATTGCAGTCTGTACATTTGTTTAATAGGATTTTTCCTCACTCACCAGCCTCATCTTTCCACAGTTTCTCGATGCTTACAATGTGGGGCTGCAGGTTGGCTTCAGATGGCTGCACATACACATAGTCTCCTACACTGTAGGTGCTGTTCTCAAAGCTGCAGTCTTGGCTATAGGTGTTCTGGAGGCCCTCTGCCTTTTCTTTCTCTGGAAGAACAATCATTAATCAATGCAAAAACTTTCCTTGATTGAAGGCATTAGTGTCTCCGTATTGCAGAGAGATACACTATATGGCCAAATATTTTGTGGATTCCTGAGATCATGCCCATAACTTGGTGCAACATATTTAAAAGTACATCATTGTCTACAATGTTTTGGTTTGCTGTAGATGTAAAAGTTTCACAACATAGCAACCATACAGCCCAAACATATTCCAGCAGCAAAAATAATGCTCCTGGGCACAAAGTGAACTCCATGAAGACATGGTTTTTCAAGACTGGTAAATGAGCAAATCCCCACAGCCAAACTCCAAAATGAATTAGAATGCCTTCACAGAAGAGTGAAGATGGACTTAATAAAATAAAATAAGTTATACTATTAGTGCAATGAGTCAATGTAAGAAAACACAATAAAAAATCATCAATAAAAATAATTTTTATATGCCATACCTTTCCTGTCTTCTTCAACTTTAAGTCGATCTTCCTCTATTTCCTGAGGTAACTTTTCTCTCTTCTCCTGATCCACATCTGCATGTAGATGTCTGGAAGTGTAGCTCAGTGCTGGGGAGAGTAGGATCTCACCATTCTTGCATAGCTCATCTCGGATCTTCATAAAGAACTGCTGCAGCTCGATCGAATCCTCAAAGATCTCGGAGTCAGTTCTGTTGGCACAGTAGCTCATTTCAGTGCACTTTTATAAAAAAGTATAAAAAAAAGTTCAGAGGGAGCACTTTTGGGCTTACATTCTTAGCAAGTCTAATAAGCAAATATTGTGCTGGCTCCTGATAGCTGGATTATACCACCAGACTATAATTATAATTTTTTTATGAAAAGGATATCAGTATTTAAAATGCCCAATAAAAATTTTTTTTTTATACATTTTCCAAAACAATTTTAGAAAAGCATTAACATTAAAACAAATATCATCCAATTTACAAGAATTGTTGGCTCACTGATTAAGACCTAAGAGCAGAAGGTCAGGAGTGCAATTCCCAGCACCACTTGGGGCCCTTTGAAGTGCACTTAACCCTCAACTGCTCAGTTGCATTAATATGATCATTGTAAGTCGCTCTGGATAAAGACATCTGCCAAATGCCATAAATGTAAATATACACTAGGACTAATGAGATAAGTATTAATGTGTTTAAAAATACCTGGTCTTCAGAAATATGAAATAAAATAGCTAATCACAGTTATTTATCTTTTTTTTTTTCTAATAAATTTTAACAATTTTTCTTTGTTAAAAATTTAAATCAACAGAAGAAACATAATGAACACTAAACAGAGAGAGACAGTTAAATGTCTGCTACTAACCTGTTAAGTCGCCTGGCTTTCTCCAGAACCTCAAAGAAATGCTCCTGAAACACATCCAGCCTCCGATAGCGTTCACGCTCAACATTGTTGCGGATTATCTCCAAGTTAAGAGGCGGGTCCTCCACATTGGCAGGGTCCACAGCGGGCACCTCTGCGAGAGAGTCACTATAGCAGCGGCCCTCGTCGTCCTGATGGCCCATCACTGACACAAAGAGGTTTCGAATGAGCTCGCAAACCAGTGGGCCTACGGCCACCTTGGATCCCATTCGTTCCTCCTTCTCGTCTTCTTCCTTCTCCAGGTTGCGGCGTGCATCGAGGAAGGCTCTGTGGAGCAGGAGTGCATCGCGGTAGATGAGAGACTCAGGCTCGTTGTATGTACAGGCGTTGTTGAACATGAGGATGAAATCCTCAGCCATCGAATCTATGTCCTGGTAGCGTCCCTGGACCATGTAGCTGCGCACACGCTCCATGTCAATAGGACGCTTGATAGCAGCGTAGTAATCAGGCAGCTCAGAGCGTGACGGGAGCCGCAGAAACACCGTGCTCAGGCGGCGTCCACGGCTGTCTGTGAAACTGCGAACTGCTTCATAGAGCTCACTCAGTTTCTGCTGCAGGGACGACTGGGGACGGGACTTCTTGGGTGATGCAGCACCCCCACTTCTCCCTGGATACATAACAGATGGTAATAATTATGTTGACCACAACAACAACAACAACAACAGCAACGTCAATAATACAGAAAGCTCCATCACTTTATCACCATATAACTGAATTTGTGAGACTAGAACCAGAGTTTTTTTTTTTTTTTTAGTTACGTGACGTACGTAGCTTGAGTTTGGGTGAGCCAACATCCTCCTCCTCAGGTAAAGGTCCAAGTTCCTTCTGTTTTTCCTTAACAATCTTTTCCAGAATGTTTGCATCATTGTAAACCTGTACATAGCAGTCAAATTAAAAACAAATACGCATTACCCTCTAACAAACTGAAATGGAAAATGTGTGACAAAAAATTAGAACATTGTATGGTTTACTTACAAAAAAAATGAAATAATAATAATAATAATAATAATAATAATAATAATAATATTTTGTGCCCTACCTGAGAGCCTTCCTCGTTGTAGTGGCGAGCGTTGCGGAACATGAGCTTCATGTCGTTCATGAGAGCGTCGTCGCTGACGTATCGTTCGGCGCGGATATTGCTCTCAATGGTGCGCAGGTCCATGGGCTCAACGATAACCTGGTAGTAATCAGGGTAGTCCTTCTTTAACGGCTTCACCATGAATAGGTCACAGAGGCGTCGGCCTGTACCTGCCTCTCGTGCCTCGGTCACTGCTGCATACAACGCTTTCATCCTGTTTTTCTTGGTGTTCTTCTTATGACTATGATGTTGGAAAATGAATTATTAGATAGAAGAAAAACTATCTTTACCAACATTATTGAATGGGAAAAGGGCATAAAAAAAAATTACAGATCACAATAATACCAACCTTTTTCTCTTAGCGCTTCCTGTGTCAGGGGTCAGGGTGGAGAGCAAATTGTCTCTTTCATCATCATCTCGAAGTTCTCTCCTTTTCAACTGGAAAGGAGATGAGCTCATTTTTACAGCAACACACTGTGATACAAAGTTCTATCACATGCGTATTGGACAAAACAAGCAAGGTGGTGTTAAATTACTTTAATGCTACATGGGATATCGAATAAATAAATAGTTTAGCAACGCAAATGCACATTAAAAGCCACAATTGATGTCACTAAGCAACACTTCTATATGCAATTTATATTTGAATCATACTTAATTAAATTGTACATTTTTGGTAATAAAGAGTGAATAAACATATCAATTGTACAATTATGATGTACACACAGTTTAAAGACTGAAACCTTTTATCAGACAATTGTGTAAATCTGTAAGTACAACAGATTAAGCTTCACATATAAAAGCATGTTTTCTCCGTTCATCATAAAAAAAAATATGCAATATATACGCACCTGCATTATTTGGTGTAATTTTTGAGCACGCTTATAAATGGCAGAATTGGGGACGTTGTAGCGTTTAGCATTCTCAAACATAACGTTAAGGTCCGATTCCATCTGCTCGACTCCCTCGTATTCCCCGTTTCGCATTTTTTCTCTGTGAACAACAGTTTAAATGATGTTACAGCGATTTCACAAGAAAACTAAATCGAACAACTTCCCAAAAATGCAGATGCAAAGCTCCACGTCTGGTCTGGTGCTTTGGAGTGAAACGGCATTTTGATGACGTTGAAGATATAGTTTACACTCTTTTCTAATACCTGATTTGCTGGAGAGAAATAGGGTGTTTGATCTGCTGGAAGTAATCAGGATACTCTCTACGTGAAGGCAGCTGGAGGAATGGCTCAGCGAGGAGCTGACCCTGAGTGTTACGTCCCCCTCGGACAGCTTGGTACAACTGGAAGATGGGGTCCCCTGTAGCTAGTCGAGTGTGCCCACTTTCAGACTCCATCTCCCCGACATCATACCGCACAGAACCTGCAGTACAGATGCAAACATAGTATTTTTTTTTTTTTAAATCTCTTAATGAACAAATAGTTTTTGATTAAAGACATTAAATATAGCAGAAAAATAAAACCAGTCAGAAAAGAAAAAAATACCTGAGAGGATGGAGTCTTCGTCGCTCTCTGATCCAGGCTGCAGAGACATGGTAATAGCAGACATTCGTTCGCCCTGAGCAGACCTCCGATTCCTGCCACAGATAGAGACAAACTATAAGCTCAATACATTCACTCTTCAATAGTATCTGGTTGTATCGTGTTGTATCAAAAGAACACTTGAGAATGGGACACGACATGCACACCTACAATTTAGTGTCACCGAAGCACCTACCAGCACATTTATGGATAGTAGGGGGAAATCAGAGAACCCGGAATGAGAAAAACACACTTTCACGGACAGTAAACAGAGCGCAGGATCGAACCAGGCAGCTAATTGCATCAAGATGAAAACCTGAGCATTAAAGATACCTGATGCGGAGGCTGGATTTTGTTGGTTCTGCCTGTTCAAGTTCAGTCCTTCTCTGCAAAAAGACCTTCTTGATAGTGTTTGCATCCTTTAAACAGAAGAAGAGAACCTGTTACTCCAAACATGGAAAATAAACCAAAATTGGATTGTCCTGTTTACAGCTGGACATTAAACCTGATGTGAGGGAGACCACTGAATTAAAACAATAATTACCTTATAAACTTGTGATCCGGGTTCATTGTAGGCTTTGGCATTTTTGGTTAAAAGATCAATGTCCTTGGCCATTGCACCGATGGATTTATAATGTCCCATCTGTGAGGAAACGATTTAATGTTATTCATTTTGCAATTTTTTGTGAAATTCTTTAACTGCAATGATTCGTGGTAATAGGAAACACACACCTGTATCCTCTGAGCTATGGTTCGCAAATCGATTGGCTCTTTAATTATGGCATAGTAGTCTGGATATTGCTGCATACAGACAAAAAAAAAAAAACAATGTTTAACATTATGTTTACCCCCTAACAAACATATTGTAATTAAACAAAGATCAAAGCTAAATTTCTTACCAGTTTAGAGGGCAGCTTCTGGAATAGTTCACTGACTAATCTCCCTGAAGGATCAGTAGAAGACACAAGAGCCTCCAACAGCTGCTCTAGGACCCCCTTAATATAGTTAGGTGATATCTGAGCACAATTGAAGAGAGATGATGCAATAATTCAGCATTTGTGCCCAACATACACAGACGTCTTAAGACTATGAAGCATCTCATGTACAGTTTTTTCTCAGTTTTGACCTGGGCAATGGATTAAGAGGAACTTTTACCTCCTCCTCTGTAGAGACCCCAGGGTTGTCAGCGTCTTCACTTTCCTCTTCGTCCTCATCATCCTCTGCATCTCCTGTACCAAGAAGGCTACTCTTTGTGGCTAAAAACAAATCCCACAGTGTACATGCAGCCCTGTACTCCGGACTCTCAGCCTAGAATTGAACGGGGGGGGGGGCAATCAGTCCCAGTTGTACAATATATTAACAGTTGTACAGTAATAAGAGTAGATATTTATGTGCCTAAAGGCAAAAAATAAAACTCATTCGACACACAAAACAACCATAAATATTGTGAGTGCTACCGGATAGTAAGCTTTGGCATTGTTAATGAGTAGCTTAAAATCTTCAGAGAACTGCTCCGCATTTTGGTAATCTTCTGTCCTGAGCTTCTGCAGGATCTTCGTCATGTCAATGGGCTGGCTCACTACCTCGTAGTAATCCGGCTGATTCCTAAAAGGCAAACAGAATAACTAGAATCACTAGGCAAAGACCACCACCAACTATTCACTTCACTGCATTAGTTCCTTTAATGCCTGGAGCTAAAAATGTGTGTTTAAACATAAAAAAATAAATAAATCAACAATTTGTGAACACTTCCTTTTACCTTCTTTTTGGAGCACGCACAAACATCTCACAGATTTGCCTTCCCTGCTCATCTTTGTAGTCCCTGACTGTGTTGTACAATTCATTGCAAATAGCAATCTAAAACAAATTCAGAATGTGGTTAGTCTCCAAGGTAATATAACAATACACACTGAAAAGGCATCGAGAAACAGGGATGCACATTTAAAAAGACAGTGTGTGTCCTTTAATCAGTGACGTTCTGGTAAAATATCAGTGGGGGAAAAAAAAGTCAAATCTAATCTGATGCTGATTAGTGCCTTTTTTGCACCACAGACCGGTTTAATGTCGAACAATATTTTCACGGATAAACCTTTAAGGAGTGGCGGATAAATACAACACAATACAAAAAAAGATGGTATTTTCTAAATATAACCATAAATGTGAATCCACTGTGTTGTTTTTTGTTCATTTTTTTGCTTGGGGGTTTGAATTTAGCGGTAATGTATGTTAGGTAATGTATAACACGGTTATGTGTTAGCGGCCGGAGCAGCCCCTTTAAGAAGAAAGCGGATGGAGGTAAGACATGTGACCGAGGCATCTTTACATGCATCAAGAGAGAGTGTCATAGACAGATGTGGCGGAGAAAATCCGGTAATTTTCAGATAATAAATAAAACGGAAATAATGTAAGTTATGTATTCTTTCTGTGCGGCCCGGTACCAATTGACCCACGGCCCGGGGGTTGAGGACCACTGCTTTTGACCACTTGATTTAAAAATAATAATAAAAAAAAACATTACTTACACACTTATAAAAGCAAAATAAGAATCAGAAAAGATTTTATTGCCAGGTACAGCAAAGAGCACTTTACAGAAATAGGAATTTGTCTTGGTGTCAGGTGTAAACATATACAGATACAAAAATGTGTACACAGTTTTTATATAAACTATAATAAATAAATCCTGTATACACAAAGTGGCTCTGCATGAGAAGGAGTGCGATTTAGAATGTAAAAGAGAAATTGACCGTCCAAACATATACACAGAGATTAAATACGTACACAATCTAGAATAGAATGAAATAAATATTGTATACAGAAGTGTTTAGTTTGCATGAAAAGTAGTGCAATTTGGAAGAAACTACAATAAATACCCTACTGTAATAAACAAATATAACGTTAAACATGCTGAGACTAAATAAGAACTGCTCCCCCACTTTATATAATTGATTCAGTGAAAGTCAGCCGAAATAGGGTGATTTCTTTTTTCCCCCAATATTGTGCATCTGGCACTTAAAACCCATTTGAACTTACTTGATCGACAGCAGTGGCATTAGAAGTCCTCTTCCTTTTCCAGCTACCGGCTGGAGTCGATGAAGTGGCATCGTCAAAGTCTCCACTCACACTGCTGGAGGGAGAAGCGATGCGTCGTCTCTTGGAGCCCATAGAAAAAGTACCTGGGGTCGTTTTCACAGACAGAGCAGCCTGGTTAATAGAGGTTCAACTCCCCTGACCTTTGTGTATACTGTTAGAATTGAAATATGCCATGGTGGTTAATGCAGAACATCTAACATAAATAATATCAGTGGTTTCCATGAAAGGAGGAGAGAAGAGGATGAGGGGAAGAGAAGAGGAGGGGGAGGGGGAGGGGGGCGGCAAAAACAAGGATGTCACTGGATGAATGATATGATGGTAACACAAGTGACACAGCTAGCTGTGTATGAACATTACTAGTGATTGGTTCATGATTTCTTGGTTGAGATCAATTCTACAGAAGGATCAGGATTGAGGCTGCTGATCAGTCACTATGACACACATTTTCTTTCACGTGTGCATACTCTCGGTGGGATGCAGGTTGTTCATCGAGACAAATGTGAAGATAATTCTCGAATTATGACGAACATCTACGCTTTCGTGTTTTATTTCATTCACTCGCCTCCTGGGTTTCACTTTTCTTCGTTTGCGCTCGTGCTACACACTCCACCAATCCTAACACACTTCCCCTACTCTCACTTCTCAAACAAAAGAGCGCCCGGTCTACACCATTACTGCCCTCGCTTAGCACTTCTGCTCACTAACGAAGCCGAAAACTACATTTACTTTCCTTGCGTTAGAAACAAAACCCTTCACCGAAACTCACCCGTAAAAAATTTATGGTTTTCTTTAATCAGTTGATAATTCTCCACCACAAAACACAGCAACAGCTACTAATGTTAGCCAGCGAGCTAACGTTTATTTTAAACCCCGCCCCTTTCCATCACCGGAAGTACGCTCAGCTAAAAGTCTTCACATTTGCTGCCTTCCGCGTGTAGCGTATTCATACAACCATTCATTATTTATGTCGTTTTTTTCTGTCTTTTTTTCTTAAAGGCGTTATAAAGGGGTTTCAGCAAAAAATACGGGAGTTTGTTGGTTAAATGTTTTTAATAATAATAAAAAAAGAAGAAGAAAAACGAAAAATATGCATACAGTTTTTATTGTCTAATTTTCTCATATCTAAAAGTGTACTTGCATTTACATCTTAAAATGGTATAATCTATTACTAATATGTTCACTACCAAATTTAATGCACACTGTTAATTTATTTATCCTTGGCATTTCTTAGCAAATTTATTTAAAAAAAATATTTAAATGTTTCCTTTTTATTTTGTACAACCTTAATTCCATAAGGAATTATAAAATTAAATTTTGTAACGTTGTGAAAAATAGAGTCTTAAAACAAAATGCAAGGATTTGCAAATCTCATGAATCCCCATTTTATTCACAATAGAACATAGAAAAAATATACAAATGATAAAACTGAGGAAATGTACAATTTAAATGGAAACAATGTACAGTCATTTTGAATATGATGGCTGCAGTGTGTCTCAAATTAGTTGGGACAGGGCCATGTTTGCTACTGTGTAGCATCTCATATTCTTTTAACAACAGTCCATATTATGTCTTTCTACGTAGGAGAGCAGTTGCTGGAGTTTTGGGAAAGGAAAGTTGTTCTATTTGTGTCTGATAAAAAATACTATCTGTTCAATTGTCCTGGGTCTTCTTTGTCATAACTTGCATTTAATCTTCTTTTTCTTTCGGCTGCTCCCATTTGGGGTCGCCACACGGGATCATCCGTCTCCATATTACTCTGTCCTCTACATCTGCCTCTTTCAAACCAACCACCTGCATATCTTTCCTCACCACATCCATTAAGCTCCACCTTGGTCTTCCTATTTCTTCTTCCTGGTGGCTCAATCTTCAGCATTCTCCTACTGATATACCCCATGTCCCTCCTCTGCACATGTCCAAACCATCTCAATCAGGCCTCTCTCACTTTGTCCCTAAAATGACCTACATTCATTTCTAATCCTGTCCATCCTCGTTACTCCTAATGAAAATCTCAACATCTTCAGCTCTGCTACCTCCAGCTCCACCTCCTGTCTTTTACTCAATGCCACTGTCTCTAAACCATACAACATCACAGGTCTCACCACAGTCCTATAAACTTTCCCTTTCACTCTTACAGATACCCTTCTATCACAAATCACTCCTGCCACTCTTCTCCTCCCACTTCACCCTGCCTGCACTCTTTTCTTCACTTCTCTAACACACTCTCCATTACTTTGCACTGTTGACCCCAGGTACCTGAACTCCTCCACCTTCTCCATCTCTTTTCCCTGCAACCGCACCACTCCACTGCCCTCCCTCTCATTCACACACATGTACTCTATCTTACTTCTACTGACTTTCATTCCCCTTCCTTCCAGCTTGTATCTCCACCTCTACAGGCACCTCTCAACCTGCTCCCTACTCTCACCACATGTCACAATATCATCCGCAAACATAGTCCATGGAGACTCCCGTCTGACCTCGTTCATCAACCTGTCCATCACCACTTCACACACTTCTACCTCTCATTTATATTTTCCCAACCACAATCTGTATAAAGACATTGACTGTGCAATACCTAATATTTAAATGTGCAATACATATATATAAATATATAAATATATTTATTTATTTATTTATTTTTATGCACCTTCAGGACTGAAACTTAATTTTGTTGTACCCTGTGCAATGACAATAAACAATTCTATTCTATTCTATTCTATTCTATTCTTTGGTGCTGTTGTAATATGTTGCAGTATGTGGTTAAGCATTGCCTTCCTGAAATATGCAAGGCCTTTCCTAAAAAAAAGATGTCATCTGGATGCTTTGAGACAATGCTGCTTTGAGACAATGTCAATTGTGAAAAAGCGCTAAAGAAATAAACTTGACTTGACTTGGATAGATGCATATGTTACTCTTAAACCTGTATATACTTTTCAGCATGATGGTTTCTTCCTAAATGTAAAATCTACCCATTCCACAGGCACTAATGCAATTCCATACCATCAAAGATGCAGGCATTTGAAGTGAGCACTGATAAAAATAAAAAAAAAGCCAGATGACCCCCTCTTCTTTTTAGTCAATAAGATGTGGCATCCATTAATGTGCAAAATGAAATTTGAAATTCCAATTTGTTAGACTACAGAACATCTTTCCAGGTTTTTTTCCAGAGTATTTTTTTAATTAGCTTTGACACAAAGATGGTGGTAACATGGTGGCAGTTCTGGATTATGTTCACATATGGCTTCTCTTGCACAGATTCTAAAAAACTTTTGAATTATGTATTAATAATAATAATCTGTCTGAGATACTCTTTCAAAACCCAATCATGTTTCTGGCCTGTTGCCACCCAACAGTATTACTTGCTTTTCCAGCTTTTTGTTGCCCCATTCCAACTTTTTTGAAATGTGTTGTGGTCATCAAATTCACTATTAACTTATTTTTTTCTTAAAATGATACACGTCTTCAGTTTAAACATTTGATATCTTCTCTGTGTTCTATTGTGAATAAAATATGGCTTTATCAAATCATTGCATTCTTTTTTATTTACAATTTACACAGCATTAAAATACTTTTTACAAGTGTGGTTGTATTTGTTAACACCATTTTATATAAGTTGTTTTTGTCATGAATAAAGTATGGAGACAAAAAAAATCTATCAGTGGTAAGAAAAACTACAGAAAAAAAAGCAGGTTATTGTACTGAATAACCAATTACAATATGCAGTCTGCGATTATATGCATAGTTATCTGAAGAAACTAGTCATCTAAAACCAAAAATTGAATAAGTAGACCATCAGTAACAATATGTTGTTTAATGGAAAGTTAGTCATGCGCACATGTGGGCTCAATAGGCCATTTATTTTTATAGTTTGTGGAAAAATTACCATTTCATTTATATGCTTGATGAACATCCCATTCTAGCTTTAGTTCTCCGTTGTTGCTAGAATAATCTCACTCTTCTGGGGGGTCTTTTTCTAGATTTTGGAGCATGATTGTGGGATTTGCTTATTCTGCGTATTAATGAATCAGACAGTAGTAGACAGTATATTTTTGGAGTAGTCAGCATGCCATTTCATCTCAGATGCTTTGTTCCACTTTGTATCTTGTACATTAATCTTAGCAAAACAAGTCTTATATATATATATATATATACCGTACAGACCAAAAGTTTGGAAACACCTTCTCATTCAAAGAGTTTTCTTTATTTTCATGACTATGAAAATTGTAGATTCACACTGAAGGCATCAAAACTATGAATTAACACATGTGAAATTATATATGGAATTATATACATAACAAAAAAGTGTGAAACAACTGAAAAATGTCATATTCTAGGTTCTTCAAAGTAGCCACCTTTTGCTTTGATTACTGCTTTGCACACTCTTGGCATTCTCTTGATGAGCTTCAAGAGGTAGTCACCTGAAATGGTCTTCCAACAGTCTTGAAGGAGTTCCCCGAGAGATGCTTGGCACTTGTTGGCCCTTTTGCCTTCACTCTGCGGTCATCTGGCGCAGCGCCCCATCACTCTCCTTCTTGGTCAAATAGCCCTTGAGGCCTTCAGTGTGACTCTACAATTTTCATAGTCATGAAAATAAAGAAAACTCTTTGAATGAGAAGGTGTGTCCAAACTTTTGGTCTGTACTGTATATATATATATATATTCATCATACTCAATAACTTCATATTCATATTTTACTCAATAAATATAATATAATATAATATATATATATATATATATATATATATATATATATATATATATATATATATATATATATATATATATATATATATATATATATATATACAGTGCCCTCCACAATTATTGGCACCCCTGTTTAAGATGTGGTCGTGGACTTCTAAAAATTCTCCTTTTTTTTAAAACAACATAGAACCCAAATGCAAAAAAGAGAAAAATCCAACCTTTTATTTAAGTACATAACTTTGGTGGTAAAAAAATCACACATTTAGAAAAAAAAAAAAACTTGAAATCATGTGTGCCACAATTATTGGCACCCCTGATGTTAATACTTTGTACAAACTCCTTTTGCCAACAAGACAGCACTTAATCTCCTCCTATAACATTTCACAAGATTGGAGAACACAGAGAGAGGGATTTTTGACCATTCTTCTTTGCACAATCTTTCTAGATCATCCAGTGTCCTGGGTCCTCTCTTATGCACTCTTCTCTTTAGCTCGCCCCACAGGTTTTCGATTGGGTTGAGGTCTGGGGACTGAGATGGCCATGGGAGGACCTTGAGTTTGTGACTGCTGAACCACTTTTGTGTAGATTTTGCCACATGTTTTGGATCATTATCCTGCTGAAAGACCCAATGACGACCCATCTTCAGCTTTCTGGCAGAGGCCATCAGGTTTTTATTTAAAATATCCTGGTACTTCAAAGCGTTCATAATGCCATGCACCCTAACAAGGTTCCCAGGGCCTTTGGAAGAGAAACAGGCCCACAGCATCACAGATCCTCCACCATACTTCACGGTGGGCATGAGGTGCTTTTCGGCATACTCATCTTTTGTTTTACGCCAGACCCACTTAGAGTGTTTGTTGCCAAAAAGCTCAATCTTAGTCTCATCTGACCAAAGCACACGATCCCAGTTGAAGTCCCAGTACCGCTTAGCAAACTCCAGACGTTTACGTTTGTGAGTGTTAGTGAGAAAAGGCTTTTTCCTTGCATGCCTCCCAAACAGCTTGTTGGCATGTAGAGAGCGTCTGATGGTTGTTTTGGAGACTCTGTGACCCCAAGATGCCACTCTTTGATGCAATTCTGTGACGGTGAGCTTGGGAAATTTTTTTACTTCTCTTACCATCCTCCTCACTGTGCGTTGTGGCAAGATAAACTTGGGACCTCTTCCAGCCTTGTTTGTCACTGTTCCAGTTGTTTTAAACTTCTTAATGATTCCTCTGACTGTAGATACCGGCAAGTTAAGGCGAGTGGCTATTTTCTTGTAGCCATTGCCTGACTTATGAAGGTCGACACACATCTGCCTTACTTGAATGGTGTGTTCTCTTGTCTTTGCCATGTTGACAAATGGGTAAGAGAATTAGGCCTCTGTGTCACGTCATATTTATACCCCAGGGAAACAGGAAATCATGAATTACTAATTAAAAGTCCCTAGATACCCTGACCAACCTTAGCAACTACAGAAAAATATATAAAAAAAAAAAAACACAATTAAATTTTTCAGAGGAATTGTTAGGGGTGCCAATAATTGTGGCACACATGATTTCAAGTTTTTTTTTTTTTTTTCTAAATGTGTGATTTTTTTACCACCAAAGTAATGTACTTAAATAAAAGGTTGGATTTTTCTCTTTTTTTGCATTTGGGTTCTATGTTTTAAAAAAAAGGAGAATTTTTAGAAGTCCACGACCACATCTTAAACAGGGGTGCCAATAATTGTGGAGGGCACTGTATATGGGGATGGCAATGACCCTGCCCACAATGCGAGACATTAAGACTTGTTTTGGATTCTAAGTTCCAAGTTTTGGGACTGTGCTCATTGCTCCAGATGTTTTACGTTCTCTCAGCTGCCGGATGTCGGAGGATCTTGCTGATTTTAGGATCCCTGCAGCAGCGCATGTGACGTCAGAGCAGGTCTGTCTGAGCATCAGCTCTAAAGACATCAGCTCTAAAGACCGCACGCAAAGCATTCAGCTCCGAGATCAGGCGAACAGGTAGGCATTTAGAAACCTTCCTCTCATAAAAACCTATACATTTTTTAAAGACTAGGCATTTTTAAATCCTTAAGTCCTGCATTTGGTCAACCTTGCATCAGCAGTTTAACCGGGCAAAGGGTCCTTACATAGGCAGCATGGCATTACTACATTGCTGCACCTGAATGCATGACAGCAGAGTTTTGCAGAAATGAGTTGCGCATTGCCAGCACTGATTTCCATCCTGCATCTAGTGAGTTGGGCTTCACGAGGTGGGAGCGGGATTTGGTGCATTGACCAAAATCTTCAACTGGGTTTATATAAGCATTGTCTTTGTTCCTACAAATATCGCGTATGATAATAGAGGTTTTATGATGTTTTTCATTCTTAAGGGACACTTCTGCACACGCAACTACAGAATAGAAAAAAGATTCCAACATCATTCCACATCTCAACCACAATGCCCCATGGCACAATTTACAGTACATCGATTCATTTACTGGTTCATGCATCATCTTAGATGCCATTTTCACTGCATCTTCTTCAATCCATATTGGATGTTTGAGATTGCTGAAGGTATTCAGTGCTACTATTTAGGCATTTCTTTATCATTCTTGTTCTCTTTTTTCTCTATATATATTTTGTATTTAAATCTTTATAAAGGTTCTCCCGAGGCTGAAGCATTTAGAAATTTGCACAATGAGGGTCTATTGCGGGCGCTCACAGCTTCATGTCCTAGGAATCCCTGCGCGCGCCTCCACTAACACAACCCCTAAGTCGCGTATCAAGGTTGCCAGAAAGAAAAACGAACACGTAATCGCTTTTCAATGAACGATTCCAAATCCACGCAAACAGACCAGGTCACATTAAAACTATAGTAGTCGTTATACACGTTTGGAAGTAACTGTTAACTAACACAAGATATATTTTTTAAACCCTTTCAGTTAGCGCGGAGAAAAATAAACGGATAAATCATCGACCTGGCAACCGGCATACCCAAAGATGCAGGATTTGGCTCAAGCTTTACATGAGGGATCTCCCAACATCAAGTTTCACACCATATTTTATCATGAAGCAAAGTCAATTGAAATAAAGTAATAATTAGAGGACATCATCATTTCTTTAAATGCATGGCACATTTTATCACCCATATATCACAAATTTTAAACAGACAGACAGACAGACAGACAGACAGACAGACAGACAGACAGACAGACAGACAGACAGACAGATAGATAGATAGATAGATAGATAGATAGATAGATAGATAGATAGATAGATCACATTGTTAATCCCAGAGGGAAATTCAAGATGCAATCCTAAAACCTAAATGTGGACACATATTAAAACTCACAAAATACATTAAACATATACAATACAAAATAAATTACATTAAGTACTAATTTATATACGCTAATATTATAAAAAAAAAACTTATATTGTAAACACAAGTCTTTTGAATTAAAGTATAAAATAGTATAAAACAGTATAAAGTAAAATGCAACGTGTATAGTTTTATAAAGATGTTTTTTTTTCTTCCTCTGAGTGAAAAGAGAAAGTATTACTGCAGTAATAAAGTGTATTACTAACCCCAGGGAAAATGAATGATTGGTGTAGAGTAAGTTGCAAATGCTGCAGAACGAAAGCTATGGCGCTGCAGATATGCAGCACAGATGTGCAAAATACTTAGGATATAGCACATTAGATATTGTGTTTGCCTACTAAACCTTCCATAGCTCTACAGAGTTCAAAACCCCATTAAATATCGTGGCTCAAATATCGGTTATGCATGGTCGTTCGATGCAAATTAGAGAATTTCACATTCCCACTCAACCTTCCGACTTAGACTATAGGCTCTAAGAGCTTTTTGGCTCCTCTAATTCATTCTGCTTTTCTTGTGGGTATTTTACATCTTTAACCTGAACCCATGAGAACACATGAGAAAACTTAAAATATTGCAAAAAGCAGGGCCACATTAACCTGAAGTAGCTTGATATGATCTACTTTCCTCCTGGCTGTCAAGTGTCAGTCAGGAATTGGTGAAAGGGTTATCAAGCCCCTAAAAATAAATCTTTCCACACGACGCAAATATGTAAAGCAGAGGTTTTGACTAGCTCTGGTCAAACAGCTTATGGTATGACTGGTACTCAATCCTGAATCCTATCTATATTCCTTTATGTGAATACAGTGTGAATTGGCATGGATTGCTAATGTGATGTACCATTGTTACTGCCTTTTACTTTCTTATCTTGCTTTTCCCCCCGGTGTTATCCATTGGGCTATCCCTAATCCTCTCTTTTCAGCTTCCAAGTGGAGCATCAGCCCAACTGTACAATGCCCTTAGAGGAAGGAAAAGGCTGGAAAAAGAAGACAACTGACATCAAGGAAAATTATGACTTCAAAGAAGTTTTGGGAACGTAAGTGTTTTATAAAATAAATCATTTGTTTATAAATGTAAATAGATAGTTAATTTCCTTCCATAATTTTTTTAAATTATTTTATTTTGTTCTAAGCCTTTATCTTTCTGAAGTGCATGGTTTTGTTTGAGAGTCAGTATTGGAACTGCAATGTGACAGATTGGGATTAAGAACTAATGTTTTTATGGTTCAGATAGTGAACCATACTCACAAGCGTTGCTTGCATGGCAGTGGTGCATAATGATGTCACATCATAGTTTTCTGGCTTTATAAGGTTTTGTAATATTCCAGATGCTGTAGCAGTCTTTTATCATTCTGTATTATGGGACATGTTGACATTTTGATTATTGTGATTAGTGAAGCTGAAGCTTGCTCTCAGCACTCAGATGAGGAGAGCCACGCTTACAATTCTCCTAAACACTGCACCGGCCCTCAGTCACTGTGGCTATATTTATACTGCAGAGTGTGTGGGTGAATACCCATTTTCTGTCATTTCGCTCTGCATCCTCACAGCATGTTAGTGTCTGCATGAGGACATATGAGACAGAAAGGGGCCGTGTGTGTTCGTATGTGTGTGTCTGTGTGAGTGTGTTTGTTTGTATGTGTGTGCTTGTTGTTTTTCCTGCATACTAGTTTTTTTCTGGAACTCACCCAGTGTCTGATAGTGCAGATATACAAGGGGATGCAAGATTGCAGAATTAAAAAGGGCATGCTGTTGTCTCCTGTTTGTGGCTTAGGGTAGAAGAATTTAAATTAAGCTTTATAACATGCCACCATACAGATGCATAAATATTAATTAAGTTGCCACTGTGGTTGGGTGCCACTTCCAGGTGTGTTTAAATAAACAATTATGTTAATTGGAAACAGGTCAGTAACATGATTGGTGAAAAAACAACAACAACAGTATCTTAGAGAGGCAGAATCTTTCAAAATTAAAGATGGGCAGAGTGCAGATTAAAGCTTAAAAACATCATGCAAAAAAAAAAAAAATGGACTGAGACAAGTGGCAAAATGCTCTGTGGTTTAAATTAGAAATAATTTTTTGGAAGGCCTAAAGAAAGATCATCTTGTTATCAGCGCTTAATACAGCATTCACATCTGCAAAGAAACAATCATTGTTGAAAGGAGAAACATATTCATATCCAGATTAAGCTTTTATATACAGTATATAAATATAATTATAAGAGAGAGAGAGAGAGAGAGAGAGAGAGAGAGAGAGAGAGAGAGAAAGAGAGAGAGAGAGCAGTGTTTCGTGAACTATTTGAATGAGAGATTAAAAGCTTAAACAATAAAGGCTAATTACTGTCTTCTTTGCTCATGTTTACTAAGAGCACTGTATGTGCTTATGAGAAACATTTGAGTATGAGGATCGGAGTCTATTCTATTTACATTATAGTAAAGTCTAATACATTAACCTGGTTTTTAACTATGCAATAATGGAATTCCTTAAGTGCAAATTGTTCTAAGCAATTGCTGTCCCGAGGCTATCTAAGGAAAAACATGCATAGCCATTTTTAAAGTTTCTGTGTGGTACCATTCACAGTAATCTGATTGTGATCTTTTCGGGTTGTTCATGTGAAACAACCCTTAGCAGCGAGTGGTTTTCAGGTGATGAAAACTCAATACTGAAGTAGGCCATTAGGATGGATTAGGCAGGTTTAAATCAAGCCTAGATTTTTTTTTAAAAGCACTACTGTATATACATATTAAATCATATACATATATATCATTACATTGTAATAATATGCAGAGAAGAGATGTTTGTACATATGCAATTGACTATGTTTATGAGGTGGTGCAGCTGAACCTTGGTCTAGCTTTGGGGCAATAGTTTAATTCTAAACTTAGGTTTAGTTGTGGAGTATGGAGTTCTGTCCATGTCTAAGTGATTTTCTTGGTTTCTCTGATTTTATTCCAATGAAAGTGAAACGCCCCAAGGCGAGAATAAGTGTTTGATTGGGTATGCATAGCGACCTGCAATGAACTGGCATCCCAGGATGTATTTCTCGGGTGCATTAAGGTTCATTTTATTTTACATTAAGTAAATGAAAAGGTTTGGTAGGGTTTCTTACAGTTACTGCAAAAGAAACTAAGGCAAAGTGGATATGCTTTGTAACCCAAAGCACAAAGACATAGAGAGAACCAGAGGAAGAGAAAGAATGTGTAGGATAATTTGGGTTCTCAGTAAATTCTTTGATTAAATATTAGTTTTTTTCAGAGGTGTGTAGGATTTGTACAACCAGGATAGCAATTTGTAATTAAAAACACTTGCTCTGCACATTTAGTTTTACATAGTGATGCTTTTCATATAATAATAAGGAAGAACCTTGATGTGTCCTTCAATGTTGTAGATTTTCTAAAAATTTCCAACCTGGCCCATTTCAGAGGATTTTATGTTGCTGGTATAATCTGAAAAGAGTAAATTGATTTATTGTAGAAAATCTTTTTTTTTTTTTTGGAAAGACAATCCAAGGGTTTGTTTTGTCTACACAAGACAAATGACAGTATGGGAATAATAACTCATTATTAAATTGAAGGAAAATTATGTGTGTAGCTTCAAAAGAGACGGATAATCCGCTGTGGCAAAACCTAATGGGAGAAGCCGAAAGAAGAAGAAGAAGAAGAAGAAGAAGAAGTTCAAAAGGGCACCATTGTCTACACATCTTTCAAATATTATTTTAGTGTCAGTGAAACACCATATAAGGTATTTAACTGGCAGTGCTTCTTCTATTAGGGACAATATAGGAAACAAAATGCTTCGGGATCTCACTATGATCTCAGATTTTGGAAATAACTTTCATGTTGTTGTTTTGCTTTTGTGCCAGACCAATCAGCGGACTCAGTATGTTTATGGAACAATCATGATGGGGTCATAGAGGACTGTTTGCCCTGGTGGCAGTATAGGAGATTTCTCATAGGGCTGGAATGGTAGCTGTAGAGACCAAAGCTGTTTTTTAGGGTCCTGGGTGATGATATATGGATGTCGTTTCCGACATGGATGTTGTAGCCTCACTGTGGAACTTAGCTCCCAAAACAGTCTGCCAAGTGTTTCTTAGAAAAATAAACAAATAATAATTTACTGTATGTTCTTGAACATAGAACATAAAAAAGTTGAAATTATTAATTATTATTCATAATAACATTGTGATGTAATTGAGTTGATTCATTATTTAGGCTGAATTAACTTTACCTTTACACAATTCACCATGAGGTACACTGCAGAAAGAAATTATTTTGAAAACTCACTGAACATTTATAATGCTTATATTTATAATTATTTCATTCATCTATTAATTCATTCAATCAGTCAGTCAGTCAGTCAGTCAGTCAGTCAGTCAGTCCGTCAAGGTCATTGTGGATCCAAAGCCTATACTAGAACCAGGGTGAGAGCTGGGAATACATTCTGAATAGGCTGCTGCTCAATCATTATTTCAGCAATTGCAATAAGCAACAATAAATAAATGAAATGAAGGTAAGGATAGAGAAGCGCACAGATAAGTGTAGGAGTAACACTCCCATTGATTGATTGCTCCAGTCACCAACAGTATTAAACACTGATGAATGACCTTTCTGCAAATTCATCATATGCTGAAAGGTCAGTCTGCACATATCCTGCTTGTTCTGTAGTTCTTTTATTGAAGAGATCCATTTGCTCTAGTGTGTAGACAGTTTGGTAGTTGCCATGGGGAGAACAGTACCCCGGTGATATTTTAAGGATAAATTTAGCATGCTTAGAACATCGTAGATTTTTTCATACATCAAACCAAAACATACAGCTCTGTAAAAAAGTTTTCTTCCACAGTGATGTGTAAGACTCATTGCCAGTTATTATGGCACAACCAGTTGTTAAATTTAGGGGGCAATTACTTTGTAACATAGGGCCAGGCAGGTGTGGACAGATTCTTCTTAGATAATATTTTTTCCCTTTGATGAAATCATCATTTAAAAACTGCATTTTGTATTTACTTCAGGTTATAATTTGCTTGATGATCTGAAGCATTTATTTGTAACAATTTATGCAAACAAATAAAACAAAAATCAGAAAGGGGGCAAATACTTTTTAACAGGACTGTATATGTGATAACGGGCCTTGTCCTCTACAGTGTATATTCTGAATTTGAAACAGTCTGCAGCTATATTCTCTCTCTCTCTCTCTCGCTCTCTCTCTCTCTCTCTCTCTCTCTCTCTCACACACACACACACACACACACACACACACACACACACACACACACACACACACACACACAAACACACACATTATCTGCATTACACATTTTAATAATCTGACATTTCAGGCCATTGGAGAATAAAATTCTAACAATTTAAAAATTATGCTCAAATAATACAATTGTTCAATAATTGTGTTTTCTCTAATTGCACACCAACACTAGTTTAGTCAGAATCATGCAGGCCTTCAACAGTACTACATTTAAAACATGTCTGTTGATCCTTTAGGTTGTTTGTAGGATGTTTTTGCTGTGTAAGCTGATGTAAAGCTCTCTTTCAACACATAACCAATTACAAAGTGGCATTTAGTCAACAATGCAATTTAATATACCGTACTGACTGAGATATTTCGCCAAGAGATTAAAGTCAGAAATGGTTTCAGGACAAACCCCACAAGTTTGTAAGTACCGGTAAGCTTTTTTTTTGCTCCACATTAATTTCGGAAGAACATTGGCACTGAACAACAGTTATTCTCTGTGAAGGTTTATTAAATGTGTTGTAATAAATCAGTCTAAGATCAATTTTAGTCAGAGTTTATGATCTGTTGTTTTATATAGAAAATTAATAATAACAACAGTTATTGCAGTTATTGTTTGTCACTCGTTTATTATGTAAGATTATATATAATACATATAATGTGTGTGCTGTGGGAAATTATTTATTATTAATTATTTGCTACTGTACATTTACAGTGTTATTATGTGCCGTTATGCGGTTTGCTTTCTTTACTTTTATGCTTACTGTGTGTTTGCTTGTGTATCTGTAGCCAAGGTCCTTACCTACACATTGATACTGTAGAGACAGGCAGAACAGTTGTCACGGCTTATGCAAAAGTGATGAATAAATGAACTTATCAACAGAATATCAGCCCACAGATATTACAGTACCCATATATACTGCAGGCTGTCATTGGCATCCTTTAATGCAGCCCCCACAGCCAGCTCTATTATCCAAAACCAGCACAGTCATAACAGCCGAACTGGTCTCACATGAGTTCTTTCCTTCCCCCATCATCTTGGCAATTTTACAGGGGGGCATTCTCTGAGGTGGTGCTGGCTGAAGAGAAGAATACTCAGCGCCTAGTTGCTGTCAAGTGCATCCCCAAAAAAGCACTGGAGGGCAAAGAGAACAGTATCGAAAACGAGATTGTTGTGCTACACAGGTGATGTATAAAATAATACAAAACACCCAGGTACGCAGTATGGTATAGGGCTATATTTCATTATGAGGCAAAACATTTCTGATGATCTCTTTTCATGATGAAGTGGAGGTGCACAACGTTTCAGTCTGGGGAGGCAATCTGAGATGTTCCGTATGCTGTCTGTGGAGGTGCAGTAGTTGGAAGGATGGTTTAAAAAGGAGAAAACAACATTTAAAAATGTTTCATTTCTGGGTTACAAGTTACAAATATATCCAAAATACAAAAAAATAAAAAAAATAAAAAAAACATTTAAAATACAAAACACATGTAAAAAATTAAATTGCGACAATGATTTGGTGTAATGTCACTTAATATAGGCTCATATTCATGCTGTTTCATTTAACACCAGTAAGGCCTGATTCTGGAGAGAGATAAGCTGTTTCTAAGAGCACATGTCAGAGGTAAACAGTGTGGTGTTGCCTTGTAGAACTGGAGGAAGCATGCACCAGAAATGTCAGGAGTATTGGAGTCAGGCCTATTTTTAGTGTCTCAGTTGCTGGGGAAACAGAACACACTGGGGTTGAGATGGTATGAAGGGTTCCCTCAGCACTTCAGGGAAGCGGTGGGAGAAAAACAGTGAAGGGGTCAGGCAAAATAGACAGAAAGATAGACACTGTGTGTGTGTGTGTGTGTGTGTGTGTGTGTGTGTGTGTGTGTGTGTGTGTGTGTGTGTGAGAGAGAGAGAGAGAGAGAGAGAGAGAGAGAGAGAGAGAGAGAGAGAGAGAGAGAGAGTTTACTGATGCTGGGAGAAATACTGTAATTAAAGACAGATAGAAAGAAAAAGAAAATAGGAGACAGAGGTAAACAGATTAGGGGCTGTGGTACATACCAATAAAGGCAACTGAACAAGACTGCAATATTAAGGAAAGAAAATGAGGTGAGGTAATGATGACTTGAATAAAATAAGAACTTAAAGCACAAATCAGTATTGGCAGCAGTGAAATTAAGGTACCTACTACACCTCCTTCATTTTTAAAAAGACAGCCATGCCAAATGAAAAACAAACGTGTACAAGGCACATCATAATATGCAATTATTATAATTATTATATTATATTATTATTATATTAAATATTCAAGCCTACATTTATAGCCAATTAGCCTTAATGAAACCTGAGATTTCCTATATGCATGGTAAATGCTGTGCAAAATAAGAAAAGCTAAAATAGTTTATGATTTTTTGATGAAGAAGAGCAAGGCACATATAAACATGCTAATGCTGGATGATCATGGCCTTGACAAGAAATCTCAGTACATTCATGTCAAAGGTATAGGAATAGAAATAAGTATTATTTAACAGTTAATCTGAATTGTAATAATTTAAATAGCAATAATGATTTGCTAATAAAATATAATTAGAAAAAAAATTAAAACATGTCTGTCTATTGCAGGATAAAACATAAGAACATTGTTTCACTGGAGGACACATTTGAGAGTCAGACACACCTGTACCTGGTCATGCAATTGTGAGTATTGAGTACTTGAGTAATTCTAGAGTGCTCTGCATATATTATAAACTATAACCTTGATTGTGTATTTGTGTGTCTGTGTGTCTATAGGGTATCTGGTGGAGAGCTGTTTGACAGAATTGTTGAGAAAGGTTTCTACACAGAGAGAGATGCCAGTAAACTCATTCATCAGATTTTAGATGCAGTAAAATATCTGCATGATGTGGGCATTGTGCACAGGGATCTAAAGGTAGGGCTGCCAGGTTATTTCAACTAAAATGCTGACGCCTGTCAGGAAACAGAATTCATAATAGGGCAAAAATGATAGGCTTCATACTGTATATAACTATAGTTATGTCCACTAATTAAAGAACTGCCAGGGTGATTTCTGTCTGGAACCAATGGAGTGTTCCTGTGTGCTTGTTTCCAATGTCAAGTACTAATAGCAAAATCATCATCACATGACAATGATAGCTATAAAGCGGCGCCTTGTCCTCTGGCCATTCGCATCAACCCAAATGACCCAGATGATCTGGCAGCCTTCCAGTTAATTGTAGAACTATGGTTCCATATGGTACCATTTATGATTCTATTTAATAAAGATGAGAATCACTCGAAGGATTTACTCAAGGGAGTGGGTCATAAAACTCATGAGGGAAACAAGGGGTTATAAACATTTAGCCTGTAGGAGCTGGTGAAGGAAAGTGAATGAATGATTTTAGTATATGTCTATTTTAGTATTCCAGTATCTGTGTGCAACATGTCTTTAGACAGAGAGGTCCTTTTAGGGTACTCCCAAAGCACACAAGCACAAACTACTTAAAAGAGACTTCTCTGAACAATAAGCTGGCCTGGGCACAGTCTTATCTGCAAGAACAGATAGGTCAATACCTCTAGCAGCAATGCTGGCTTAAGCCACAGAATTGCACCTTTGTGTTTTGGCTCTTAACCATGTGTGCAATTTGCCAACTATCCTGGGTATAATGATGACTAACAAATAGCTATCTCAAGTGGAAGCTACACTTTATCATTGTCTTTTGTTAGATAAAATGGCTAGTTACACAAACGGCCTAGCATCTAGCTCCAATAGGGAATCACTTAATCTCTGGATAGAAGCTTGCAATTCTTTTGTGACTATCAGATGGAGAATGCCAGAACCTTGGAAATGATTTTTCAACGGAGCCTGAAGTGTGAAGCTTTTAATGCAGCCCTTCTGGCTTTCCTAGACTTTTTAAATTGAATCAGAAAAATCTTCTGTGAGCTTTACCTCCTTTTCCACCTTCGTCAATTTTATGGGTTTTTTTCACCAACATTGACCACCAGAGCATTTTAGGATTGCTGACATAACAGACACCAACAGCCTATTCATCATAGCTTCCTATATGATTTAGGACTTGGACATGTACCATATAGACACTATCTCTCTAACCTCAATCGATACATAGTATGGACAGTCCTTTAAGAGGTTACATTTATCTCTCACTCAAACTTCTGCTAGACCATGCATGTGTTGTACTCTTGTATTTTACTGCATTGTTTCAGACATCGGAGGCAATTGTGACAGTTTTCATTGCAAAGATCTGGTCCATCTATGACTGTTTATCATATGCCTGCTGTCTGAAAGGCATTCACATTGCTTTATCCATCTGACTAAAACTGGGATACTGGGGGCCAGGGACTCAGTCCCTGTAATCCTAATTTGGGCAGGGTACAATTATATTTTTGTACCTTGTTTTTTTAGATCACTCTTTATCTGGTCTCTAATAACATCTGTTTGACAATGCTGGCCGCAAGGAATTAGTATGATCCTAGCAATATGGCACTATGTATAACCAAAATATTCAACCTAGTTCACCCCTTCAATGGCTTTTGTCTATGATACGAAAAAAAAAAAAAAGCTGATAGAAAAGAATTTTTGTTAAAATACAAAACTGATAGCAAATGAAAACTAATTCAAAACTAATTCAAACCATACCTTCCTATGTCTTGGTGCAGCCAGAGAACCTTCTGTATTGTAGCATGGATGAAGACTCCAACATCATGATCAGTGACTTTGGACTCTCAAAAATCGAGGACTCTGGAACTGTGATGTCAACTGCCTGTGGAACGCCTGGATATGTGGGTATGATAAAGAGTTGCCTGTCTCTCTGAGCTTTATTCACACTTTTCCTGAAAACGCAATAAGCAAAGAGATTTGAGTGAGGCTGTTAGTGATACAGAAGTGCTCTCTATGCCTGCAGCTCTTTGCTGCTTCTCTTCAGAAGTGAAAATTATTGTAGAGTGTATATTGATGGCAAGGTCTTCTGGGTATTCTACTCTTTTGCTTTTTCTTTTTTCCTTTATCAGCCCCTGAGGTTCTGGCTCAGAAACCCTACAGCAAAGCAGTGGATTGCTGGTCTATAGGGGTTATTTCTTACATTTTGTGAGTTGGTGTCTGCAAACACAAATCACGTGCTGAACATGAAGTTAAATAAAAATTTCTACGGTAGACCTTTTGAAAGTGTTCAGACCCCTTTACATTTTACACATAATTTTAGATTTAATTTAAAATAGATTATATTAATTTATTTACATTAATATGTTTTTTTGTACTTTAATATATTGTCAAAAACAGAAATATCTCATTTAACTACATAATTATATCCTTGACTAGGGCAGTCTAAGTTGATTTTAGTTGCATCCTATTGGTTTTGATTATTTTGGGATAGAAATCTCATTCAAACTCCATCAAATTCAAATGATTTAACATGATTCAGAGAGAAATACAACTATGTGTATAAGGTCTTACAGTTCAAAGTGCAGTTAAATAAACTCTACTTCGATTTGTGATCGAATCGTATTGTGACATAAATAAGGAAAACATATCATTTTTTTAAAGCATTAGGTAGAAGCCACTCATGACTAAAAGACATTGGGCAGACACTTAAAGAGCTGTGAGTGCATAAGGGTAAAACTCTCCTGTCTGAATTCCTTGCATCTGGCAAAAAAAAACAAAAAACAAGCACAGCTCATCACCTGCACCAATTTATAAATTGGAGCATGGTGGTGGTAGCGTGATGCTGTGAGGTGCTTTTAAATTGTAGGGACAGGGAAGCTGGTAAGAAGTGAGGCCATTCAGCATGACAAGGTCCAGAAATATAATGACAAGAAGCAGTAATTTACAAAAAAAAGTGTCTAAATGTGTAACTAAATGAGAGATTTCAGTTGTTGAATTTTAATAGATTTTGTAAAACAAACCTAAAAGTTTGATTTCAACTCATGGGCAAAAAGATAAAATGAGTTTTTAAAAGACAAAGAAAAACTGAAGTGGTTTGAATACACAAGTCATTGTAAGTCTTACTAATTGTATTGCAGTTAACTCAGTCAACTTGCTGTAACTATACATGCCGTATAAAGATGTGGATACATTCCAATAAAAAAGTACTTTAGGAAAAAGTTTCCTCTAAAGTCAAGATACGATGGAGTACGAAAACATGTTTTTCATCAAATGCATTTTGCAGGTTATGTGGATATCCACCATTTTATGATGAAAATGACGCCAAGCTGTTTGAGCAAATCTTGAAGGCTGAATATGAGTTTGATTCTCCATATTGGGATGATATATCAGACTCAGGTGATTCTCTGTTGTTGTTGTTTTTTTTTTTACTTTTTTGGCTTTCTTGAATTCAGACAATGTTGTTTACTAATGTACAAAGTTCAGTGTATGCTAATGTGCAATACGTCTGGACCTTGACACTAAATGGTTTTTTTTTTTTTCATTAATTTGTCCTTAGTACATGCTTTATCTTGATCAGTCTTGCATTTAATCAATGGGTTTTACATTCCAATGTTGATCATTCTTCATCTTCCAGCTAAAGATTTTATATACCACCTAATGGAGAAAGATCCAGAGCTAAGATATACTTGCGAACAAGCATTACAGCACCCATGGTACGACTCTAACCCCCTTTCCATTTCACAGTGCTTCTGAAAGCTTTGTCTCTACTTGTTAAACAACACTTTGTACATATACCAATCCCCCTCACCTGCTTCCCCTCTGTGTTTCGGTCTGTGTTTTGAAGGATCTCGGGAGACACTGCTCTCGACAAGAACATTCATGAATCTGTCAGTGCTCAGATTAAAAAGAACTTTGCCAAGAGTAAATGGAAGGTAAGTATATCTTTACAGGATTTTAATTTACCACAATTGTGCATTAGATTTACAATTAATGATGCAATAACAGACTAACTAGGCTGCAACAGAGATCCTGAAGTAATCTACTGGAATCTGTGATATCAGCAATTACAGTACCACAATATCAGTTTCACAAGCAATAGTACTGTAGAATAGATTATAATTCAAATATTGTTGTTTACTTTTATTTAGATAGAGTATAATAACATTGGCCAGGTGTCATCTACTAAATATAGACTCAATATTTCACCAGTCTGAACTATGCATTTGAAATAAGAAGAGCAAAATATTGCAGAGATTATGAAATGCAGAGATTATAAAATAAATCTAAGCACTGTATGCCTAAACATTAAGAAACAAAATACATCAGCAAAGTCTTTTAAAGGATCACTGTAGGTGATCATTTCTGATCCCTTTGATCTTATCCCGGTGTGTTTCCAGCAAGCCTTTAATGCAACAGCCGTCGTGAGGCACATGAGAAGGTTACAGCTTGGGACCAGCCTGGAGGGATCCAGTCAAATCACCACCACCAGCCCTTGCCACAGACATCTGCTCCTGCCTGCTAAAGAGCACCACCTGGAAGAAGAGGAGGACAATGAAGAGGAGGAGAATGGTGAGATAGCTAATGATTCATTCACCAGGTTAAGCAGAGATGTGGGCAGCTGTACCTGATAGTACCACTTTAAACAATTTGATGTTGAAAGTACTTTTGGTCCATTAACATCTGAAAAAATCAATGATGTGGTTTAACTGTTTAGGAGTTTAACTGTTGAGAAGAATTTGAGGAGCAATTGTATGTACAGCACATGATTGTTTTTCTGCTTAATCTCATGGCCCATGGTGTTTAATCAAGAATAGCAGCTTTGAAAACTGGATGTCCTGATGTAACATTTTATTAAAGTTCAAATACTCAACAGAGAAAATGAGTATGTATTTTAATCTATTTGTATTATTAATCTATATGTATTTTTTTCTGAATCAGAGTTTTATTTTGATTAGTAAAGTGATTAAGCACTATCAACCGAAAGCATCGAATTCAAACTTTAACAAATGTGATGGAAAACGGCTTCATGTTTGTAAAATAAAAACTACAGAGATTTATTAAGCCATTTTCTGACAGCACCAACTTCAGCAGAATCTCAGTCTATATCTATGGTGATAGTCTGGAAAAACAGTTATTGCATGAAATGCTTGTTGACAGCTGTCAGTTGCATGCGGTGGGAAACTGAACATTTGGTACTGAAATGTATTAGTAAGTCCTAGAGGCTTCTCCCCACCTCGAAAATGCATCAACTAGTGCAGGGGCCAATCTTCCTCTCAGCCCAATACATTTATTCACACGCGCGCACACACACACACACACACACACACACACACACACACACACACACACACACACACACACACACATTATATATTACTACATTGCATATTCATTGTATATATTGCTGTGTAATGAGTGTTTAAAAAGCCTTGGTGCTAAAGGCAACTTACTTGAAGGCTTCTGACTCATTAGCCAGCAGTGGCTGCAGTCTTCTGCGGTCGATTTTATTTTGCTTAATAATTTGACCCTATTTCTTCTATTTATTTAGTGTTATATTTATCTGTGTTTTCCCCTTTTTCACTAGCTCCAGTTTAAAAAAAACATTGACCTTATTTGACTAATCCAGTGGTTATAAATTCCAAATTAATCACCAGAAACATTTCAGAATTTCTTCTATATTCTGAATTCACACTCATTGGCCTGGTATTTATTAACTTGCTGAAAGGGTAATAGTGCATGACTTGGCATAATAAAAACCTGTAAATAACTGCCTGTAGTCCTGATAGGTGATCCATCCATGGTTGGGCCAAGAAAAATAGAAATGACTAAAAATACTGTACTAAAAGACCTGCCCAGGGATTGTCTATGTGCACTTTTTTTCCTGCTCCAAGTGAAATTCATTGTTATTAGTTTTAATAGTGCATAGGCTGAGGTTGCTAACAAACAAATCAGAGCTTTCAGCTAAGAAATGTCCACAAATCCACAATACACAGCACAACTGTGTTAGTACATAATAAAACAATAATAATTACACTCAAAACTGTAGTGGATTTAACATTAATTTAAATTAAAACCAGTCCAGATTTCATTATTTTCCCCTTTGCTTTGCTTATGCATGTGGATTTTGTGCATTAAATCCCACATTTTGCATTTGAACACAGAATTTCCACACATCTGTGCATACACACATACAACTTATAAATACTGTACCAGATCTTTAGCTTAATCTGAAACTACAATTAAGCAAAATTGAATATGAATCGCTGTTGTCTTTGATGTTATACTGTTATTTCTGACTAGGCTCTCCGGATATTGATGAGCGGCGCAACAGTGCTGATCAGGACAGTGTCAGAAGCTGTGCATACTGCTGTAGACCAACCAGCAGGGTCTGAGACAGACATACTAGCATGCAGAACCTACAGAAGGCCAGCAGATCCCATTACACACACGCCTATCACCACCAGAGCTGAATTCAAACTGTCCACCAGAGGGAGCTCGTGCAATGAGGAAGACAGCAACAGAGGCTTGGGGAGAACTGAACATTGCCGAACCAAGTGTTCCTTTAACTGAGGTTTCTTTAGAACACCCAGGTTAGGTTTATGTCCAGGTTTATGTTTTATATTTTGTATCCCAGCCAAAGAAAATCATAGTGTTTTACTAAGAATGGAAAGATTATTTTCCAACTGTATTCTCTGAAAGTAGTTGAGAATATCAGATATATTATTTCTAAAATGAAACGTCTTTTTTGCTAGTCTTGGCACTGAAAATAGAGATTATGAAATTCGGATGCCACAAAGTATCTGGCTTCACTTAAATCCCCTGCCTTAATCCATGGTGGGATAACTTGCTGAATGGTTTGTGCACTGTTCGCATCTTTGACCCTGCATTCTGTGTCAGACTGGCTTTAACACCGGATGGTGATTCAAAGCTTTAAGCTAGAACTCCCTCATGTGTACATGGGACTAGGTTTCCATTAGACTGCTTTCACACTAGGCATTTTTCCCAATTCCCCATAGGCACTGCCACTGTTTTTGGATCACAGCAAAGTGCTTGCAACCAAGTCGAAAATTAACTTTTCAGACAAATGCATTGTGACGTCAAGCACTTTTCAGCTCCTGAACAATCAATGGGCAGCTCGGAGGGAACTGTAAGCGAGAAGAAGAAAAAAACGACACGGAGAAAAAATTGTGAGGGAGTATTCCAAAATCACTCAGTTTCAGTAACCACTTTATCATTGGTGGATGCCAAGCCTATCCTGGCATAAAGCAGGAACAGACCCTGGATTGGATGCCGGTTCATTGAAGATAATCATGCACCCACATTCACACATAAAGGCACTTTAAAATCAGTTCACCTGCATGTATTTTTTGGAACCCAGAGAACCTGGGAAAATCCAAATTATGTGGACACCTGAACATTATACGCATATCTGGGCCTTTCTTCAACTGTGACCACAAACTCTGAAGCAATGAATTGGTTTTTTTGGAGGTAGTACTTACATTTCCCTTTTGTTAGATTTAAGGGCTTAAATCTGTTGACAAAGCCACTGTGCAAAAAAAATTAAGAACCATAGAAATGTTTTGTCATGGTTGGAGAACTTGTTTGGCCTGCAGAGAACCCTGACCTTGAGCCCACTGAACTGGACTGGAATACTGACTGGAATTCTTAAATGATCCTCAGTGGCTAACCTTATTAATGCTTTATTGGCTGAATGTGCCTCTATGCACGAGTGGAGATTATCATAACAGCGAAAGAGAGACTAAAGTGGAACTAAAACTAGAATGGGATGTTCACCCTACACATATGGGCATGTTGATTGGGTATTCACATACTTTTGGGCATGTTGTACACTATATAGACTAAGTTTGTGGACACCTGACCATAAGATTCATATGTGTTTTCTAAACATCCCATTCCACATTTAGTCCCCATATATATATATATATATAAACTCCACTTTTCTGGGAATATGTAGTTGTAGAGATTTGTGCTCTAACCCATGTAAGTCATGGATACGTGCTGGCTTTGTGCACAGAAGTATTGTCATACTGGAAAAGGTCTGCATCCAAAGACAACTGTACAATTCCGCTTCCAATTTTGTGGTAACAGTTTGGAAAAAACCACATAGGCTGGAAAGGTCTGGTGTCCTAATACGTTTGTCCACATAATGTAGTGTAATCTTCAATCTATGATAGTTAATGTCAGTTTTTTACATTGCAGTTTAACTAGAGATAACAAATATTTGGGTTTTGCAACATTCATTGATATACAACTTTACATGCCAGTCTTTGCATATATAGTCTGAATGCTGTCTAGTCACACAAATACTGTTGCTCAAGCCAAAGCTCAGGCAAGCTGCCTCCTCTGTAGACCATGTTTAAGAAAAATCCAATCTTTATTCTTATTATGAATAATACTATTGGCTAGTTAACCTTTACTAGCTACGAATTGGTGGTAGTGTTGTTATGGTTACTGTGTGCATGTCGTGTAAATCAGCTTTTCTTTTCCTTTCAGCAAAGAAGGTGCTTCAACCAGTGATCTCTGTAAAAAAAAAAAATATCTAGTGTGACAGCAGCCCTTTTCCAAAGTCAAAAGGGAGGAACTAAATGGATGTCCTTTCATGAAGGGCTCAAACAGATCCCTGTGGGTTTATAGCTAATAAGATATATAATTTTAACAAAGATATAGCACAAGATATTACTACGGTTTCCTAACGCAGGTTTTCTGTGTGCGTGAATGGAAGATAGACAGCAACTTGTGTTGCAGAGTAATCGACCATACAGTCATACATATATTGTGGGGGACTAGTGGTGTAGTGAGGGGTTTGGTTGGCATTGGTGTTGAGCAGGGATCTCAGATTTGAGTCATTGTACTGTACTGTGCTCCTTAAAGAAGATGTTTAACGTTTGCATGACCTCATAAATGTTTACATAAGCGATGACAAACATTAGATATTATCACTATGCTAATGTAACAAGGCATTGAAACTTTTATTGTATGATGTAAAAAAAAAAAAAAAAAATACAAAGTATTTTGCCACTAATAGAGGGCCACTTTTGATTTTGGTGTAAAAAGCACTTAGAATTCATGTCTTATTTTCCCCTTAGTATTTGGACTATTGTTTGTATACTGTTGACTGAAGTTTTCAAAACTGATTTGAAAGTCTTAGATATTCTCTGGCCACTTTTGCAGATACAAAGCGATTCCGAATGTGACGAGATTAGCACAGTTTTATCTTGTTATTTCGTTTGTTTTGGAAAGAACAGTCATTAGTTAATAGCTGAAAATGATGAAGTGTTAAAAGTGCTCAGATAGCTGTTCCTACAGCTTATAGTCTAACCTACAAAGAAAGGCAAAATTCCATAATCATTGAAACATCAATACGCTAATTAAATTAGTTGTTATACTTAGCATTTGTAATCACAGTATCCTGGGATATTATTATGTATAAGAAGCAATTTAGGAAATTTCCATAAAACAACTTGAACATTTATTGCTCCAGTATGCTCCAGCAAGAAATTGTGTCGAGACGTAAAAATCAATTATACTATCGCTTTCGTTTTTCCAGCTTCTTCTGGCAGATCATCCATCTCCCTCTGCATCATGTCACTCCGTCCACTGCATCTTCCTTTGTCACACCAGCCACCCACCTGTCCTACCTCACCACGTCTATAAACATCCTTCATGGTTTTGCTTTTCTCCTTCTGACAGTTCCAGCCTCAGCATTCCTCATGCCCTCACATGCCCAAACCATCTCAATCTTTCTTCTCTTACTTGGTTTCCAAATTCTCCTACCTGGGCTTTTTTTTCTTATGTATTAACATCTGATCCTGTCTATCCCTATTCCTCCTAGTAAAAATGAAAGCATCGTTACCTCTGCCCCATCCAGCTCATTCTCCTTTTGTCAGTGCCAATGCTTTAAAACTATAAAACATAACCGGTCTCACTGCCGTCTTATGAAAGTTCTCCCCTGCCATTCTTCTCTACCCACTCTACACTGTCTGCACTCTCTTCTGCACTTCTCAACCACACTCTCTATTATTATGGACAGTTGACCTTCTCTCCTGGCTAATACTATCCTGTTTCCTACTTTCACTACAGATCACAACGACATCAAAGTCCTCAAAGACTCCTGTCTGAACTCATCCGTCAACCAGTCCATCACCACCTCCAGCTTGAGCGAGTCTGTTATTCCTACCGCACACCTCAGTGCTGTCACATTGTCCTCATATGTATCCTGCACCACCCTCATATACATTTCTGCCACATACTTCTGATTTCTTCATATAGTGCCACAACACATTTTTTTTTCCAAATCTACAAACATATACAATCTGTACATCTCCATTCACATTGTCAAAGCAAACATCACATCTGTAGTGCTCCTTCCTTTTTTCTTGCTACTCATCCATCATCTCTCAGGTTTCACTTTTCAGTCCTATATCTGCGTGTTCTGTGTTCTGTTTTGGTCATTATGTTTAGTTTTATGCCTCTGGAGTTAACAGAACTCTGAACATAGCCCTTATTCTTAAAAATCAGTACAGTTCTCCTAAACATCTCCATCCATCCACTGGGATGCCATGTAGACCAACCGCCAATTTATTTTTTATCCTCCTCATAGCTGTTCTCACTTTATCCTTGCTAATCCCCCAGTTCTTGATTCAATGTATCCACATCATCTAACCCTCTCTCTGTCATTTCCTTCATTTTCTCAAAGTACTGCATTAACCTTCTCAACACACTCTTTATCTGACTCCGTAGTCAGAATATTTTCGAGTGGATGTTCATTGACTAAACCTGCAGCAAATGCTTCCCCACTTGGTCTCCCTGCTGTACCAATTGATTCAAGTCCATTCGTGCTTTATTAAAGTCCAATTTCTTTTTCCCCAACCTTAGCCTTCATCACTTCTGTCTTCACCTTGAGCTGTATTTCTTTGTACAGTAATCCCCCGCTTTACAGCGGTTCGAATCTTGCTGTTTATCGCGGAATTGCATATGTTAAAATAATTAAATTGATTAATAAAAATATAATTATTTATTATGAAATGAAGTAAAATGTTAATACAGTACAATACTGTATAAATAAAATAGTTTTTTCAGGGTGGCGTCCGTTTACCAATAAACGGGGGATTACTGTACTTCTGTCTTCTTTTATCTTCTCACAGTTTATCACAGTTCTTTTTTTGCCAACCGCTGTTGTTTCATTTTGTCTTAATTGCCAAGATCAATTCTACTCTAACAAGTCTGTTGCACTGGTCAATTTCAAATCTAAAAATAAGCAAATGTCCATTTATTGCAAGTTATGCATTGGAAGATTGTAAACTATATTTACTTTGTTTCTGTAAAAGCTGTTTTGAGCTACCAATATATGGATGCAATGCATCATGGGATACTGATGGATTAACGAAAAAGTTGAAGATTTGTATCCTTGTGGATCTTGTAGCAGGTTCTAAAATAAACCCTCTTGTCTATGCATTGTGTACTCTGTAAACTTTATATGTACAGTACAAATAAAGTTCACATCAAAGTGCTATGCAAAGCAGGGCTGTGGCTTCAGTGTTCAAGTCAAACAGAATGTGCTTAAACAAACACATATCATCACCTATGAAAATATTGAAACAGCAAGGTCATTTTTTCTTGTAGTTTATAAACTGATGTGTTAAATAACTTAGAAAAAAAAACAATGTAGGAGGCAGACTATGCAATTCTGAGGTAAACAGATAGAACCAGAAAGTCTTAAAGTTTTTATATTGGGTTGAATATCAATTGCTTTTAATAACTGCATCAAGCTTACAACCCACTGCCATCACTAAACTTATGCATATTGCTTTTTGTTTGTGCTTTTACAGGCGTAAATTCTTTCAGTTGTTTGTTTTAAATTTTTCCCCTAAAGTCTCTTGAAATGCTGCTCTACTCCTTCTGCAATTAGTTAAAGTCTGGTGATTGACATAGCCAATCTAAAACCTTTTTCCCTCTATTTGAGTCCTTTTTTTGTGTTTTGGCTCATTGTTTTGCTGCATGATGTAGTTTCTCCAAATTAGATTGGATGCCTTTTTCTGTAAATTGGCAGACATAATGTTTCTGTAGATTTCTGAATCCTTTCTGCTCTTACTGTCATGAGTTACATCAATCATAAAGATTAATAAGACTTTTATAGAAGAAGCCAAACAATCCCAAACATGCCGGATGAGTGAATGGATATTTTGGATTATTAGCCAACAATCTTTTTTTTCCCCATAACTTTCGTAGAGGTATGGATCATCTCTTTCAACTGATGAATAGTTTGCAACTTTTGATATGACCCTTATAATTCTGTTCTTGAAGTCATCTTCGAACATTGAATTGTGATACCTCTATAGTCCTGCGCTCTGTCAAATTCTTCACAGATTTCATGCCATGTTGCATGTACACCAGTGGTTTCTTTTTCAAGACTGTCCAATTGTTGTATTGTTTATTGTATTTTCTTTCCTTAGTTTCAAAATGGCTTGCTTTTTTTCCACAGATGATTCTCTGAAATTCATGTTGGCTTATATTTTTTAATAGTAAACGCAGACTTCACAGCTGAAACCTATTGAAATTCAAATAAAAATTTTATTTGTCACACATTCATATACATGTACAACATATAGAGAAGTGTTTTTTTTACAATGTAAACATAAAAAAAATTGAAATAGGATATATATAATAATAAAAAGATAAAAAAAAATAAATAAAATAATAATAAATATAAAGTATAAGTATAGCTAAAAAGTATGAAATTAATGTTAGGAATAATATAATAATAAAATAAATATATATAAATATATACACACAATAGAAAATGTATATATACTATATATATATATATATATATATATATATATATATATATATATATATATATATATATATATATATATATACACAAATTGCACAGAAAGGGATGAATATGTGTATGACAGATATTGACAGAAGTACAGATTCAAGTAATCCAGTGTGATTTGTCCTTAAAGTGTCCATGTGCTGGTATAGGGGGCTTTATTTAGGAGTAAATATTCAGAGCTATAACAATAATTCTAATAAAGGCACACAGGGCAATAACCTTATTATTTTCATGGAAATAGGGTGTAACGGTACACAAAATGAATAAAATTGCTTGTCTTTTTTTTTTTAATTAATGTAGTTTACTGTTATTAGCATTTGTGATCAAGATTTAAACAGTTGACATTTTTAAAACAATTTTAAATAAAATGCCTGCTTGGTTAAATAATATATGACATAATATTTAATAAAAAAATAAAAAATTAAATAAAAAAAAATTAAATCAAATTAATGCAATACACACTTTAATATATTTATTATTATGTATAATTATAATTATTATTAAATTGGCACAAATTAAATTGATTAAATAAAATTAAATAAATGAAAAAATGAAATTGTTTACATCTGTTAGGCCCCATTTGGGTAAATGTGTGTGTGTGTGTGTGTTTTACATTTAATATTTAATATTCTAAAGATAAGATCCACTTAAATTATTTCTTAGTTTCTTATATTTAGTTAACAACCAGAGCAGTGTTGATACCCTATTCATTCATTGATCAGTTACTGGAGACCAGTGTTGTAATCGTTGTTACTGTTAATAGGTTTAAATGCTCAGAAATCCAAAGCACTAATGACTTCTTTCAGATTTCTAAAAACATTAAAAAATGTTTCAAGGTGCAGGTCTTGGAAACCTTTTCAACTGTATAGCAGGTCTCCTAAAGACTATCTAACATTTACTATACTCATCCAACCAAATTGGCATTCGGTGGAAAGGCATTCCTGTGTTTCAAACATATTCGACAAACAGGCACATCTCATCCATCATCCATGAATATACTCGTGAGGAACCTATCTGTCAAATCTCATTTGTCAGTTATTAATCTTCAATGGTTGTTAGTATATGTGAGTGAAAATGACATGGACATGAGACAAAAATAAGAACGTTTGGTAGGTCTATTTTTCATTCAATAAATCAGGATGAAATTAAAAAGATAAGTAGCTATACTATATTTATTATTGTGCAATATTGGCAAATGCTGAAAGATCTTTTCAGCTTAGCTAGCATCCATATATATAGTTTTCATAGTTATGTCTCTCAGACATGCCTTACTAACAAAAGAAAATGGTTGTAGAACATTCCCTGTGTATACTAAACTAACATTAAGAGAGGAGACTATTGTTGAGCAAATGTCCAGTATAATTTCTGGTGAATGTGAGGAGTGCGGCAAAACATAGACAATTCATTATTTGGCACAATTTAGGAAGAGCTCCTTAATACAAAATTCACACTATTTAAAGCAGAAGATCTTGCTATAAAAAGAAGTAAGTGACAGGAACAGATGTTCCAGAAGTGTCTGATCAACATCTGATCAACACAACCATATGTACTCATTTCCAATTCCAGATTTAGTGTTCTCTATGCTGTAGGAAACTTTAGACTTATCAAAAGATTTTAAAACATGTCTGTGGAGATGAATTCCTATTCATCCACAAGAGCATTAGTCAGGTTAGGTACTGATATTGGGTGATGGGGCTGGAGTACAATCTTTTTCTAAGAGGTTTGAGATTTATTCTAGACTATTGTGTGCTTCAAACTTTACTTTGTCAGTTTGAGGAAGAGCTACATATTTGTTTAATGCTCAGATGTCTAAACCTTTCATCCATAGTGTTTTCTTATTTACTAAACGCATGAATATATTAAATTGATCTGCATAAATAAACATCCCTTACAGGACCTCACAATCTCTAAATGATATCAGTGTGACTGACACCAAAATTAAACAGGTCAAAAATACAAAGTAAAAAAAAAAAAGGAACCTTTTAAGGATTTTCAAAAACCATGTCTGTCCTGCTACAATGGATACATGTAGAATGACTGTTACAAGGTATGAAGCTTCTAAGCAGCTCCTGAGAGGGGAAACGCCTCAAGAAACCCGTGCAGCTCAGGCAGGCTTTACCTCTGCAACAACTTCACAACCACACTTTCATCAGCCTCAGAAGAATCAGATAAAAGCACACAGGCAGATCCAGATCCAGTGCAAGAGTTTCACAACTGCCCTCTAGTAAGAGAACTTCGCATCATCAGAATCTGATGAAAGACATTGTCTAGTTGATCTTAAAGCGGTTACTTCAGTGCTGTCTTCCGGGTGAAGAAAATGGGTTGGTCCAACTGCGAGAAAAGATGTTAATGTTTCCCTTTCACTGTAGGTCATACACACTTACTGTTATTTATGTTCTTCTGATATGTGGAATAGAAAATTTGCATCAGAATTATGCATTATCACTAACACAGGTTTATTTTAGGGAATAATAATCGATTCTAAAATGGATGAGCCCACCCACCCCCACCCCCACCTTGAGTATGTTGCAACAGGTATGTTTAGCAACTGTGTGGCAATCTTGTGGAATTGGGGGTTCAGGAGGTGTCTATCTGCAGTTGCAGGAAACAAAAAACTCCTAGAGGCCAACAACAGCCAAGAAATGCTACTGGATCCTGTGCTTTCACGACATTAGGGGAAAAAGAGAGCAGAATTCAAGTTCTTCTAATCTAAACTAAGTTTGAAAAATCTTTAACTTCTATTACCATTTGGAGCAGATTGCAACAGGTATGTTTAGCAAATGTGTGTCAACGGTCTCAAAAAGTAACTGACAGAGTTTTAAAAGTTCTGTTTACAGCCCGAAGTTTTAGAAATGAACAGCATTAATGAAAGATGCTACCGATGAGGGTTTTTTTTGGGCCGTTCTTTTGCATATTTAGGCTGTTTAGCACCTTTTGTAAGTGATGCGCAGTTCTCCAGGGGGACTCCCAGTAGCTCCTGGAGGCCTTCATGGGATTTTTTTTTTTTTTTTAGCTGAATGAGCTTTTCATAATAGCCCTCATATGTCCACTGCAACAGCAGGTGATTTTGGTCCAAATGCTTCCATCTATCTCACAACTTATCAGTCTAAATCAAAAACTAAGAAGTAGTCTGAAAAAGAGTGATTATATAATACCTGATTAGAACCTGTACATTATGCTGTGTGTTTCTGACAGAGAGACGAGCTCTTTATGCAGATTCAGTCTTACACTTTTTCGTGAATATTTAATATAAAAACTAATAAATGGCATCACTTGGTCACAGGTTGAGCACAGGTGCTAAAGGCTATAATCTGCTGTTGGATAACATATGGGACAGAGAACAGCAGCATCACTCCAACTTCTCAAATGGATTTTGGAAAAGTTTCAGATTTTTTATTTATTATTATTATTTTTTTTACATAAATTTGTGAATTGCCGCAGGCGTAATCCGTGATGCAGTAAATGTTTATATACGAATGGCGGTTTTCTCCAGATCATTTTCTTCTCATAATGGAAGCTTTTATCACAATAAGTATCTCACATTACATTAATGCAAATTACATTATTGTAATGGTGGTTATGTATTCGCCTTTTCAGTCGTTCCCGAAATACTTTTTCTTTTTTTTTTTTACAAGAATTAAAGTAAAAGTTGACAAAAAAAAAGGACAGAAGTAAAGTTTACTGAAAGGAAACTTGCAGAGGTAGTGCATGTGTGTGTGTGTGTGTGTGTGTGTGTGTGTGTGTGTGTGTGTGTGCGCTGGATGAATGATACTGGTCTAGACTGCTTGCAGAATTTAGGGTTTAAGGGTTTCTTCTGCAGTTGCAGGAAACAAAAAAAAATACACTCCCAAAGAACAACAACCAAGAACAGCACTAAATCATGACTGTACTTTCATGATAGTATGGGAAAAAAGAATAAGAGCTCTTTAGATTTGGTAAAATAATCTGAGCAAACAAAAAAATAAGATAGCAATGGCCTCAGAACTGTGTTTTTGTTTGGGTTTATTTCTGATACAAATCAAGAACTAAATGAAGGCCAATGTATAGCTAATACATACAGGCATCCATATGTGAACATTTTATAACCGTTAAAAATGTCATTATTTACATCCCACAGTTGTAATGTTTTGTGCTTTAATGGTCTCCAGGTGGCTGGTGCAGCAGGCTCATTTAGTGCTGATCAAACCTTTCTGGGAAAGCAGCCACTGAGCTCCACCATCTCTGGCCAATCGCCATATGCATTCGTCTTCTTATCATTCACGATGAGCTGCACGTTTAAAGAAAGACGTCAGACTTTTTGGGATAAATTTTTAAACACACATTACTCGCCATCTGTAAAACATTTGTCTTAAGAAACGACATGTTTTAATCAGTAAATTATAACCAGTCCAATAATTAATTTGCCCAGCGTGTTGTAAATATGCTTCCTACACTGCCAACACCTTCGGGCAGTGCACACGGGCAATTTTAACAGCATGCACAGTAATCTCATGTGAATTCTGTTAATATCTCATTCCCATTTCTGCTGAAAGCAAAACACTACACAGCCTCTAAACGCTGTCAGTGTATTCGCTTTCATTATGAGTATAAGATCACTGCAGAACATTACCAAGTCTAACTTATTATAGTTAAAAGACAAAATAATATTAAAAAAATAAAATAAAATATAAAAAAAAAAAAAAAGAAAAATTGTCCACCTGCAATAGGAATAAACACACACAAAAAAAGAAATTAATTAAAAATACATTGAAATAAATACATAATCGAAATATGTATATGAAATATGTATGTCAAATAAAAACAAGCTGTAATTTTTCCAGTTTCAGTATTTTGAGGTATTTGTTTACTATTGCATGCGATCTCTAATAAATCACTACTGAGTAATTTTTGTAGCTTGATATAAGATAATTTGTCGTCTTGTGTTGTTGGTTTTTTTTTTATCATTTATCCTACCTCACAAAAACACATTTACAAATATAAAGTGTGTTACCATATATATAGTTATTAGAACCTAAAACTAAAACCATATGCAAATAAAAAATGATGTTCAAAAGATAAAAATTGAAGGGAAAATACACCTAATGGAGAAAATTATTGAAACTCTTGATTTTTCCACCCTGATTTATTTACTGTTACTACAAAGTGTGAGGCACACAATTGTGCAGGATGTCTTTTGGTGAATAAAAATAAAATAAAATACATAACTTCACAAGATCTAGGAGACCCAAATGCTCCTGTACAACAAGACGGCTCCATAAAGATATGGTTTACACGGGCTAGAGTGGAAGATCTTGAGTGCCCTGCTACAGAGCTCTGACCTTTAACCCTTTGGAATGAACTGCAATGCTGCATGCACCTCAGGTATCCTTAAGCTTCATCAGAACCTGAATTTAACACCCTGATGGCAAAAATCTGGTGGAACATGTTCTCAGAAGAGTGGAGGATTAAAGAAGTGAAAATGGGCTTAATGTGGGGTGGGATCACAGATTTTATGGTCAGGTGTCCACCAACCTTTTCCATATAGTGTGTTTATAAACTGTATTTAAAAAAATAAATAAAATAAATAAATACAAAATGAAATAAAAACCATTTTACTCCCTAAAAGCGATAATAACCCTGTACTGAGTTACAAAAATGCCCTAAACATTTGATCCTTGAAGGGTCACACCTTCTCAAATGGACTCTCCCAATTTAGTCTCCATTCCCCTGCAAACACCCAGCTGTCCCTGTACTTCACAGAGTGGACCATACTGCTGCCCATTCCAGCAAACAGCTCTCTGACTTCATCTGTCAACCTGCAGCACAGAGCGAGGCGACATAACCACAAGGATCATATTGCTGAAAAGCACATCAACTCGTGTGTTATTGTGCATCTGAATGTAGTGGGCTGTGTTTAGTGTAATACTCACTGTGCTGCAGGGTCTTCATATGAGGCTACTAAAACTATATTTCCTTCTTTTACTGTCTTTAGAAAGTCAAGCAATTCTGCAACAGTAGTGACAGTAATAAAACAATGTGTACTAATTATTATTGTGGTATTCTACATTTTTTCAAGAACATGTAGACATAGCAAACATACCATCAGAGTGGATCTTAAAATAATCACTCTTCAATATGTTCCCAGTTTTACCTGCAAAAAAAAAGACAATGCTAAAATTATAATTATTATACCTAAGTAAATATTCTTATTATTTAACAAGCACCTCTTACACATATCATCAAGCTCACATCTATAAACTCACCAGCCACTATTGCGACGTTCACTCCCAAACCAACATTGTTTTGTGCTCCTGACATGATACTGGAAAACAATACAAAAATTGACATTTAGCTAATTGCATATGTTTGTATCCTTGACCATTCTGTGTGTTATATGTACCTGTATTTTGTTTGTTATAAATAAATTATTATTGATAAGTATATTTACTGCTTTTCTTTTAGCAATCTAATTTAGTGAAAACCATTTTCAAATTAAACTCTAGTCATACATATGTTGAAAAAGGTAAACCTGTGTTCAATTTAAACCCACTTGTCCGATGCCTGTGCGATAAATATGACTGACTTTAGGAGGTTTTGCAGCTAAAACAGCAGAGCAGGAGCAAGTAACTGCCCACGAAACTGTGAGATGAAGTTGTTAGGAAAAAAAAAAGGCAAGTGAAGGTTATAAATGCATAGGCAAAGCTTTAAACCTTTGCACTGTGAAATCCAGGCACAACCAAGGCTGAATTGAGTATTTAGGCAAGAAGAAAAATTCTCAAAGAAATGTCCAGCCACCACACTAATGTGGTTACAGAGCTCACTGGATGAAATATCATCAGCTCTTCACACATCCAGTCTCTATGACCAGAAAGAAATCAGTTCTAAGAAAGCCCTTGTAAGAAAAAGGATTTTATGGAAATGGAAAATATAATGGATTGAACCAAATATATGTAAATTGTTGCAGAACTGGTTTCAGTCAGCTGGACATCTGCATTTAGGGTGAAAAATATATGATCCAACAGGACAATAAGGGAAAGCACAGGGCAAATACTATAATGGCTTTAAAAAAAAAAAAGAAAAAAAACAAGGTTTGTGTTTTTAAATGGATGATTCAAAGCCCAGATTCCATAATTCCAGTTTCAAATTTCTATTTAGAATGTCAAATGTAAATCTCAGCAAATTATAGACATCTGAAACAACACCTATTTGTAACTGCTGCACAAACAATCATCTTCATTATCAGTGTTTTTAGATCATTTTGTTTTTAGACAATATTTAAACACTTAATACATCATGCCATAAAATATAGTGAATTTAATTTCTGGAGTGTCAGTTCAAAAGGAGCAGGTAAAATAAATGGCATTCTGATATGCCAAAATTTGACGTTTCAAAAGAGAGAAGTTTACACGACACTGGGTGGACCTACTGGTATGGCAAAAACAGTGATGTGGGGTAGAGCATGAAACCATAATCTAGCCAAAAGATGTTCACCAGATACACTATTTAGGGGTAGTGGAATTATTTATTTTTTTTACAGGGAACTGTCACATTTGAAATCATTGTCAATATCATAGCATACAAATCTGTTACTTAAACTTAGGTTGAAGTTAAATTATCATTTTATTCTTTTGCACTTAATTATACATATAAATTACAAGCATACAGCACATGCCATTAAGGAACATAAAATCGTAATACATACATCTGGTTGTTAAAGCAGATCTTTGGCCCGACAATACTGCCAGCCCCACTGCGCAGAAAAAAGGGGAAGTGGTCTGCAGGGCACTGGTGGTCATGCGGACAGCAGCCTGGATGAAGCTCAAACAAAACATTGTTAAAGCGACATGCAAACACACTGGCATTATGCATGGAAACCAGGGAGCTACATTACAAGAGAGCTCACCTAGAGAAACACAGTCTGATGAAGTTTCGATTTTGTGCACACCTGAATGAAAAGGCAGGTTTTAGAGGGGAAAGAAAACACTGTAAAATATCTCCGTAAAATAATCAATAAGCCAAAAGTGTGATGTGTGCGACATACGAACATTTCACTCCCACTTGAACAAATGTGTCCTTATAAAAGAAGTCCCATACTAAGACCATGATGACTACAAAAGTGACAGCAAAAGCCAAATCTGAAAACATACAAAAAGGTGATTTCGACAAGCTTCTGCAGCAAAAGCTTGAGTAACCAGAGAAGTTACAGGATCCTTACCTTGATATTTCATCTTGGGTCTCTTTAATACTACTATAAAAAATCATATTTCTGGAACCTGGGCTTCCGGCAGAATTGAGCCGTTTCAACAAGTCCGAGTGTAAGAAACCAATAAGACCAGGAGCTACCAAAAAAGGTACACACCCTGAACTCAAACAGGTCTTTTTCTTCACTGTTTGTTTTGAGTCTTTTCATGTCCATGAGATTCAACTGACAAATTTGTAGCCATTCGTCTAGTTATTTAAATTGCATTCACATATCGTATCATTTAATATTTAAATCTATGTACTATACAAACATTCTCACCCACTTGAAGGAACTGCTTTATCCTGACCAGAGATGCAGTAGCTGGAAATCCCTGTTCTGATTCACACACATTAAATGAAACCTAGGGGTAATATATCTTAGCCAATCCATCTGCTAAAACTGTTCTGGGAGGTGGGAGGAAACCAAATGAAACCTATGGAAACACAGGAACAGCATGTGAAAAAACCCTACAAACAGAATTGTATCCAGGACCCTGGAGCTGTGAGGTGGCAACGCTCCCGGCGGCTCCGCCTCGGTATATAAACAACCATCATTTAATACAGCAGTTGTATTTAATTAGACTGGATTAACTAAACGATGTGGTTTCAAATAACTTTAATCTTGAGTATTCTCAGCCATTACTGAGTTTATACATTTGATTTTCAAGTCATAAAAGTTTGCAGTGTTTCAGATGTACATATCAAACAATCTAATACAATCTATAGCAATAGCACATCAGTCAATACAATTCTAGCATCATTAAATCTACACTCACATTCTTAGTAAAACATAATAAAACAAACACAATGACAAAAGTAATACAGAAAGAACCATATGTAAGTTATCTAACCATACAGGATCTCAATTAACAATTAATATTAAAGGATAAGAATACTGGAGAAGCAAAGACATAGAGCAGCCTGTTTACACAGTCAGGAAAAGTGACAGAAATACAAAATCTTTACCTTTGGTTTGTGCAAAAACCAAAAAATAAAGACACCTGATAAGACAATGTCCACAAATCTTGGTTGTGAATAGAGACAGAACAATGCAAAATAATAGTAAATACACAACACACAATAAAGAATAAAGAAAGAAAACCTTCAGCATTAGCTTCCCCTAAAAATCTGAGGTAATAAACAATAAAAAAAAATTATAATGTGATCAAGCCAATGTATTATTGTGATTATACTGAGCAGTTTTGAGAGTTCTCAAAGCTTTTGCAGCCAGGGATCATTTTAAACATGATTCAATTATTCAAATATTAGAGATCTTTAAAGATGTACAGTTACATTTTGACTATTTATCAGTGACACATTTTTTATTCCTGAACTTTCCACCTGTAGAAAACATTAGGTTCAAGTTGAATTGTTTTTGAGGTTTGCTCAATCCCAAATCATTAAAGTAACATCAAAAAAGTGGGCTTTAGTTTCCTGGAATATCATCATCATCATCATCATCATCATAATAATAACAATACAAGTAATAGTAATAGATTCTAATGTTACGGTTGCTTTAGAATGGATTCTGACGACAGACTTAATAAATCATCTTACCATTTACAGCTACAGAGTTTACAGTTTACCAGAACCATATGACCTTTTGAAGTCTATAATAGTTTTGGCATTAAAACTAAGGACAGAAGGAAGCCACGGCTGAAAAGGACAAACCGTTTATTGAGAAAATCTCAAGAATAATATTAATAATAATAATAAAAAATAATAAAACACCCCATGCCTGGTTTCACTCCAAAAGCTCCTGAGAGAAATAAACACAGAGACATAGAATTAGCATGCGGAGCAGAACTAGCTCTTTAGTTCCTCCTGATCTGAATCAGTAAAACAGTGTAAATGTGTACCTCATCAGATTCCTCCTGTCTCTGCTCCTCCATCTGCCTCAACACAGAATACCTGTATGTGGCATCACTGCCATTTTAAAAAGATCAGTTAACATGTAGTACATACAGGTTTAACATGCAAAAATACAGCCGTTGTTTCAGTATGCATAAATAGAGCCAACTATTTTAGGGCGTATATACAGTATCTCACAAAAGCAAGTACGCCTCTCAAATTTCAGCAACCATTTTTGTAATGGACAATACTATAGAAATGAAACTTATATTTTAGAGGAGTCAATGTGCAGTTTATATAGCAGTAGCAGTGTCCTCTGAAAATAACTCAACATACAGCTATCATTGTCAAAATAGCTGGCAATTAAAGTGAGTACACCCTAAGTAAGAAGTAGGAAGAAGCAGTCAGTGCATTGAAAATAAAACTACTTACTACCTGCGGGCTTTTGCGTGCAGGAGTGGGACAAAACGTAAAAATTGTGGGCGGGAGTGGGAGAAAATAACCTATTTTTTGTAGGAGTGGGACTGACAAATCCGTCCCGTGCAGGTCTCTACCCTAAAGCAATAGAGAAAGCTTCTGCACCTGACGCACAACACGAGGACTCAACTTCTTTGATCGAACCTTGCGAGACCTATTCCGAGTATGACCCTGCCCACTGTACTGTAACTCAGTTTTAGGGTGTCACCGATCTTCTTATAGCCTCGGCCATCTTTGGGGAGAACAACAATTCTAATTCTCAAATCCTCAGAGAGTCTTTGCCATGAGGTGCCATGTTGAACATTCAAAGAGAATTGTAATCACATGTACAGCTGTTATTATTTAAGGTGTACTTACTTTTGTTGGCAGTTATTTAGACAATAATGGCTGTGTGTTGAGTTATTTTTAGAGGACAGTAAATCTGTACTGCTATGCAAACTGCACACTGACTACTTTAAAATATACCAAGTTTCATTTCTATTGTATTGTCCCTCGAGAAGATATACTAAAATGGTTGCTGAAATGTGAGGCGATGAACTCATTTTTGTAAGATACTGTATAACATAGAGGTGTAACGGTACACAGGATTCACGGTTTCGGTAAGTACCTCAGTTTTTCTTGGCCCAACCAGGATGTACGACTAACACTAGCACTATGGATGCAAGATTCAAGATGTTTATTTTTTTCAACTTTTCATTTCACTGCAAGTTGTTTCCTGCATATAACTATTTTTGTGACAAATAAAACATATTGAATATTGAATCCATAGTGCTAGACTGAGCCGCTAGACACTTCCTGGTTATTGGCTATCGCTAGTGAAATGGATTCTTTAACGTTTTCATACATACGCAAACAAATATTATTTCTGGTAAGGGAATAGTGAGACAGTGCCACTACACTAACTCTAGATTCTTATTTATACCTCTGGCATTGTTGTGCTATTCTAAAAATAAAAAAGATATTTTTTTATTTTTTTGTGCGAGGAGAGGCGGACACTAAACTAACTTGCAGTCCGCCACTTTATACGTTCCTCAGATTTTAACAATGTTTCGCACGTGAAAAAGGATTTCATTGTAACAATTTTATTTTTTTAAATATGTGTACCGTTATACCCCTAATATATATATATTTCCATAAAAAAGTTCCGAAAAAATACACAAAAAAGTTGGGACACTGTACAAATTGTGAATAAAAAAAGGAATACAATAATTTACAAATTTTATAAACTTATATTTTATTCACAATAGAATATAGATAACATATCAAATGTTGAAAGTGAGACATTTGAAATGTCATGCCAAATATTGCCTCATTTTGGATTTCATAAGAGCATCACATTCCAATAAAGTTGGGACAGGTAGCAATAAGAGGCCGGAAAAGTTAAATGTACATATAAAGAACAGCTGGAGGACCAATTGGCAACATGATTGGGTATACAAAGAGCCTCTCAAAGTAGCAGTGTCTCTCAGAAGTCAGGATGAGCAGAGTAACATTGCATCACATACAGGAATGCTACTGTAATGGAAATCACAACATGGGTTTAGGAATACTTCCAGAAAACATTGTCCGTGAACACAATCCACTGTGCCAGTCGCCGTTGCTGGCTAAAACTCTATAGCTAAAAAAAAAAAACATATCTAAACATGATCCAGAAGCGCAAGCGTTTTTTCTGGGCCAAGGCTCATTTAAAATGGACTGTGGCAAAGTGGAAAACTGTTCTGTGGTCAGACGAATCAAAATTTGAAGTTCTTTTTGGAAAACTGGGACGCCATGTCATCCGGACTAAAGAGGACAAGGACAACCCAAGTTGTTATCAGCACTCAGTTCAGAAGCCCGCATCTCTGATGGTATGGGGTTGCATGAGTGCGTGTAGCATGGGCAGCTTACACATCTGGAAAAGCACCATCAATGCTGAAAGGTATATCCAAGTTCTAGAACAACATATGCTCCCATCCAGACGTCGTCTCTTTCAGGGAAGACCTTGCATTTTTTAACATGACAATGCCAGACCACATACTGCATCAATTACAACATCATGGCTGTGTAGAAGAAGGATCCGGGTACTGAAATGGCCAGCCTGCAGTCCAGATCTTTCACCCATAGAAAACATTTGTCGCGTCATAAAGACGAAGATGCGACAAAGAAGACATAAGACAGTTGAGCGACTAGAAGCCTGTATTAGACAAGAATGGGACAACATTCCTATTCCTAAACTTGAGCAACTTGTCTCCTCAGTCCCCAGATGTTTGCAGACTGTTATAAAAAGAAGAAGGGATGCCACACAGTGGTAAACATGGCCTTGTCCCAACTTTTTTGAGATGTGTTGATGCCATGAAATTTAAAATCAACATATTTTTCTCTTAAAATTATAAATTTTCTCAGTTTAAACATTTGATATGTCACCTATGTTGTATTCTGAATAACACACACACCACACACACACGCTAGTACCAGTCAAAGGTTTGGACACACCTTCTCCTTCAGTGTTTTTTCCTTATTTTGATCATTTTCAACATTGTACATTAATACTAAAGACATTTAAACTGAAGAACATTAATGGAATTATTTGGTCAACAAAAAAGTGTAAATAACCCAAAATTTGTAAGTCAATAGTCCTTATAGAAATCATTATTTAAGAAATGAAGGTCAGTCGACTCGAAATCTCTCAAGAAGGTGAAATGTATCACCCATGTGCAGTTGCCAAAACCATCAAACGCTTTGTTAAAACAGGCTTTCACGAGGACCGTCCAATAAAAGAAAGACCAAGAGCTACCTCTGCTGCAGAGGATAAGTTTAGTAGCCTTAGAAAACACCAATTTAAATAAATGCTTCTCTGAGTTTAAGTGGTAGACATGTTTTAACATGAGGGGACTGTGTGAGTCAGTCAGTGTGTAACCCATTACAAGCAGAAGAGACTTGCTTGGGCCAAGAAACACAAGGAATGGAAAATAGATTAATGAAATAGTGTCCTTTGGTCTGAGGAGTCCAAATTTTAGATTTTTGGTTTTAACTGCCATGTATTTGTTAAATGTACAAAGGGTGAATGAACAGTTCAGAAATGTATAGTTCACACTGTGATGCATGGAGGAGGAGGTGTGATGGTGTGGGGGTGCACTGTTGGTGTCAAAACTAAAAGTAGAAATAACAATTTTTTGCTACCACAGCATATTGCGGCGTTCTGTCATCTCATCTAATTTGCAATTTGTGTAACCATCATTTCTTTTCCAACAGGACAGTAACCTGGCCTTCACAATCTCCCGATCTAAATCCACTTGAGATGTTTTGGGATGAGCTGGATAGCAGAGTGAAGGAAAGGCAGCCAACAAGCACTCAACCACTCTAATGCTGAACTTCTCAAAACTGTTGGAAAACGTTCCAGGTGACTGCTGTACCACATGGGACTGACCGAGAGAACTGCCAGGAGTGTGCAAAACGGTCATCGAAGCGAAAGGAGTAAAATATGAACTATATTTTGGTTTGTTTACCATTTTTTTTGTTTACTACCTAATTCTGTACATGTTCTTTCATAGTTTGGATGTCTTCATTATTAATGTACAATGTTGAAAATAATCATAATAATTAAAAAAAATGAAAAATCACTGAAGGAGAAGGTTTGTCCAGATTTTTGACTCTCTCTCTCTCTCTCCTCTCTCTCTCTATATATATATATATATATATATATATATATATATATATACAGTCGGATAACCTGTTCAACAAGCTATACAGTGTGTAGAAACGCTCACCTCTGCGGAAAGCAATATTTCCTAATAATAAAAACTGCAGCCACGACTGCAGCAAGTGCGACGATAACGACAGACGCGACGACGCCGGGGTGCAGCCTGACCTGCAGGAGTATAGATGCGATTTAATGTCAACTGTTTGGTAACATCATTATTATTAACTTCTAAAGGAAAACGATTGAGAAAAGAAGTGAGTGTCACTAACCCCTGGAGGAGGAGCTGTAGACTCTGAAACACTTCGAAAACTTCGGGAATGTTTGAAATCGCCACGTCCGGGTTTAAGTGAAGTAAAAGAGCAGGTCGACTTTCCAAACAAAACACACACGGCTATAAAAGTACATAAAAACGAGTAGTTTAACTTATTCACACAGCGTACAGCCATTTTTGTTTACTTCCTGGTGCAGTGACGTAACAAGTTATAGCACTTGTCATTGGTCGAGTTTAATTTCGGGACGAATAAATCATGAAGATTAAAGAGATCTTATTACGGATGTGTGCGAGTGCGCGTGTCATATTCACAGAACGGTTTCAATTCATTCCATTCAATTAGACTCCTAAAATTCAATTATTACAGATATAATGTTTAAATGTAATAGTCAGTCCATAGAAATGTATCCCTAATGAGCAAGCCAGCGAGAGGTATGAGGAAGAAATATGGAGAGGAACCAGACTCAGAAAGGAACCTTTCTCTTTCTCTTTCTCTCTCTCTCTCTCTCTCTCTCTCTCTCTCTCACACACACACACACACACACACACACACACACACACACTCTATATACACACACACACACACACACACACACACACACACACACACATATATATATATATATATATATATATATATATATATATATATATATATATATATATGCCATTTTGTGCCTCTCTCTTTCTCTTTCTCACACACACACACACACACACACACACACACACACACACACACACATATATATATATATATATATATATATATATATATATATATATATATATGCCATTTTGTGCTTTTGTTGGACACTAGTGTTTACCCACCTGTTTGCTCGTTAAACAGGGAATAGGTGGCTTCTTTTTGACCTTGTTATAATTGCATGTTCCTGCAGGACACTGACAATAGGTCACTGCTATCAGTGATGAGCTTTGAAATTTCTCAGAGGTGTAGTGCCATCATTACACTAGCCTATCACATCCAAATTGTCATGTAATTCGGGTTCACATCATGTCACATTGTTAAAAATAACAACAATCATCATTATCATCATATTATTTGCCACCCCTGACCACCCCTTTGCTCTGCCTATGCCTGTACAGCAAATTACAGCATTACATGTGATTATGACTAACTGAAGGCAAAACACTAGAAACGCTCAAGGTTTTTTTTTTTTCCACAATCGACATCACAACCATATTGTTTTCCAGTCTGTTGCTAATTGGCCTCGGATCTTTTTGAAAATGTTCATTAATCATTAAAAGGCCTTGTCTAAATTAAATAATAAAACCCATAAAATATGATATTTTTGTGTTGTGTTGTTAGTATTAGCATATTTATTTAATTACTGGAGGTGTTTTTAAAAACTTGTTGAAATATAGAATTTCTATTTATTTGCTATATATATATATATACAATGAGGAAAATAAGTATTTGAACACCCTGATATTTTGCAAGTTCTCCCACTTAGAAATCATGGAGGGGTCTGAAACTGTCATCGTAGGTGCATGTCCACTGTGAGAGACATAATATAAAAAAAACTATCCAGAAATCACAATATATGATTTTTAAACTATTTATTTGTATGATACAGCTGCAAATAAGTATTTGAACACCTGTCTATCAGCTAGAATTCTGACCCTCAAAGACCTGTTAGTCTGCCTTTAAAATGTCCACCTCCACTACATTTATTATCCTAAATTAGATGCACCTGTTTGAGGTCGTTAGCTGCATAAAGACACCTGTCCACCCCATACAATCAGTAAGAATCCAACTACTAACATGGCCAAGACCAAAGAGCTGTCCAAAGACACTAGAGACAAAATTGTACACCTTCACAAGGCTGGAAAGGGCTACGGGGAAATTGCCAAGCAGCTTGGTGAAAAAAGGTCCACTGTTGGAGCAATCATTAGAAAATGGAAGAAGCTAAACATGACTGTCAATCACCCTCGGCCTGGGGCTCCATGCAAGATTTCACCTCGTAAGGCCTCAATGATCCTAAGGAAGGTGAGAAATCAGCCCAGAACTGCACGGGAGGAGCTGGTCAATGACCTGAAAAGAGCTGGGACCACAGTTTCCAAGGTTACTGTTGGTAATACACTAAGACGTCATGGTTTGAAATCATGCATGGCACGGAAGTTTCCCCTGCTTAAACCAGCACATGTCCAGGCACGTCTTAAGTTTGCCAATGACCATTTGGATGATCCAGAGGAGTCATGGGAGAAAGTCATGTGGTCAGATGAGACCAAAATAGAACTTTTGGGTCATAATTCCACTAAACGTGTTTGGAGGAAGAAAATTGATGAGTACCATCCCAAAAACACCATCCCTACTGTGAAGCATGGGGGTGGTAGCATCATGCTTTATGGGTGTTTTTCTGCACATGGGACAGGGCGACTGCACTGTGTTAAGGAGAGGATGACCGGGGCCATGTATTGCGAGATTTTGGGGAACAACCTCCTTCCCTCAGTTAGAGCATTGAGGATGGGTCGAGGCTGGGTCTTCCAACATGACAATGACCCGAAGCACACAGCCAGGATAACCAAGGAGTGGGTCTGTAAGAAGCATATCAAGGTTCTGGCGTGGCCTAGCCAGTCTCCAGACCTAAACCCAATAGAGAATCTTTGGAGGGCGCTCAAACTCCGTGTTTCTCAGCGACAGGCCAGAAACCTTACTGATCTAGAGAAGATCTGTGTGGAGGAGTGGGTCAAAATCCCTCCTGCAGTGTGTGCAAACCTGGTGAAAAACTACAGGAAATGTTTGACCTCTGTAATTGCAAACAAAGGCTACTGTACCAAATATTAACATTGACTTTCTCAGGTGTTCAAATACTTATTTGCAGCTGTATCATACAAATAAATAGTTAAAAAATCATACATTGTGATTTCTGGATTTTTTTTTTTTAGATTATGTCTCTCACAGTGGACATGCACCTACGATGACAATTTCAGACCCCTCCATGATTTCTAAGTGGGAGAACTTGCAAAATAGCAGGGTGTTCAAATACTTATTTTCCTCACTATATATATATATATATATATATATATATAGCCTCTATATATATTTGCACACGCAGGCACACACACACACACACACACACACACACACACACACACACACACACACACACACACACACACACACACACATTTGATTGTGCGAAGTGTACAAAACTTGAAACAAAGGGAGAAACAATTTTATGGTTTAGTTTTAATTTATATATTGCTATAGTTTAAAGAAAACACATGGAGGAAAGATATATCCAAAATAACTGGTTGTTACTTGGAGCACTTTGGACACAATATGCAGTAATTAAGTAACATTGAAAAAACTGTTTAACTGTTTTAGCTTAAAATTGTTTATTTTTATATAGTTTATATCATTTAAATTGTTATTTTATTAATATAGCTAGTACCTTGAATTATTAATAAAATAACCTAAATACAATATATATTTATATCTTAAATCAAAAGCGTTTTAAAACTTTGTGTGCCTGTTTTCATGTTATGTGAAATATTGTTTTGTCAAACTGTATGAATCAGTCTCCTTCATTTCATTGAACTTAGATCAGCTCATAGTACTTCCCAGTCTGAGGATCAAAGTAACAGTTCAGACATGAATCATAGAGCAGACTGAGAAACTCATCCTCGCTGCAGTTCTGCTCAGTCACAGACCCTAAAAACACACAAGGCACACATCAGAGACTGTTTATCATCAAACTGTCTCCTTTACCACACATATCACTCCCGGTGAAATACTACATACAGCTCTCTTTTTCATTTTAAGTTCTACATGGGTCAAATGTGAAAACATCCAGTAGACATTACACCTTCCTTGATAAAAAAAAATCTAAGAATAAATGCATTAATGTACACCTTTAGTGGACAAGTTGCTCTGGTCTTCTTTGCTCCCAGTCTGCTGTTGTTTGGGGTGAATTATTGGAGGGCTGAGAACATCTATCCATTCCCTGAAGAGGATTAGAAAAATCTATGCTCTAGGAATAGAACTGAAATGTGCATTCATAATTATCTCGGCCACTTCCTTAATATTGTGGGTAATGATGTAACAAGCCATCAGATAAAACAAGCACAACTGCAAACTTTCTGCAAAAAAAAAAAGTTGCTAATAGTGGAAATAAATCAATTCTGCAGTTGTTATGTTCTCACTGTTTGTCACTTTGGACACAGTATGCAGTACCTAAATGGTAATACAGTTACTAAGCACACCTTCCAAGTTCAAATATTATGTATGCATGATAAGATTTAAACCAGACTGAAACTCTGGATATAGACCCCAACATACTCATGGCCCAGTATTTCACAAGAATATCCTTTACATCTAAACTTTTTGTAGGTGTCATGTGGTGCTGACTGTCAGGTTCCCTAGTGAGAGAGAGGAGGAAATGGATGACCTCCCGGGGAGCCCCCCTGCAGGGGTGACAGCCAGGTGACACATGCAAGCCTTTAAGCAAGTGTGTGGCAGCAGTAAAAACTGGAGAATCATCCTCAGCCCTGACAAGAATGCTTAATTAGTCACTTAGGTGGAGCACCTTTCCCTTTATGTGCCAGATTTCACACTATTACAACAGTGCAACACGCAAGCTAACTAAATCAGCTATAAAACATACTTCACTTCACATACTTTACTTTGCAAATCATTATGGGTGATTTCTTGTTTTGGGTCAACAACTTTTTCTCAGTGACTTTTGTGGATGTCATTTCTACACAACCTCAATTCCAAAAAAAACTTGGTACACGGTGTAAAATTTAAATAAAATGACCTGCAAATCTCATAATGTCAGGCAAAAGAACGTGCCGGAAACCGGAGTGAAATCCACAAGGCTTTTTAATGTAAAAAGAACAGGGCAAAACACAAAAAGGAAACCCCAGGTTGCTAAACCAGGTAAGAGCTGTGATCGGGCATAAGCTAAAACAAAACCACCTAGAGTAACGTAGCCAACCATATAAACAACACTGAGTAGCTTGAGTAGTCCGACAGTGTTCTATCGCCTAAGCTGTAGAACGGACAATGAGCTGGTGGAGGAACGGGGGTTATATAGCACGGAAGCTGATGAGTGTCAGGTGTAGCTGATTAGTAAGTGGGAGAGTGGCTTGGAGTGATAAGTGAAGGTGTGGCTGGTGGATCCCTGACAGTACCCCCTCCCCCAGGGGCGGCTCCCGACGCCCTAACCCTGCGCCTGGGTCGACCCCGACCCCGGGGCGCTGGCCGATGCGGATGAGCGGCGTGGAACTCCTCCAGGAGCGCTGGATCCAGTATGTTCTGCCTCGCCACCCATGATCGTTCCTCAGGGCCGTAGCCCTCCCAGTCCACGAGGTATTCCAGCACCCTGCCCCGACGACGAGAGTCCAGCACCTCCCGTACCGTATAGACCGAGGGTTGTTCCAATACTTCAGGCGGAGGGGGCCTTGCCTCGCTGGGGCGTTGGGCTGTCGGTGGATGGTGTGGCTTGAGAAGTGACACGTGGAAGGTGGGGTGTATCCGGTATTGTGGCGGGAGTTCCAGACGGTATGCCGCCTCGTTGACCTGCCTCTCGATCCTGAACGGCCCGATGTACCGGGGGCTCAACTTCCGACAGGGAAGCCGCAGTCGGAGATCTCTGGTGGATAGCCAGACCCAGTCTCCGGGCCTGTACGCGGGGGCTTCCGACCTTCGTGCATCCGCATGTCGCTGGGTTTCCCTCACTGCCCTGCACAGCTGAGTGTGTGCAGCATCCCATGTCCGGACGCTCTCCCGGAACCAGTGGTCCACCGCGGGCACATCGGAGGGCTCATCGGACCAGGGAAACAGTGGGGGTTGGAACCCCACCACGCATTGAAAAGGGGTGAGACCTGTGGTGTCTTGGCGCAACGAGTTCTGTGCGTACTCCGCCCAGGGCAGGAACCGGCTCCACTCCTCCTGGTCCTGATGGCAATATGTCCTCAGGTACCTCCCCAGCTCTTGGATCTTCCGCTCGGTCTGGCCGTTAGACTGGGGGTGGTAACCGGACGACAGGTTGACGGTGACTCCCAGTAGTCGGAAAAACACCCTCCAGACATGTGAGGTGAACTGAGAGCCCCGGTCAGACACTATCTCCTCAGGAAGGCCGTAGTTGCGGAAGACGTGATGGAAGAGTGCCTCCGCGGTTTCCAGAGCTGTGGGGAGGCCTCGGAGAGGGACAAAGCGGCAGGCCTTGGAGAACCGATCGACGACCACGAGAACGCAGGTGAAACCCTCTGACCGTGGCAGGTCTGTGACAAAGTCTATGCCGATATGAGACCACGGCCTTTGTGGAGTAGGTAGGGGGACGAGTTTGCCCATTGGTAGATGTCGGGGAGTTTTTGAGATGGCACAGATGTTGCAGCCTCGGACGAACTCGGCCACTGTGTTGCTCATACCTGGCCACCAGTATCGCCCCTGAACCAGACGCAGGGTCTGCCTCCTGCCTGGGTGCCCAGACCCTGGGACTTCGTGGACTGCTCTAAGTAAGGCCTGTCGACACCCTGGAGGAACAAAGGTCCGGTCCTCGGGACAACCAGGGGGAGTCGGTTCTCCGCGTGTGGCCCTGCGGATGTTCTCGTCCAACTCCCATATGATCGGGCTCAGAACGATCGTTGGAGGCAAGATAGGCCCAGGCTCGGTGGGTTCCTCAGGTCCATACACCCTGGAGAGAGCATCGGCCTTGCCGTTCTTTGATCCTGGCCGATAGGTGATGGTGAAGTTAAACCGGGTAAAAAAGAGAGCCACCGTGCCTGACGGGGATTTAGGCGCTTGGCCTCACGGAGGTACTGAAGGTTCTTGTGATCCGTGATGACTGTGAAAGGATGGACAGCCCCCTCCAGCCAGTGTCTCCACTCCTCCAAGGCCAGTTTGATGGCTAGGAGTTCCCGGTTACCGATGTCGTAATTCAGTTCCGCTGGAGACAGCTTTTTTGAGAAGTAGGCGCAGGGATGGAGTAGAGGGGGATTCCCTGAATGCTGGGAGAGGGTGGCCCCTACGCCCGTGGAAGATGCATCCACCTCGACAACAAATGGGAGCTGGGGGTCAGGATGATGGAGAAGCGGAGCGGTACAGAACCTTGTGCGTAGCTCCTCGAAGGCCTTTTGTGCTTCTGGGGTCCAGGAGAGGGTCTTGGCTTTTCCTCGCAGTAGAGACGTGAGAGAGGCGGTAACCAGGCTGAAACCTCCAATGAACCGGCGGTAGAAGTTGGCGAAGCCCAAAAACCTCTGGAGTTCCTTGATTGAGGTGGGAACGGGCCAATCCCGTACGGCCATCACCTTCCTCTCATCCATCCTGATGCCTGCTGCGTTGATGTTGTAACCAAGGAACTGTATCTCCAAGCGATGGAACTCACACTTGGGAAGGTTGAGATATAGTCGGTGTTCTCGCAGCCAGGCTAGGACATGGGTGACGTGCTTGTGGTGTTCGTGCAGCGTCCTGGAGTAGATCAGGATGTCGTCAATGTAAACGATTACGAACCGATGAAGGAAGGGACGGAACACCTCGTTCATACAGTTTTGGAAGACCGCCGGAGCAATGGAAAGGCCATACAGCATGACCCGATACTCATAGTGACCAGAGGGAGTAATGAACGCCGTCTTCCACTCGTCCCCTTCGCGGATGCGCACCAGGTTGTACGCGCTTCGGAGATCCAGCTTGGTAAAGATGCGAGCCTCACGTAGTTCTTCCAAGGCCGCTGGGACCAGGGGGAGCGGGTACGAAGCGGGGCGATCTGTGCATTAAGGCCCCTGTAGTCAATGCAAGGGCGCAAACCCCCGTCCTTCTTTGCCACGAAGAAGAAGCTAGAGGCCGCCGGGGAGGAAGACGGGGTGATAAAGCCCTGTCGGAGGGCCTGTTGGATGTAGCCCTCCATTGCTTGGTGTTCCGGGGCTGACAAGGGGTAGACCCGGCCCTTTGGTAGTTTAGCCCCAGGCTTTAGATCAATGGCACAGTCCCACGGCCGGTGTGGGGGTAACTGAGTGGCGGCCTCCTCACTAAAGACGTCAGAGAAGGCCTGATATTCATGCGGGATCTCCACCTGAGCGGGTTGGGGAGCTCCTTCCACTTGAGTAGCTGCCAGGGTTAAGACGGTCCGGAGGGGAGTCGGGAGTGGACGTAAACACTTCTGCCGGCAGGCGGGGCTCCACTCCAAGATGTCACACGGGTCCCAGGAACAAGTAGGGGAGTGCTTGGCTAACCAGGGACGACCCAAGATTACGTCCACTGTCGAATCCTCCAGTACGAGAAGCTGAATCTCTTCTTGGTGTAGCACTCCGACTTGGAGGACGATAAGTGGAGCACAATACTTCACCTTGCCCTTCCCTAATGGTCGTCCCTAGATGGTCTGGACGGCCAGTTCCTGGGATCCCCTCTGCCGGCGTAGCTGGAGGCGTTCTAAACACGCCTGGGAGATGAAGTTCCCCGCGGATCCTGAGTCAACTAGGGCGTTAGCCGATAGAGAGAGAGCAGGGGTTACCAAGGTGACCCTGAGCGTAGACAGATGAGTAATGTCAGGAGAAAGCGTGACAGTACTCACCGTCCGACGAGGAGGCCTCACAGGACATTGGGCCACGCGATGTCCTTTCTCTCCACAGTAGAGGCAAGCTCCAGCCGCCCACCGGCGCTCCCTTTCTTGCCGAGACAGCCGCTGTGACCCGAGTTGCATGGGTTCGGGTTCTGGAGTTGTTGGCGCTGCCATAGCCGGTGCTGGTTTGACCTCGGGGGATTTGCAGGCTGCCAGGTGTTGAGAGACCCGGATGGATCTCTGAATAAATGCCTCAAGCCCCAGAGAGTCATCATAAGTGGCCATCGCCAGCCGGAGCTCCTGATTTAGGCCTCTGCGATATACAGCCAACAGCGCCTTCTCATCCCAACCAGCAGATGCCGCCAGAGTGCGGAAGCGGAGGCTGTAACTCGACACGCTGTCTATCCCCTGGTGGAGGTTGAGCAGCTGATCAGCGGTTGAGGTATCCCCGGGGGCGGTGCTAAATACCTCGGTGAAATGACTTGTGAACGCGGCGTATGACGTCAGGGCCGGGCTCGCTGCGCTCCAGAGCGCTCTTGCCCACGCTAGCGCTCTTCCAGTGAGCAGCGAAATCAGAAACGCGACCTTTGCTCGTTCGCTAGGAAAACATTGTGGTCGCATCTCGATGTAGATGGCCGCCTGGAGCAGGAAGCCATGACATTCCGCCGCATTTCCGGAAAAAGACGCTGGGAGCGCCATCGGGCTGCCGGATGGTGGAGGAGCTAGGTGTGCGGCTTCCGGCCGGAAAGCCTCTCGAAGCGCGGCGGTGAGCTCCCTCACGAACTCTGACGTGGCAACGGGTTGGTCCTCCGCTAACCTGGACGCGGCAGCGGGCTGGTCCTCCATGCTGAGGTAACGCTGTTTCTTTCCTTCCGTGTTATGGTGCCCTTCGGTTTTGTGAACGTCCGTTCTTCTGTCAGGCAAAAGAACATGCCGGAAACCGGAGTAAAATCCACAAGGCTTTTTAATGTGAAAAGAACAGGGCAAAACACAAAAAGGAAACCCCAGGTTGCTAAACCAGGTAAGAGCTGTGATCGGGCATAAGCTAAAACAAAACCACCTAGAGTAACGTAGCCAACCATATAAACAACACTGAGTAGCTTGAGTAGTCCGACAGTGTGAGCTGGTGGAGGAACGGGGGTTATATAGCACGGAAGCTGATGAGTGCCAGGTGTAGCTGATTAGTAAGTGGGAGAGTGGCTTGGAGTGATAAGTGAAGGTGTGGCTGGTGGATCCCTGACACATAAACACATTCATATTCTATTCTATTTTTTAAATGTAAACTGAAGATATGAACCTATTTAAGAAAAAAATTAAATAATTTGAAATTTTGATGGCCGCAACATGTCTCAAACATGTTGGGACAGGAACAACAAATGGCTGGAAAATTAAGAGTTACTAAATGAAACAGCACTTACATGTACAATACATAATATCATCAAAAGATTAAAAAAATTAGAAAAAAATCTCCTTGGCAAAGGACAAGGGTGAAAATGAATATTGTATTTCCATGACCTTTGGGCCCTCAGGCAGCACTGCATTAAAAACAAGCATGAACACAGCAAGAGCTCAAAAACAGCTCCAGAAACCAATGCTTATAAACACAGTTCCTGCATTTTTGATGGTAAATGGGTGCCTCAGTGCCAATTAAATAGGCAGCTTACACATCATGAAAGGCTCCATAAATGCTGAAATGTATATACAGTAATCCCTTGCTTTACCACGGTTCGAATGTGGCGACCCCGGTTTAGTTCGGAATTGCATTTGCCACATAACTAATTTGTATCTCGTGGATAGCACAATAGACCAAAAAACTTAAAAGGAATTGTTTTTATTGAGTTTTATGTTAAAATAATGAAATTTATTAATAAAAATATAATTATTAATTATAAAATGAAGTAAAAATTTTTATACAGTACAGTACTGTACACATAAAATAGCATTTCTGGGGTGACGTCCGTTTATCGTGGGTGGTTTTGGAATGTAACCACCACGATAAACGGGGGATTACTGTACGTTATGGATCGACATGTGCTTCCATCCATACTTTTCAGGTAAGGCATTGCATATTTCAGCAAGAATAATTTTAACCCGCATGCTGCATCTATTTTAACAGCATGTCTTTGTAGTAGGAGATGTCCAGGTGCTGAACTGACCTGTCTCTCCAATCCAGACCTTTCACCAGTTGAAAACATGGCGCATCATGAAACAAATCATATGACAAAAAAGACCTGGGACTGTTAAGCAGCTGTATTCATGCATCAGAAATGAATGGGACAACATTTCTTTCCATATTGGTTTCCACATTTGCCCAACTTTTTTGAGACATGTTGCAGTTAGCAAATTCAAAACGATCTGATTTTTCTTCCCATAAATTCACAATTTCCCTCACTATATTTTATTGTAAATAAAATATTAGCAAATAATTGCATTCTGATTTTATTTACATTGTATGCAGCATCTAAATTTTTTGGAATGGAGGTTGTACTTTGAAATAATCTCTTAGTCCTTGTTTTTTTTCTCTGCTTACGCAAAGGTTCATAATATCAAAATTCTAAACGTTAAAAGTAGATATTAAAAGAGAAATTAAAGTCAAACTTCAAATGATTTCAGCACAAGACATATACATTGTCATTTGAACAGACAGACATGAAAGGCAACAACATGAAAATCTGTTTCAACCTATATCATGATGTCTAATGTTTCTTGCTTCTTACCTGGGATTAGAGTAGAGAAGGGGATTCATCTCTTTTTGGTAGAACTGGCCCTGTTCAGATGCCTGACAATCACAGAGATGTTTATATGCAGTCTATAATTGCACAATACATATACTATTTTATACTATTATAAAATATACTATTCTATTCTATATTCTATACTATACTATACTATACTGTACTATACTATACTATACTATACTATACTATACTATACTATACTATACTATTATACATATAGATCTGGATACTATTTGTTTAAGCCTCAGTAAGAGCAGGAGAGGGAGCAACAACTTTGCCAAGTCTATAGTTGTGGGAAATTTTATGTGTCCTACCTGCTGTCTGATGATGGCAGTATTGCTGCTGTTCTCATGAAAGGGGAAGAACAATGCTATCCACTAACACTTGACTAAGCAGGACAGTGCATTGAAAAACAATGTGGCCTACCCAAAATACATACACTAAGTTGGAAAACCATATATAATTCATACCTATATTTTAAAACCTGCACTCATGATTTTTTCCTTTAGCTATTAGCCATGCAGGTAATCATTCTTTAACTTTGTGAAGCTCTCTTCCACTTAATCACATGAGCCTGAGACTTCAACAACCATCCTGTAGGTCACCTATTCAAGTCAGTGCAATGAGGCTCAGCACTGAGATATGTCTTACACCAGAGGACATGCCCGTGTGCATGTTCAGATGCTAACTCACTAGAGGGATACACTGGGTCCATGTAGAAGTGTCATCACTGCTCATACTCAGGCTGACATTGCACTGCTGGACCTGACAACAAGGATTTCATATAAAAAGTTATGCAGCTATTTAAATCTAAAAACAATTTCTTTAATACACCTTTTTAGGGTTGATTTATGTATACATTATTCAGCAAGGCAGCTACAGTACAATCGATCACATATAAATATGATATGATGTGCGTAACCTCTCCTACCTGTGAAGCACTGAGGCCGGAATCACAAGTCCCACCCTCCTCATCCTGCTGTCTTTTTAGACTGGCTAACATCCGCAGCTCTTCTTCCTCATCCTCCCCCTGCTCTGCTCTCCTAGATAAATCACATGTGCTGGAGCCTACAGGCATCCTCCTCATGCTCTCCCTCACCTGTAGATGCCAAGCAGCTTCATTATTCTCTCAGTGCCGCTTCACAAAGCGAGTAGGCAGTCATGTGTTACAGGCTATAGCTAATTAGAAACCAATCCATCAGACACTGAAGCCTAATTGGCACTTCATTAGAGCAAAAGGCATCAGCAGAAGTGCTTGCCCCCACCACCTAGATGACTGCTCATAAAGACAAAGAGATGCTACTGATATAATCTGATGAGTGCATATGGAATATTACTTTTTTTTATTTATAAAGCAGTGCTGAGGAATAGAGAAACAGAGAGTGTAGAATGAATGGGAAAAAACTCTGACTGTGATGTGCTGAGCAAATTGTGCACTTGCAGCAGTGGTTAATGTGCAAAGTACTTTTCAGAAGAAAAAAAAAATATGGTCAATAGGTTCAGTAAAACACCTGCTTATAATGCTATTTATTCTTACAAACAAACCACTCTAGTCATGTGAGCCTTTTCATCTGAAGCATGCACTTCAGCTAATCTATTTCTAATACCATTTAAGATCCTTAATTATATGTATTCTACTGAAAACCCTTTCACATGTATAACATCTATTGCAGAATGAGTTGTCATCTCCTTGTCATTTTCATTTTTTCCTCAAACTTTTAGGTAAATAGCCATTTTAGAGGTCTTCCTCAACAGTGGACTATGATTTTAAACTAAGCATTGCTGCTGTGAATTGTTTTATTGGGGAAAAATATACATAATTATACATAATATTATACATATGAGAAATGCATTATCCACTGTAGTGAATAGAAGGGACATCTGACATCATACATATGCAACTATAATAAAAATGAAGCTGTTAGTTAAGAGATTCGGAAATTGCAGAAGCTCTCATTTTACAGTGTGAATACAAGACATAGAACTATAAAAATAAAATCAATTCAGGTAGAGTAAGGCAAAATCTGGAATGAACAAGCTTTTGGAAAACATGCTCACCTTGTGGAGCTTCACTTCCTCGGGGGGGATTTCTCGAACAGATGTCCTATTAATGGATGTCCTCATATCTCCATCAGGCCTGCTCCGCTCAGGTCCAGAGTGTTCCTGTCTGTTCCACAGTTTGCCAGGGCAAGGTGAGAGACAGCGGGTAGGTGCCACACACACCATCTCAGTCCTTCGTGACCCCTCTGAGGAAGACTGTGTGGATGTAGGTGTAACAATAGAGGCCTTAGATGTTTCAGAACAACGGCTGGGTGAAGAGGTAGATCTGGGAATGGGAACAGAAGCCAGGGTAGGAGGAGCAGGACTGGTGTGTGGTGAAAATCTCTGAGAGAAGAATCCAAATAAGGTCTGATCCTAAGCAAAAGTGAGAGAAAGCATTGTGTTGAATGAACACAAAATACAAATTGCTATATAGCTGACAAAAAGCCTTTGAACGAAATCACCAGAATTAAAAACCAGCTTTCAGTTTCAGAACAGAATGCATTTTTAGAAAGTTGAAAATAAAAACAAAATAGGCAACAAATGGTGCACTTTAAGTGCAAATTAGGATGGCCATAAAAAAAGATCACATATGCACAAAATGATTGGTGTCTTCACGATCACATTATTGCTACCTGCAATTAATCAGAACACTGCAAGCTGTCTGCTGGCCTCTGCTCAAAAAGAGATGAATGCTTTTAAGTTAGGGAGCTTTGATCTGAACTAAGGCCCTTGGACAGCGACTACTGCTTTAGGCTAATGATGGCACTCATACTTAAAATGTTTTAGCTGTCACATCAATGCTGAAATTGGTGTCGAACTCCAACCCCCAGATTTCAACAAGGCCTAGAAACATGGCTGCCGTGGACATATCACAGCCATCACAGACACTTTCATGTGTACAACTGCCTTGCTCATAAATTACATACAATATCCATAGTGAAAGGTTTAGTTATATAAAGGCATGTCTGCTGCTTATATTGTTTTATATAACACATACATGGAGCCCAGGACTTCAAGCAACTGTGCAGAGCAGTTAAATAGCCTGTTTGTTTATTTATTTATTTATTTATTGGTTACAGTGGTGCAGATCACAACCCACTATTAACACAAATATTATTATTAGCACAATTATTATTATCATCACAATTATTATTGCAATCTAATAGTTATTATCTTGTTTGTCTGGTCAACTGAATGGATTTAATTGAAAGCTAAAACAAAGTAGCCTATAATAATGTGTAATGTCTATAATAATAAATCTTGTGCATTTTTTGGTGGACAGGTTATAAATAATAATAAAATAAATCTTTATGGCTCTATTAAATCGACATAATATAAATAAAATGAATAATATAAATGCAAGAATTTGAATTGTTGGATTATGCTCAGTAAATAAATTTGTACTGAGAAAGTCTTTTTACAGTTAGAGAGGCTGCAGTTTCTCTAAAAAAAAACCTTCTACTATTCAGAAAGTAAGAAAAATGTATAAGGCGTCTATTTTATCAAGGTTTTTTACAATATTATTCTAACTTGAAATTGGCTTGGTGCAATATATTAGTATTTATTATAAGCCCTGGTGCATTTAAATACACTTAATCTGGTACACTGCTCAGTGCATCACTTGTGTTTTTCTGTTGTTGTGTTCTTTTTCCACACCCAAGGCTGTTTTTACTGAAAGTGTGAAAGCAGCTTTCAAATCCATGTGAAATCCAGAAAAACATATCACTGGTTTACTTGAAAGTGGTGTTCAGGGGCTTGCTTCAAGTGAACCCTGGTGCAAACTGCAACATGTTTGAAAGCAATCTGTTACCATGGCCAGGCAATGAATAACATTGCACACAAGCTGTTATATTGTGTCCTCATTTAAGTGTCACAATGTCAGTTGCTGAGCCTTTGAAAAAGTGATGTGATAAAGACAGAATATTTTCTATATATATGGAGAGGCTACAAATGATAAAATTACTGAAATCTTTCTTAATTTCTAACTGGGCAGCATTGACCTAAAGGTTTTAATCAATTTTGCAAGTGTAAAGAAATAGCAGTTATATAAACCCTATTTTAAATACTTGCCTGTACAATATTATTAACCATTTTTTTTGTTAATTAATGAATCAGTTCAATAATTCTAATTAAACTAAGAATAATAAGAACATAGGCTGTGGGTTTTACATCATCATGTGATGTATGAGATGATAAAATCGGTTCTTTATTAAGACTTGATCATTCACGTCAAATGTGAAAACAGCCTTATCTTCTTTTACATGTGGACAGTGATAGTAAGCACATAATTTTAGCTTTTATACTAAAATGTTGTCAGTCAAACACTAGCAAAGAGCATTTGATAGACAAATTTAACATTAGAAAATAACATCTTTGAAGTTCTAAAAGATCGCTTAGAGGTCATTTTATTCCTTTATTTACTGTAGTGATTCACAAGAAAAACATACATTTTCCACTGAATAGACTGCAAAGAAATCTAACAACTATGGCAATATAAGAATTTGCCCAGATCTCTGGGTAAGATGGGTGATGTCAAGCTCTCCCCTATCAATCAGACTGACAGTAACCGATTTTGGGGCATTTGTATGTGAAACAGGGCAGAAAGTCGCTTTCCAGTGTGTTTAGCTGCCCTGAAACACCATAAGCCACAGTTTAAAAGGATGCAATCACTGGATTTCCTGTGCTATCCATGTGCTTTAATTCACCCTACAGTATGTGAGTGCGGAGGAAACTTGCAAAATACTAAATTGGAAGGAAACAGGTTTTGAAAAACACTTTTGCAGTAAAAGAAATAAGAAAAAAAAAGACCCAAGCAAACTGTGAGTGTTGTAAATTTAACAGTACTAGGTAAGTATGAATGCTATATTTGTATACTAGCGATCAGAGTAATTTCCCTATGGCAAAGCAAATAAGACTTGAGATAAGGTGACATATTCTGAACAAAATTTGGAACCGTAGTGCCAGCAACACAGCTAAATACAGTGTTAAAAGAAATGAAGCGAACCATTTTTTGCATTGACATAATTGAATCACGAACCCTCAGGGAGCTGAGACTTGTGTCCTTGTGAAAGAAGTGACGGAAATAAAGTCTATATCTGAATTGACAATATACTGAGCAGAAATGATCTTTTCAAGTGTCTGCCACTGAAATATGAAGGATTTTATCAGCTACAGACAGATACACATTTAAAAATTATATTTGGACAATTGAAGTTTTCAAGTATTTTTTATTATTATTATAATTATTATTATACAAAACATTGTAATTGCATGTTTCTGTAAAATGCTCAATTCTGTTTGTTGATCCATTTAATAAGGGATTTATTTGCAAGGTTTGCAAAAATATGCTTCATCTTAAGGTAATTCTAGGCAATTCTAGGGTAAATGCTCTAATTACGATTCATTCATATATAATGGTTGAGTTTTAAATTTATTTAGAAATAAGTCACCAATTACCACCATTTTATGTTTTCTGAAACAGAAATTGCTTCAGGACTGCATGCTATCTTCATGAAAAAGAGATGACCAGAGATGCTGGTGAAATGATGCTGATGGAAAGGACTGACTGTTTCTACAGTAGCTGCTATACTCTATGTGACAACAAAAATAATTTCAGGTAATCTTTTGAATTGTTGAACATAAGTAAAAAAAAAAAAAAAATTTATATTAATATAATAATGAAATGCATTAAATTAACAAGAGTTCAAACTGTTGGAAAAAAAATCACTTGTGGATTATTATTATTTTATTTTTTCAAAACAAGATTTAGGCAATACATTTTTTTTAAACATTAAGGAGTTGCACACCTGTCAGGCAAAAGAACGTGCCGGAAACCGAAGTGAAATCCACAAGGCTTTTTAATAAGAAAAGAACAGGGCAAAGCACAAAAAAGAAACCCCAGATTTGCTAAACCAGGTAACAGCTGTGATCAGGCAGAAGCAAAACAAAACCACCTAGAGTCACGAAGCCAACGAATAAACAATACTGAGTAGCTTGGGTAGTCCGACAGTGTTCTATTGCCTAAGCTGTAGAACGGACAATGAGCTGGTGAAGGAACGGGGGTTATATAGCATGGGAGCTGATGAGGGCCAGGTGTAGCTGATTAGTAAGTGGGAGAGTGGCTTGGAGTGATAAGTGAAGGTGTGGCTGGTGGATCCCTGACAGTACCCCCTCCCCCAGGGGCGGCTCCCGACGCCCTAACCCTGCGCCTGGGTCGACCCCGACCCCGGGGCGCTGGCCGAAGCGGATGAGCAGCGTGGAACTCTGTTCCGCCTCGCCTCGGTGTTCTGCCTCGCCACCCATGATCGTTCCTCAGGGCTGTAGCCCTCCCAGTCCACGAGGTATTCCAGCACCCTGCCCCGACGACGAGAGTCCAGCACCTCCCGTACCATGTAGACCGAGGGTTGTTCCAATACTTCAGGCGGAGGGGGCCTGACCTCGCTGGGAACGTTGAGCAGTCGGTGGATGGTGTGGCTTGAGAAGTGACACGTGGAAGGTGGGGTGTATCCGGTACTGTGGCGGGAGTTCCAGACGGTATGCCGCCTCGTTGACCTGCCTTTCGATCCTGAACGGCCCGATGTACCAGGGGCTCAACTTCCGACAGGGGAGCCGCAGTCGGAGATCTCTGGTGGATAGCCAGACCCAGTCTCCGGGCCTGTAAGCGGGGGCTTCCGACCTTCGTGCATCCGCATGTCGCCGGGTTTCCCTCACTGCCCTGCGCAGCTGAGTGTGTGCAGCCTCCCATGTCCGGACGCTCTCCCGGAACCAGTGGTCCACCGCGGGCACATTGGAGGGCTCATCGGACCAGGGAAACAGTGGGGGTTGGAAACCCAACACGCATTGAAAAGGCGTGAGACCTGTGGTGTCTTGGCGCAACGAGTTCTGTGCGTACTCCGCCCAGGGCAGGAACCGGCTCCACTCCTCCTGGTCCTGATGGCAATATGTCCTCAGGTACCTCCCCAGCTCTTGAATCTTCCGCTCGTTCTGGCCGTTTGACTGGGGGTGGTAACCGGACGACAGATTAACGGTGACTCCCAGTAGTCGGAAAAACGCCCTCCAGACATGTGAGGTGAACTGAGAGCCCCGGTCAGACACTATCTCCTCCGGGAGGCCGAAGTTGCGGAAGACGTGATAGAAGAGCGCCTCCGCGGTTTCCAGAGCTGTGGGGAGGCCTCGGAGAGGGACAAAGCGGCAGGCCTTGGAGAACCGATCGACGACCACGATAACGCAGGTGAAACCCTCCGACCGTGTCTATGCCGATATGTGACCACGGCCTTTGTGGAGTAGGTAGGGGGACGAGTTTGCCCATTGGTAGATGTCGGGGAGTTTTTGAGATGGCACAGATGTTGCAGCCTTGGACGAACTCGGCCACTGTGTTGCTCATACCTGGCCACCAGTAACGCCCCTGAACCAGACGCAGGGTCTGCCTCCTGCCTGGGTGCCCTGAACCGGGGACTTCGTGAACTGCTCTAAGTAAGGCCTGTCGACACACTGGAGGAACAAAGGTCCGGTCCTCAGGACAACCAGGGGGCGTCGGTTCTCCGCGTGTGGCCCTGCGGATGTTCTCGTCCAACTCCCATATGATCGGGCTCAGAATGATCGTCGGAGGCAAGATAGGCCCAGGCTCGGTGGGTTCCTCAGGTCCATACACCCTGGAGAGAGCATCGGCCTTGCCGTTCTTTGATCCTGGCCGATAGGTGATGCTGAAGTTAAACCGGGTAAAAAAAGAGAGCCCACCGTGCCTGACGGGGATCTAGGCGCTTGGCCTCATGGAGGTACTGAAGGTTCTTGTGATCCGTGATGACTATGAAAGGATGGACAGCCCCCTCCAGCCAGTGTCTTCACTCCTCCAGGGCCAGTTTGATGGCTAGGAGTTCCCGGTTACCGATGTCGTAGTTCTGTTCCGCTGGAGACAGCTTTTTTGAGAAGTAGGCGCAGGGATGGAGTCGAGGGGGAGTCCCCGACTGCTGGGAGAGGGTGGCCCCTACGCCCGTGGAAGATGCGTCCACCTCGACAACAAACGGGAGCTGGGGGTCAGGATGACGGAGAAGCCGAGCGGCACAGAACCTCGTGCGTAGCTCCTTGAAGGCCTTTTGTGCTTCTGGGGTCCAGGAGAGAGTCTTGGCTTTTCCTCGCAGGAGAGACGTGAGTGAGGCGGTAACCAGGCTGAAACCTCCAATGAACCGGCGGTAGAAGTTGGCGAAGCCAAGAAACCTCTGGAGTTCCTTGATTGAGGTGGGAATGGGCCAATCCCGTACGGCCATCACCTTCCTTTCATCCATCCTGATGCCTGCTGCGTTGATGTTGTAACCCAGAAACTGTATCTCCGAGCGATGGAATTCACACTTGGGAAGGTTGAGATATAGTCGGTGTTCTCGCAGCCGGGCTAGGACATGGGTGACGTGCTTGTGGTGTTCTTGAAGCGTCCTGGAGTAGATCAGGATGTCGTCGATGTAAACAATTACGAACCGATGGAGGATGGGATGGAAAACCTCGTTCATACAGTTTTGAAAGACCGCCGGAGCAATGGAAAGGCCATACGGCATGACCCGGTACTCATAGTGACCAGAGGGAGTAATAAACGCCGTCTTCCACTCGTCCCCTTCGCGGATGCGCACCAGGTTGTACGCGCTTCGGAGATCCAGCTTGGTGAAGACGCGAGCCTCACGTAGTTCTTCCAAGGCCGCTGGGACCAGGGGGAGCGGGTACGGAAGCGGGGCGATCTGTGCGTTAAGGCCCCTGTAGTCGATGCATGGGCGCAATCCCCCGTCCTTCTTTGCCACAAAGAAGAAGCTAGAGGCCGCCAGGGAGGAAGACTGGGTGATGAAGCCCTGTCGGAGGGCCTGTTGGATGTAGTCCTCCATTGCTTGGTGTTCCGGGGCTGACAAGGGGTAGACCCGGCCTTTTGGTAGCTTAGCCCCAGGCTTTAGATCAATGGCACAGTCCCACGGCCGGTGTGGGGGTAACTGAGTGGCGGCCTCCTCACTAAAGACGTCAGAGAAGGCCAGATATTCATGCGGGATCTCCACCTGAGCGGGTTGGGGAGCTCCTTCCACTTGAGTAGCTGCCAGGGTTAAGATGGTCCGGAGGGGAGTCGGGAGTGGACGTAAACACTTCTGCCGGCAGGCGGGGCTCCACTCCAAGATGTCGCACGGGTCCCAGGAACAAGTGGGGGAGTGCTTGGCTAACCAGGGACGACCCAGGATCACGTCCACTGTCGAATTCTCCAGTACGAGAAGTTGAATCTCTTCTTGGTGTAGCACTCCGACTTGGAGGACGATAAGTGGAGCACAGTACTTCACCTTGCCCTTCCCTAATGGTCGTCCGTGGATGGTCTGGACGGCCAGTTCCTGGGATCCCCTCTGCCGGCGTAGCTGGAGGCGTTCTAGACACGCCTGGGAGATGAAGTTCCCCGCGGATCCTTAATCAACTAGGGCAGTAGCCGATAGAGAGAGAGCAGGGGTTACCAAGGTGACCCTGAGCGTAGACAGATGAGTAATGTCAGAAGTAAGCGTGACAGTACTCACCGTCCGACAAGGAGGCCTCACAGGACATTGGGCCACGCGATGTCCTCTCTCTCCACAGTAGAGGCAAGCTCCAGCCGCCCACCGGCGCTCCCTTTCTTGCCGAGACAGCCGCTGTGACCCGAGTTGCATGGGTTCGGGTTCTGGAGCTGTTGGCGCTGCCATAGCCTGTGCTGGTTCGACCTCGGGGGATTTGCAGGCTACCAGGTGTTGAGAGACTCGAATGGATCTCTGAATAAAAGCCTCAAGCCCCAGAGAGTCATCATAAGTGGCCATCGCCAGCCGGAGCTCCTGATTTAGGCCGATATACAGCCAACAGCGCCTTCTCATCCCAACCAGCAGATGCCGCCAGAGTGCGGAAGCGGAGGCTGTAACTCGACACGCTGTCTGTCCCCTGGTGGAGGTCGAGCAGCTGATCAGCGGTTGAGGTATCCCCGGGGGCGGTGCTAAATACCTCGGTGAAATGACTCGTGAAAGCGGCGTATGACGTCAGGGCCGGGCTCGCTGCGCTCCAGAGCGCTCTTGCCCACGCTAGCGCTCTTCCGGTAAGCAGCGAAATCAGAAACGAGACCTTTGCTCGTTCGCTCGGAAAACATTGTGGTCGCATCTCGATGTAGATGGCCGCCTGGAGCAGGAAGCCATGACATTCCGCCGCGTTTCCGGAAAAAGACACTGGGAGAGCCATTGGGTTGCCGGATGGTGGAGGAGTTTGGTGTGCGGCTTCCGGCCGGAAAGCCTCTCGAAGCGCGGCGGTGAGCTCCCTCACGAACTCGGACGTGGCAACAGGCTGGTCCTCCGCTAACCCGGACGCGGCAGCGGGCTGGTCCTCCATGCTGAGGTAACGCGGTTTCTTTCCTTCCGTGTTATGGTGCCCCTCGGTTTGTGAAGGTCCGTCCTTCTGTCAGGCAAAAGAACGTGCCGGAAACCGAGGTGAAATCCACAAGGCTTTTTAATAAGAAAAGAACAGGGCAAAGCACAAAAAAGAAACCCCAGGTTTGCTAAACCAGGTAAGAGCTGTGATCAGGCAGAAGCAAAACAAAACCACCTAGAGTCACGAAGCCAACGAATAAACAATACTGAGTAGCTTGGGTAGTCCGACAGTGTTCTATTGCCTAAGCTGTAGAACGGAAAATGAGCTGGTGGAGGAACGGGGGTTATATAGCATGGGAGCTGATGAGGGCCAGGTGTAGCTGATTAGTAAGTGGGAGAGTGGCTTGGAGTGATAAGTGAAGGTGTGGCTGGTGGATCCCTGACAACACCCCACCCTTTTGAGTCAAAATTACTATTTCATTCTTGCAGTTTTTATGTGTAAAAATTTGATATACACCTTAGGGATTCCCACCTGATAAGAACCATGACTTTCAGCTTTACTAATTCATTATCACTCTTTAATAATTCTGTTTGTTCTGGGCATTAGTGGCCAATTTCTGTGATATCCCAGTAGAGTAAACATACAAATTATTTTTACAACACATTGAGAGTTCTGAAATTAGATAATTGGGCCCAAGATGAAGGCGTAAATGTGATAATTGCTGTCAAAGCCCTGAACTGGGCTTCCCAGTATGTTCAAGGACTGAGTGTTCTTTTATGTCATTAAAGCTAATCTATACAGGGGGGACATGCTTCAATAAATTACACATTTAAAGAGATTATGGTTATGAACACTATCGCAAATAATCAAACTGGGTGTTTGCTGACTATGCTCTCATGACTTAAATTTAATATATACATTATATTAAATGTGAATAATTTTGATGTTTCCTGTAATTTGTCATTGATTTAGAAAAAGGTTTTGTGTTTGTGTGTGTGTGTGTGTGTGTGTGTATACCTCTTCACCCTCACTCCCAATAAAGTCGTCCTCCAAACATGCCTCTTTCCGATCTCCTGCCCACCCCTGGTCATCAAAGTTAAGGTCAGAAGATAAACCCTCAGAGGCCTTACTGAAAATCTGACTCCTTTTGGCTGAGTGAGGACATGAAGAAAAAGTAAAAATCTCCTCTCCATCCTCTTTTTCAGCTTCATCCAAACTGAGTGGAGTTGATGTCCATCTGGGAGAATTATTTCCATTCTCAAGAATATGCAAATCAGGAAGTGGCTCAGATGAAGACTGGCATTCTGAAGGTTTCAAAATTGGCTCAGGAGAAGATGAACTACACGACTGATCTGTAGAACAAGAGCATGATGAGGTATATATTGTAATATATATTGTTATTGTTACACTTAGCTGTATTTCTGCATTAGACCAGGTCTAAGACCACTGAAAAGTAAACTTTAGCACTTATAGCTAGATCATCAGAATAGATGTAATGGTTGTAAGTAATAAAAAGCACTCTTAAAACACACATATACACCTAAATGCACTAGATGAACAGAAACCCTGTGAAGAAGTACATATTTAATCTGTCAAAAAACATTTAAGTTTATTCCTGAAGTACTTGAAAAAAATTCTGTCATTTCTATCACAAATTTGATTTAATAGAAAACACGCTACAGTGTTCAGTCAGAGAACATTAACCGCTTGTTTCTCCTTCAGGAAACTCACATTGACTTAATGGCACAAAGCAGATCAATAATAGAGATCTAATTACTACACATAATGTTTCAGCATTCATTTTTCATACCAAAGCTCATATTCCTTTCCCGAGTTCATTTTAATGAGCATATGCAAATAAGTGGATAATCACGATAAAGCAGACTGCGATGAATGCTGTGATGCTTGCCAGAAGCTGCGGGTGAATTTATAGGACATATCCAGCCCTGTTTTCACGCAACATTTGGTAATTGCAACATTATGCTTTAATGAACTCTTAAAATATGCCTAAATGCAAGTGAAGCATCGAAACAATGCAAATTTATTATTAGTTTTACTTTTCGGTCCTTAGAGAAGGCATGGAAAAGAGGGTAAGAAAAAAAAAAAAAACATCATTAGCTACTAGTGTGCGAATGTGTGTGATGGGGTAGGGGAGCTTTGTGGTTTTTCCCGCTGGCACACAAACAGCATCATTAGTAGATGGGGAGCACTGCTTCTGCAAGATCATAATTCAAATCCAGCTATATCGGAGCCTGTGGGGTCTGTGTGCCCTTGCATTAAAGAGAAAAGACACCCAGAGAGAGGCAAGCCAAAGACACCACCGAGACCAAGGTGATGAATACAGCTTGTGCATATGTGATCTATTTCAAGCAAATGCACAGCACTTAAGTGCAACTGTGGGAGTGTGGATGAACTGTGAAGTTAATTTCACCTTGACTGAAGGCTGTGGCACCCATGATCTTTATTTTCAAACAGGTCTTGGGAAGTACATGCACCTTTCTTCTAATAAAAATTTAAATGCCATGATTCTGCATATGTTCATGGCACAACCTCCAAGAGAGTTCCAAACAGAGGGCAACATTAGTATTATTGACACTTCTTTATACTTAAAAAATAATAATGAAAGCTTCAGTTGCTTTAGCAAATGTCATGATTTGGCATGGAATCCATATAATCCCCTCGAGGTGATTAACTGAGGTTTCCTCCAAATAAGCAAATATGTGTTATAATTAGTCTGTTATATTTGTACAGTGTTCAACTGTGTCCACTGAACACTGCATTCTAACATTAGAATAGCAGTATTTCATTCTCTGAATAAACAAGACTGTAACATGGTTCACTGTAAGCCTGGCTCAGTAATTGACAGACACTTACGCAGTGCCATCTGAATGAAGGTCATACACCATACACCATTATGATATTATCTTTCATGAGACCAAATTGTGTAGACATAATGCTTTACACAGTATGAAGGCTCATTTCATAATGAGAATGCTTAGAATGATCTATCAGGCACTACTCAGCCTCACCTTTTCAGTAGTCATCTAATTAAACCACAAACACTCGCAAAGTGCTTCTCAAGTGTTCCAGTGACTCCAACTCCTCAAAAGGGCTTGCAGGTTTAAATTCACCTCACATTTTTTTTTTTTAGTTTTTTTTTTTTTAAACTTACTCTGTAATCACCTTTTTCTAATTGCCAACAGTTCATGCTGACCTGAACCCTTGAGAGTTCTTTCTAACCCACACAGTATATCTAATGTCCTTTTATCACTAATGAACTTTCTTCTTTTTTTTCTATTTTTTGAGCAAGACCTGGAGGTTGTCCATCAATGCTGAAAATAACTTCTATTTTATTACAGACAAAATACATTGGACTGGTAAAGAACACACAATAAAAAGACCATAAAACCTTCATTTTAAACAGATTTGTGTAAATCTTAGTTTTTGATACATCACTGGTAAAATGATATAATGGTTTCATGAAAAGGCAGCACTAATAAATAAAATAGCACTGACATCGTTACAGTCACTCACCTGAAATGTAATGAATTGTGTAAATGTAATGAATGCTATGTGGAGCCAGTGTTTTTTGCAGTCAGTTTATATTCGTGATGATATTCTGTCTGTCTGATATTCTCAATCGACGTTTCAGATGTGTGTTTTAGATTATTATATGCATAATTATATAGCATATAAAACATATATATATATATATATATATATATATATATATATATATATATATATATATATATATATATATATATATAGCCCAAATATATATATATATATATATATATATATATATATATATATATATATATATATATATATATATATGGGGTTATATGTTTTATATGCTATATAACTATGCTATAATATGCTAATAATTCTATCACTTTTTACATGCAAATAATAATCTAAAACACACATCTAATACGTTGACTGAGAATATCAGACAGAGAGAATATCATCACGAATATAAAATGACTGCTAAAAAACACTGGCTCCACATAGCATTCCAATAGCAAACGTAGTTAAACAATGCTATTCGAAAGTATGATTATCTTTCACTTATCTAATAAAGGAAACATGAGATCCTCACGTGCAGGCTTTTTCTCTTTCCCAGCATTAGGAATCCACTTTGGCCTCCCAGACCCTGTTTTTTCAGCCGATGCCTGCTCAACTGGTGGTTGTGCCTTTCTTCTTCCACATCTTCCTATGATCATGAATACAGTAATTATACTAGATTAATCTGTATGTTCCAATCTAATGTTCCATATATTTATCAGAGCAAAATTACAATGTCAGTGACAACCTATTTTGCATGAATATCTGCAGATGTGCACAGAGTCAGCCATGACTCCTGTTAAAGTTATTATGTACGGGTAAATGCATGTATGTGGGCGCACATTTATTATTCAGTACACATATTAAGTTTAATCTTGTCAACAACTCTGCAAATCAATTTTTTCTTCCTTTATTCGAATAATCAGACCTTTTGGCACAGCACGTTAACATTAGTGCATTACTGGGAAAACAATACATGTTGTTAGCTGTAAATATCAGCTATAATAAGATGAAGCTAATCTCTGCACAAAAAACCCACATGTTTATGAGGAACATTTCTAAGAAGTTGTTTTGCAGATGTTTCTTGAATATATTTACCTGAATAAGCTTTGTGTTCAGTCACATTTGGTAATGAACTGCCCTTTCTTGCAGTGAGTGCAGGGCGTCCTGTGACTTTCGAACCAAAAGCAATATGAGAACAGTCCTGTGTTTTAGGACCCCTAGCCACTTTTCCGGTGCTCAGCTGTTCTACAAGACATAGAAAGTCAATTAGAAGGACATTATAATATAGCATATTATTATCAAAATTTTAAGCATACATTAAAAAAATAAATGGCTATAACAAATCAGCTTATAAAAACTGATATTGCAATATATTACATTATCGGTGGGCTATGCCAAAATGAGTGTTTAGGAAATGAGCAAGATTGAATCAAATTGTGTAATTTCTCTCTTATTTAGCCCCATTTATGAGCTTGCTATCACACCATTGATGGGGTGCAGCAAGTGTGGCAGATAACCAAGTAATAAATAATCAGGTAAAAAAACACAAACAATATGTATTTGGAACATTTTATAACCCCAGTCATGTGTTTTTTGTTTTTTGTTTTTGACATCATATTTATACATCATTAATCATTTTCATGATTTTATCTTCTGAAGCATGACTAAGTCAATTTGTGAACAGTTCACTGTAACAGAACAAAAAAAAAATATGAGGAGTTTGGTTAATTACTGGTCATTTGGTCATTCCTGATGATTTTGAGATTAATGATATTTTGTTGAAACATTAAACCTAATATTTGGCAGTTTTTGCAATAGCTAATTTTTATTACAATGAGTATAGATGCCACATTGGCTTGGCTGTGATGCGAGCTAACATTGGTGTCACGTAATGAAGCAAATGAAGTGAAATTTATTAACAAATTTAAACTGAAACAAACACATAATATAACTAATTGTGGCAGAGAAGCTGAGTGAATTCATGAACTGGGCACAGAGGTTGAGTGAATTCCTTGTCGGTGAAGAGAGGCACAGCGGTGTCCTCATTAGGGCACAAAGGCACGGCGGCATCCTCCTCAGGGCACAGGGAGCATAGCAGCATACTTATCAAGGCACAGAAGCATGGCAGCATCCTCGTCGAGGCACAGAGGCTTAGTGGCATTCTTGTAGGGGCACAGAGGCATGGTGGCATCCTCATCAGGGCACAGAGGAATGGTGGCGTTCTTGTATAGGCACAGAGGCATGGTGGCATCCTCGTCAGGGCACAGAGGCAAGTGGTCATTCTTGTCAGGGCGCAAAGGCAAGAGGTCATGCTTATCAGGGCACAGAGGCACAGTGGCATCCTTGTCAGGTCACAGAGTAGACGTCAGATAGCAGAGGCATGGTGGCATTCTTTCTCAGGGCACAGAGGCATGGCAGCATTCTTGTCAGGGCTCAGAGGCACGCAGTGTTCCAGTTGGGCCAAAGTTTCCTCGTCAGAATGCACAGGCAGGGTGCTTCCTTGACAGAGCACAGAGGCATGTTATCTTCTGGTTGGGAGAACAGAGGCATGGCAGCATCCTTGTTGGGGCACAGAGGACCACCAGGAAGAAAGATTTTTTACAAACCCACCACAAAAAATTACGTTTAACAAGTAGATATTTAATTTAAGTAATTTACACTGCTGTTCATCAGGATTGTTATACATATGTAGTTCTACTTTAGTCTCTATACTAAACACATTATGTATCAAGGCCATTACTACATTAATTCAAAGCCATTTACAGCTATTTCATATATAAACTTTCAAAAGACTCAGAGTAAAAAGGAAACACACAATGTTTTGTGTTGCATCAAGTCTATTTCTTGTTTTTTTTCAGGAAAATAATTGTAATATTTTGCAGAAACTAATGTACTAGTCTGTTTTGGAGTGCTTTTTAATTGCTGCTCTGTGTTCTATTTCCATACACTGAATGAGGTAAAAAAAAGAGCGCTGTATTCCATTATCTAAAAAAAAAGATAAAAATTTGAATTATTTGAGCAGTTTTGTACAGTAAACAAAGTAGAAACAACAGAATAAAATTAATTTCATAAATGCATTTTAAAAAATAAATATAAATATATTATCAATTGATTATACTGCTGAAAACTGTGGTGCGAATTATTATTATTATTATTTTTTTAGAATTGTGCACCAAACCTGATTAATTATTTCACAAAGCAAGGCCAAATAAAACATTAATTTATTTATTATTCAATCACAGAATAATAGACATAATGAACTAATTGTGACTGAACAGTGTAAATCTTTTTTTTTTCAGTGTAAAATATAGCTCTGATATGTCCAAAATCTAGAAGTCACTGAAGAAAGAAACAAAACATTATCAAGGTATTTATAGTAAACTTTCTTTCGGCTTCTCCCGTTAGGGGTCGCCACAGCGGATCCTCCGCACGTTTTGATTTGGCACATGTTTTACGCTGGATGCCCGCAACCCTCCCCAATTTATCCGGGCTAGGGACCGGCACTGAGAGTGGCTGGGGATGGTTCCCTGACTAGGAATCAAACCCGGGTCACAGCGGTGAGAGCGCTGCATCTTAACCACTAGACCACCAGGGGACCTTTTAAGGTATTTATAGTACATACTGCATATAATTTGATACATATCTTCTAAGACTAAACAGCTAAATGTTGCCATTGTACAAGATGTTCACATTTGTACCATTCACTGTTTAAATAGTCATTAGTTACTTGCAGCAATAAAGCAATATTCCAAAAGGTCAAATCAGGCCATGTTGAAGGCACAACTTACAAAATAACGTGTCACTTCAAACTGGCAGCAAGACACAATCTGTGACGTTTCAAAGCATGTGGGCCAAAAAGGTTTTGATGCAGAGTTGCTAAGAAACTGCAATTTATTGCCTAAGCATACACTGGGGTTCTTTGCTTGTCTTTCTGAGGGCATGTTTAAAAATTCTATTTAGAAACATACAAAACCCCTTTTTGGAATCTAGTAAGCTTTAATTATCTATGAAACTTAAAAAAAAAAAAAAACCTTAAAGAATCTTTTTTTCATTATTATTATTTATGATCAGCAATGGCATAGCAGCTAAGCTTGTTTTTAGAATCTGTAAGTCATTTGAAGAGCAGTTTTATAGAGCCAATAGATCACATATTTCCAGGAGGCCAGAAGGAAAGTGCTACTGCCACAGGAGGGTATGAGACACGGGCATAAAGAAAAAAAGCTGAAAGCGTTTTCCTGAAATAGAAAGGGCAGGTACATGACTAAGGAGACAAGATGAAAGCCCATTGCCAAGTAGAGGCATGCCATCAAGTCCACAGGCTGAAAACAGTGGGAGGGCTCACTGAGAAATTCAAACCTTTGTCAATGCTCATTCAGACCCATGTGCACAAGGTCATTTGTAAGGAATTCAGAATTCAGAAGAAATAATAAAAACGTTTTTTTATATTATTGAGCCCGGGAAGAATAAAACATTAGAACATGATGTTCCCGAGCTGTTGTGAGTCACATGGACAAACCTGTTATATTAATGCTCAGTAAGTGTTGTATGAAGGGGGTCTGATAAATTTTGGCAGGATCAATATGAAATGCATGAAAGTCATCTCGCCCCAACTTCAGGCATGAAAGAAGTCTGCTACATAGTGATTGGTGCTACGGTCAATCAAGAGAAAAAAAGAGGCAGAAAATCAGAGTCTATTACAAACCAAACCAGTGAGAGATTGAAAAAAGTGAAAGAGTAAAAATTCTATAATAAGAAGAAGAAGGATTCAAGAGGTTTTTTCTTGTTACTTCATTTTAAACCATTTATTTGTTTTCTAATTTGATTTGTACCATGGTCTGTCTGAAAGTTTGCTTCTGATTAGCTGGAAGGTGTGCATTCAACATTTTGCAGTCAGTTTAATCACCATTCTAAATGAATGCACTGCGTTTTAAACAACCATAGCCATGGTAACATGCAGTCACAGTTGCAAACAGAGTGAGACAGCCTACGCAAAGTTTCCTAATTATCGTACTGAGTTAAATTCTTATTTTTTTGTTATTAATTTTAACCTATAACTTAACTTATATGGGAAATGTAGAAATGTAAAAGAAAATAAAAACATATTAAACATGTTGAATATTAAACATATTGAAAATATATATATTCAACCCTAATTCCAAAAGAATTTGGGACACTGTGTAAAATGTAAATAAAAACAGAATGCAATTATAACATATTATAAGCATCATAAACTTATAAAACTCATATACATAAAAATATCAATTTTTTAAATTGATGGAATGTACAATTTTAGGGAAAAGATAATGTCATTTAGAATTTTATGGCTGCAATATGTCTCTAAAAAGTTGGGACAGGGCCATGTTTACCACTGTGTATCATCCCCTCTTTTTAATCAACAGTTGTAAATGAGGAATGAGTTTTGGGAGAGGAATTTTGTTCCATTTGTGCCTGATACAAGATTCTACTCGCTCAACAGTCCTGGAGCTTTTTTATCATATTTTTCATTTCATGATGCACCAAATGTTTTCAATTGATAAAAGGTCTAGAGGCAGGCGAGTTCAGCAGACACGTCTACTAAAAAAGTCATGCTGTTGTAATAGATGCTGTATGCAGTTTAGCATTGTCTTGTTAAAATATTCAAGGCCTTCTACACTACACAAGACTTCATCTGGATGGAAAGATAGAGGCAATAATGCACTCCCATCAGAGGTGCAGGGATTGAATTAAGCGCTGATAAGTCGAATGGTCCCTCTCCTTTTAAGACCGAAGGTGGTTTCTGAAACGGATTTAAAATTTTGATTAATCGCAGAACAGTTTCACACTTTGCCTCAGTCCAGTTGAAATGAGCTTTGGCCAAGAGAAGAAGGTGGTGTATCTGGATCATGCTCACCTATGGCTTCTTCTTTTCATAATAGAGCATTTGCATTTAAAGATAACAATGATTTTTGGAGATTTTTATTATAAAATCATGCCTGGTTTTAATGCAGTGCCACCTAAGGTCCCAAAGATCCAGTATTAATTTTCACTAGAGGTCGACCTCAATCAATCAGGCATTTTTATAATAATCATCATCTGACACGAAACCGTGCATGTACATTCTGCACTTGCAGGAGAGAACATAACTATCCCATTGAGCAGGTGGCAGTAGTGTGTATTTGGCATCGAAACAGGGAAAAGCCAGAACTGTGATAAAGCAAGCAGTGTTTACACCTGCCGCGATCATTACTAACAGATTCATGTAGCATTTTTCAATCTACTAAGTTGCAAAGACAATAGTAAGAATGAAAAGTGTGTTTGTGTTTTTCTCTTGTGCTCATTCGCTAAGCTAATTAACCAGTTGGGGTTCGCTTTCTTGCCGATGAGCTCCACCTCCGATTTGCCGATAAACAGATGATGTGGTCCGACTAGAGCCAACGGTGTGGAAAAAACTAAAGGCAACTGAAACTCAAAAAACACCCGACATGTTCAGCTTAGCGTATCCCAGGCTTTAAATTCGTATCATCCATTCTTAATCTAGCCTTATATATTTCATTGGTTAAATTGAGAGTAATATTGGAAAAAGAATAAGAATAACATTTACTGTACAGTATTGTAAATGAGCCTTCAATCAGCTGTAGTTTCGGGCACAAAACCTGGTAACAAGTGCAGTGATTTGAGAGGTTTGTGTTTTTCTGTATTACGTCCTACAAATGAACTGTTATAACTCTGGCTGCTGCTATCAATTATTGTAGTGATCGAGTATTCTTACGATTAGTGCATTGATTAATCAGGTATTCGGATAAAAATGACCTTTTCTTTATTAAAAAGTTATACTAAATAAGAGAGAGAAAATATGCTGGATCTTTTAAAATGAACAAGTAATTGGTTTTTTTTTTTAGAAGAATTTAAATATTTATTGCTGAAATTGCATAAAAGAATATCATTGAAAACCAAACCCATTTAGTGCATTTAATTGCCATATTACATCAAAATACAAATACGGTTGAGTTCGAAAAAATCCCTCCGCAGTGGCCACGTAGAGTAGGTTATGGGAAACTATTCGTGTTATGAAACTCATAATTATTCTCACTTGTATTTATTTATTAAACCTCGCACTGTATCGGGATGTGGTTTTCTTGTCTCTGGAAAAGCTGCTGGAAATTTTCCACGCACTAAATCCGTGTTTTTATCGCCAGCTTTAAAAACCTGCTCCAATAACCATACCGGTCGACCTCTAATTTTCACCTTTGTTCCTTGTGCAGAAAAAAAAAATTTCTCCAGGGTCTCGGAAACTTATGATGATCTTTAATTTTATGTTGAGAAACATAATTCTGAAAAAGCTGGTAGATGTAATTATTTTTAGAGTAGTGATCCTCTGCCCATTTACTTTCATTCTGAGAAACCCAGCTATCAGGGTTGCACTGGCTTGATTATTAGCACCAGTCCCAAGCCCAGATAAATGGGGAGGGTTGTGTTAGGAAGGCCATACAGCATAAAACATGTGCCACATAAAATATGCGGATCACTAATCGGAACTTCATACCAGATTGGTCGAGGCCCAGGTTACCAACGACCGCCACAGGTATTGTTAGCCAACAGGGTACCGGTGGAAATTGGGCTACTGTTGGTCGAAGGAGGAGAAGGAGAGGAGGAAGACATCTACAGAGACGGCATGGAAAGGAGAAGTGTAGGAGAGTGGAGGTTCAGGTTGGTACTTTAAATGTTGGTACTATGACTGGTAAAGGGAGAGAGAGAGCTGACATGATAGAGAGGAGAAACGTACATATGTTGTGTGTTCAGGAGACCAAGTGAAAAGGGAGTAAGGCCAGGAACATTGGAGGTGGGTTTGAACTGTTCTATCATGGTGTGGATGGAAAGAGAAATGGTGTAGGGGTGATTCTGAAGGAAGAGTACAGAAAGTGTGTAGTGGAGGTGAAGAGAGTTTCTGATAAGGTGATGAACGTGAAGCTGGAAGTTAAAGGGGTGATGATAAATGTCATCAGTGCCTATGCTCCAGAAGTGGGCTGTGAGATGCAGGAGAAGAAAAGATTCTAGAGTGAGTTAGATAAAATGGTAAATGGTGTACCTAGGAATTAACAATTGGTGATTGGGGTAGACTTTAATGGGCATGTATGTGAAGGGAACAGAGGTGATGAGAAAGTGATGGGTAGGTATGGCCTTAAGGAGAGGAATGTGGAAGAGCAGATGGTGGTAGATTTTGCTTAAAGGATGGAAATTGCAGTGGTGAACACTTATTTTAAGAAGAAGGAGGAGCATAGGGTGACGTATAAGAGTGGAGGAAGGTGCACACAGGTGGACTATGTGCTATGCAGGAGATGCAACCTGAGGGAGATTGGAGACTGTAAGGTGTTGGCGGGGGACAGTGTAGGGTTCAGCATCGGATAGTGGTCTGTAGGATGGTTTTGGAGGTGAAGAAAAAGAGGAGGAGAGTGAGAACTGAAAGAAGAATTGGATGGTGGAAGACTGCAGTGAGAGGTTCAGGGAAGAGGTCAGACAGAGGCTCGGTGGTGGTAAGAGAGGCTGAATGATTGGGCAACTACTGCAGAAGTGATAAGGGAAACAGCTAGAAAGGTACTTGGTGTGACATCTGGAAATAGAAAAGAAGAAAAAGAGACGTGGTGGTGGAATGAGGAAGTGCAGGGAGAACATAAGGAGAAAGAGGTTGGCAAAACAGAATTGGGATCGACAGAGTGATGTGAAAAGTAGGCAGGAGTACAAGGAGATGCGGCAGCAGGTAAAGAGGGATTTAACAGCTTTGCTCTTTAAAAAGCATTTCAGTTAGCATACTACAGTAGAGTGAGTGGACTGGCTCATATCTATTGTTCTCAGAGATGCACACAGCTCCAGTCAAAAGTCAGCCTACAGTTCGAAAGAAGCAACAACACAAAAAAAATTTCACCTGCCAATCAGTCACCGTGACTCATAATTTTTCTGTTATACTGAGTAACTGAGGCAAATAATTACAATCACATCCTCACAATCATGAACAGTAGACTGCATGCAATTGCACTAATTCATTTGACCCTACTCCACTGGTGTCATTACTCTTTAAGCACACTACTGTGTGCATTTCAGGATTTGGTTTGGGAAACAGCCTTACATTCTCTCACAATGTGTATTGACATGACATTCACAGCCGTGAGATTAATCTTTGTGGTGGGTAAAAGCGCAGCACAACCCTCGTTACTAAATGTTATTCTGAAAAAAATGTTGTAGCAGCATTTTTTTACCAGACACGTACCAAAGTTTTGTGCATATGTAAATATTTGACACATTCCATCAATTTATGAAACCGAGGAAAGACTTAAAATTACCAGATTCTGTGCTGATAGATTCACTTCTCTGATCAGCCTGTCTCAGTCTCTCCATATTCATTAGCTGTGTAATGTGCTGAACCTCGGAAGGAAACTGGCAGCTTTTAGGAATCTCCTCTTTGGGATAAATTCTTATGTCATAAGGATCTAGAATGACAAAAAAATTGATGCAAAAAATGTTATGTTACTCAGCTAAATACAATACTGGACACGTGTTTCATATAATAAAGAGGTCTCTAAAAACAAATAATATGAATTTGACTAGCCTCGGTCCATATGGTCTGCAGGTTCGGTCCTCATGGTGAAGATGCGCCTGACTTTACAGCAGGCTGAGATTATGATGCCATCCAGAGACAGGAACGCGGCTCCCCGGAACAACTCAGCGGTGAATGAGCCCAGGTCAATACACAGGTTACACCACTATAGACAGATAGAGGCAAAATGATCAACTGCATTTGAGGAGCATTTGAGTGATGTAAAAAGTACTAAAACTCTTTTGAGCACTTACAATGTTTCGTCTGAGGCAGGTAAGTGGTATCCTGGCATGCAATGGGGTAGCTGAGAACTCCTTATGGACAGTGGACAAGTAGAGCCTTCGCTTTAAGTGCCCTTGATCTGTTACACTGAAAGAGGTACAGGACTGTTAAAAATAGCTACTTATTTGGAAAGCAAATGGGAAGCAGCCTAAATGTGTTTCATGTGCACACGTGTGTAAGAGCGCACCTGTGAGGGTGTGAATAAATGTAATTTACATGTTAATTTGCTTTTAATCACATTAATTATTTTGGTTTTGAAAAACATAAAACTATAAAACTATCTTAGAAACATCAAAAATGCATTATTAGAAAAGGTATTAAGAAAGTACAATTTGTAAGCATTTTAAATTAAGGTGACATTGTTGTTTTTATTCATTGATTGGTGAATCTATGTAATGTGTGTGTTTATACTGAACACTGAAAGATTTGTGTGTGTGTGTGTGTGTGTGTGTGTGTGTGTGTGTGTGTGTGTGTGTGTGTGTGTGTGTGTGTGTGTGACACCTACAGAAGCTCAGTTGTGAAATCTTTCCCAAGAGGAACATTCACCTGCAGGACCAGGAACCTCTGTATGAGGGCAACTAGAGAAATAAGATACACAGTCTCAGTCTAGGTCAGCGATGAATGATTTTAAACGAGCCAGCTCTCATATATAATAACGGCTGATATGGATTTGCTATTTCCATCAAATACTTCACCTCTGTTCCTTTAATACAGGTGAGGATCGGGTCAAAAAAGAACTTTTCAATGTGCTTCTGTGCTTATTGATTTTTTTCTAGGCGGCTTTAATTTAAAAAGCTCTTGAACTGATACAATTACATGATTTTGTGGAGCAACCGTTAAAAATGGCTTTTAGAAATATATATAAGGTACTCCTTGTAAATTCTCTGAAGCTAATTTTAAGCATGTTTTTTTCTTACGAGGTGTCTTGCCATCTTTGGGTAAATGCATCCTGTGTGTTTGACTGCTGCCTTCCAGACTGTACACAAAACCTTTCATTTCTTTATCGAATATCTGTTGGAAGGAAGGAAGGAAGGAAAGTCAACATATTGTGAAGACAAAAGACAAACATTTTTGGACCTATTGGCTTCTATTTGCTCGTCTAACTGTTGTTTTTTTTTACCTTCATGAAAAGTGAAGTTACTTCTATTACTGATGAAAATAAAAGTGACACTTATTGGGTTGTATATCAAGTTGCCTACCTTATTTATTGACAGCTGCCCGCTAAGTTTCCATTTTGCCACAGGATCTTTTCCTTGAGCACTGAACACCTCCACAACGGCGCCACCCTTGAATCAAATCAAAACAAATAAACAAACAAACAAGCTGCTTGTAAAATATATGTATAATTTCGTGTAAAAACTAGCTGTCTGCATTAAACCATACCTGATACTCGTTCCTGAACATTCCCAGATGTTTTCAACCTGATGTGTCTTAATCGATATACTTGGAATAATGTTCACTTTGCATTCACAGTCGCATTTGCATGGAAATTTTAATCTAACAAAATCATCATTTGTATATACTTATAATAATAAGACAAGTCGCTAGCTAATGCCAGTCATTAGCTGCTCCTCAAAGCAATAAAAGCATAAACAAATAAACACACACAAAATAGCAACAAGCCTACTGAAGTCCATCCACAGTGTTCATACGGCGCACTGGGATAATCCTCTCAGGTTTATTTTATATATTTTCAAAAATAAACCCTAATATGAAGGTAACACTTAATCAAGCTCACAATGCGCAGGTAGTAGCAGGGACGTTCCCATGCCAACGGGACGCTACGCAGAGTTGCGCGTGCACAATTACAACGCAGCCTCTGCATTCCGGCTCTTTTCGGTGACTCGATTCATTTGGCTTAGCTCCGCAATAAGAGTCGACTCTTTCTGCTCCCAGACAGGTAACTGTCCTTTTTTTTCTAGACCTTTTAATTTTTTTTTTCCTGCAACTTTTTTTTGCACCACGGACCAGTTTCACGCAAGACAAATAAATATTTTTTGCCACAAAACAGGGGTGGTGTGTCACATGCATAAGTAAACACAATAACGTTCAGATAATATTACTAATATAAATATGTGGAATTTCATAATTAGAATTATTACATATATAATGAAAATGGGACCCAACTCACTATAGTGCAGAATCAGTGTAAACACAATTTATTAATGCAGAAATAGGCCTAAGCAGAAGTGTTTTAAAAAAAAATAATTAAACACCCTGCAGATCACAAAATCAATAGAATAAATTTAAAATAATGATTAAAAAAGTTTTTAATTCTTTCTGTGTAGCCAAATGATCCACGGTCCAGTGGCTGGGGACCCAGTATGCAACTTTCTATCCATGTTTGGTTGATTTCTTTGACTTTTTTTCTTGCCTAAATGAGGCTGAATTATAAAATTAGTGATTTGATGATTCAAAATGTGTAGCAGCACTGCAATAATGTTACTTGTTAGTTCCCCATTAATTTTGGATTATAGACTTATAGTTATTTACAGACTGTTAAAGAAGAGCAGCTGTGGTTGGCAGAATGGTGCTATAAAAATGGTAATAGCCTTAATTGAATATGGTCAGATATTTCCTTGTCTTTATATTTAAGTTAGTTTTATTTGTATAGAGCTTTTCACAATGTACATTGTCTTACAGCAGCTTTACAAAACTTAAGAATTAAAGTGAATTATGTGTATTTATCCCTGACAGGTCCCCTGGTGGTTAAGACGCAGCACTCACCGCTGCGGCCCGGGTTCGATCCCCGGTCAGGGAACCATCCCCAGCCACTCTCAGTGCCGGTCCCAAGCCCGGATAAATTGGGGAGGGTTGCGTTAGGAAGGGCATCCAGCGTAAAAACGTGCCAAATCAAACGTGCGGAGGATCCGCTGTGGCGACCCCTAACGGGAGAAGCCGAAAGAAAGTTTATGTGTATTTATCGCTGATAAACAGCCTGGTGTGGCGTGGCAAAGATAAACTCCCTTAGATAAATGAGGAAGAAACCTTAAGAGGAACCAGACTCTAAAAGGGAACCATCCTCATTTGGGTGATATCAAGAGTGTGATTATAAATCTTAAAACAATACAAACCCTGGAGAGTGGGAACTACCATAAATACTGGAGTGTGTGCGATTATGAGTAATGTCCTTTTTACAGTCTTATACATTCAATTGACAGTCAGTCAGTCACTTAAAAGTTGTATTTGATGGTGAAGGCTGTTGTTTATTAACATGCATGGCATTTCACTGTATACATTTCTGTGCCTGTAATAAAAAACTGTTGTTTTTCTATATAATCATTCAGAATAAAAATAAAGTCAGTAAAACTAAACGTCAGATTATTGCTGCCAAATTCTAATTAGAATTAGTGTTATATATGTTGCAATTGTGTAATAATATTCTGGGTGTATTTTAGGGTAAAATGCTGGCAGAGAGTGTGAGATGAGTATAAAATGGTGCTGCCATACCCTATAGAGTATATCAACATGTTTCTAGAACTACAGCTTTTTTTCTGAGATACTAGCAGGTAAAAAAAATCATTTATTATGACATTGGCTGTACTGTATACAAAACATACTGTAAACAAATCTTTACACAAATTAATAGGAATTAAAAAATACTATTAAAATGAGAATGGGGCTAGAATGCAGCATTGATAGTGCTTGTTTTCACACATTACACAAAAGTCTGTGGGCAAGAACAACACAATGTTATCACCAAAAATGATAGGTTAACAAAATGTTAATTTTGTTTTACATAAGTTATATAAAATCGTCATGACTAATACATTCCACATAATGCACATAAAATATACATGACATAAAACTAATAGATGTATGTTTAAATGAACAAAATAACTAAATAATTTAGAATACAGTACATATGTTTATGATTTAACCATATTCAAGATGATTAGTCTAAACCAAACACTCCACATCTATGGTTAAATGAGGCAATAATAAATTACTGTACATTTATATAAGATAGGGTTTTAATCAAACAGATTAAAAAGCAGGGGGAAAAAATGGATACACATATACATATACATATACATATACATATACATATACAAATACATATCAAATACATATACAGATTAGTATTTTAGATGCTTTTTTAGGCCTTAATAAGAATAGTTTCAGAGAAAGTTTATGCTAATTTGATGGTGCAGGTGAGAGTGGTCTTTTTGTCCGTCTTTGTGCACATCTGTATGTGAATGTGTGTGTGTGTATATGTGTGTGTGTGTGTGTGTGTGTGTGTGTGTGTGTGTGTGTGTCTGTGTGTGTGTGTGTGTGTGTGTGTGTGTGTGTGCGTGTGTGTGCATGCATGTGTGTGTGGTTACCAAAATAAAGCACTAATTGCTGTTTACTTGTTAATAAAAGTTAATATAAAATAAAGCAAACATTTTTTTTCACACACACCCCGACATTATCGAATAAAATTAATTGTTTCTTCACAAAGGATTACAAATTTCCAAAACAAAAAAATATATACATATCCACAATTTATTGTTATATATTTTCCGTTATTTTTTCAATTACAGTTTTTTTTGTTTTTTTTTTTACATTAGTTAGTCCAAATCATGTGTACCTGTTGATTTGTTCATATTATCACACTATTTCAAATAATTACAAAACAAGATTTAATAAACATGATTTGATCATTAGGGACAACTTGGATTAGGTTAATTGGAACTGTTTTAAATATAAGTACAAAGAAGAAAGTGAAGGGATATAATTAATGCTTGAATAAACGAATCACGACAAAACACAACTGTGATCAACTGTGATTAATTGATGCCCTGCTGGATCTTTTGTGATTAAGAAGTGTTTTTATGAAGCAGGTGAGGAAGGTAGACTGGGAAGAAAACATTTTTTAAGACATCTACTAAAAAGATGTACTTAGTGCACTGTGTTCATATAAATATAGAGATGCATATTGGTCTTGTTTTCTGTTCCATGTCTCTTCATGTTACTGCAAGAAATTAATTATTATTACTATTATTATTATTCACTATTTAGTGGCACATGGGAACCAACCCAGCCATTATTGTTGCACAAGTCAGTGCACTCTTAGTGCCGGTCCCAAGCCCGGATTAATATGGAGGGTTGTGTTAGGAAGGCCATCCAGCGTAAAACATGTGCCAAATCAAATATGCGGATCACGAATCAGAATTTCATACCGGATCGGTCGAGGCCCGGGTTACCAACAAGCGCCACAGGTATTGTTAGCCAACAGGGTACCGGTGGAAATTGGGCTACTGATGGCCGAAGGAGGAGAAGGAGAGGAGGAAGACGTCTACAAAGATGGCAGGAAAAGGAAAAGTGGAGGAGAGTGGAGGTTCGGGTTGGCACTTTAAATGTTGGTACTATGACTGGTAAAGGGAGAGAGGTAGCTGATATGATGTGTGTTCAGGAGACTAAGTGAAAAGGGAGAAAGTCCAGGAACATTGGAGGTGAGTTTAAACTGTTTTATCATGATGTGGATGGCAAGAGAAATGGTGTAGGGGTGATTCTGAAGGAAAAGTACAGTAAGTGTGTAGTGGAGGTGAAAAGAGTTTCTGATAGGGTAAAGAACGTGAAGCTGGAAGTTGAAGGGGTGATGATAAATGTCATCGGTGCCTATGCTCCAGAAGTGGGTTGTGAGATGGAGGAGAAGGAAAAATTCTAGAGTGAGTTAGTGGTAGAAGGGGTACCTAAGAGTGAAAGATTGGTGATTGGGGCAGATTTAAATGGGCATGTAAGTGAAGGGAACAGAGGTGATGAGGAGGTGATGGGTAGGTATGGCTTTAAGGAGAGGAATGTGGAAGGGCAAATGGTGGTAGATTTAGCTAAAAGGATGGAAATGGCAGTGGCGAACACTTATTTAAAGAAGAAGGAGAATCATAGGGTGACGTATAAAAGTGGAGGAAGGTGCACACAGGTGGACTATGTTCTATGTAGGAGATGCAACCAGAAGGAGATTGGAGACTGTAAGGTGTTGGCAGGGGACAGTGTAGCTAGACAGCATCGGACAGTGGTCTGTAGGATGGTTTTGGAAGTGAAGAAGAAGAGGAGGAGAGTGAGGACTGAAAGAAGAATTAGATGGTGGAAAGTGAAGAAGGAAGACTGTAGTGTGAGTTTCAGGGAAGATTGCTGGATGATTAGACAACTACTGCAGAAGTGATAAGGGAAACAGCTAGAAAGGTACTTGGTGTGACATCTGGAAATAGAAAAGAAGACAAAAAGACGTGGTGGTGGAATGAGGAAATGCAAGAGAGCATAAGGGGAAAGAGGTTGGCAAAACAGAATTGGGATTGACAGAGTGATGTGAAAAGTAGGCAGGAGTACAAGGAGATGCGGCAGCAGGTAAAGAGGGAGGTAGCGAAAGCCAAGGAAAAGGCATATGAGAAGCTGTATGAGAAGTTGGACACTAAGGAAGAAGAAAAGGATTTGTACCGATTGGTCAAGCAGAGGGACCGAGCTGGGAAAGATGTGCTGCACGTTAGAGAAATAAAGGATGGAGATGGAAATGTGTTGACTAGTGAGGAGAGTGTGTTGAGAAGATGTAGGGAGTATTTTGAGCAGCTGATGAACAAGGAAAATGAGAGAGAGAGAGAGAGAGAGAGAGAGAGAGAGAGAGAGAGAGAGAGAGAGAGAGAGGTTGGATGGTGTGGAGATGGTGAAGCAGGAAGTGGATAGGATTAGTAAGAAGGAAGTAAAAGCAGTGATTAAGAAAGTGAAGAACGGAAAGTCGGTTGGACCAGATGGCATACCGGTAGAAGCATGGAGATGTTTAGGAGAGGTGGCAGTGGAGTTTTTAACAAGATTGTTTAACAGGATTTTGGAAGGTGAAAGGATGCCTAAGAAATGGAGAAGGAGTCTGCTGGTACCGATCTTTAAGAATGAGGGAGATGTGCAGACCTGCAATAACTACAGTTCAACAGTTGTAAAGTTGATCAGTCACACCATAAAGTTATGGGAAAGAGTAGTGGAAGCCAGGCTGAGAGAAGAGGTGACCATTTGTTAGCAACAGTATGGTTTCATGCCGAGGAAGAGCACCACAGATGCCTTATTTGTTTTGAGAATGTTGATGGGAAAGTATAGAGTTTGATGATATTGTGATTTGTGGTGAGAGTAAGGAGCAGGGTAAGAAGAGCCTGGAGAGGTGGAGATATGCCCTGGAGAGAAGGGGAATGAAAGTCAGTAGGAGTAAGACAGAATACATGTGTGTGAATGAGAAGGAGGGCAGTGGAGTTGTGCGGTTGCAGGGAGAAGAGGTGAAGAAGGTGGAGTTTAGGTACCTGGGGTCAACAGTGCAAAGTAATGGAGAGTGTGTTAGAGAAAGTTTATAGGACTGTGGTGAGACCTGTGATGTTGTATGGTTTAGAGACAGTGGCATTGAGTAAAAGACAGGAGGTGGAGCTGGAGGTAGCAGAGCTGAAGATTTTGAGTTTTTCGTTGGGAGTGACGAGGATGGACAGGATTAGAAATGAGTTTATTAGAGAGACAGCGCATGTAGGACATTTTAGAGACAAGATGAGGGATCATAGACAATCATAGAAAATAGACAACTTGGAAATTCGAATACTTTCATTATATTTCTCATTCACCTTACATCTTCAATAGGCAACAGATCAGTGGATCTTTTCTCTTATTCTGCCCCATACACACAGCTAAGTGTAAAACACACACCTAAACAACCATGCTAACAAATAGATTCGGTTTTAAAAATAGGTTTCCATGAAAACCTTTGATTATATTACTGTGCAAGATTAACACATGTCCACATGGCCAGTGATTGCCCTGCCACGGGGGCATGATACGCCGAAATAGTGGATGCATAGACTTTGAGGGTGGACTCAAAGTCTGTTACTGTTACTAAAGGAATTTCCGCACTGAACCAGGTTTTAAACAGTTTTGATGAACACACGGTGTTTGGGATCAAATTGAACCCTAAACCTAAATATATATAGGGTTTTGCTGACATAACATTTTGATGAATAGTAACACAATAAGGCAAAAATACTATGAACATTAAATTGATTACTTAATTATAGCAACAATAACAACATAACAATGATATCATAATTTTAGACTGTAAGCCAATAAAAGATCTCTGTTAAAGTACATTTTTATTTCATGAATGCGAAGGTTGGATTTGCTTGCATGTCCCAATCCAGTACATTTCCTCTCTTATTTATGACAAGAGAGATAGAAACATCATTTGTACAACCCAAACTAAATAAGGCACATGTTTTGATGAACAGCTTAATTAAACCATGTTGCAAAGCAGAGGGTTTATTTGCACACACATGACAGCAGAGGACACTCACTGAGTCCCAGGAGCCTATGAAGAGGAGAGCGATGGTGAGACAGATCAGGCCTTGTATTTAAATATGCAATAGACAATGGAAGCCAAACAAGTGTCAAAAGAAAAGAACTAAAAACTGGAACTTTCAAAGGAAAAAATAATCAGAATACAGAAACAATGGATGGCCTGTGTGGGGGACAAGTGAGCTTATAAATTTAGGGCTTAATAAAAATAGGTTCATTACATTCCATGAACAAAGTTCAGGTGACATTGTCATGCGACATTTACATACACACACGACTTTGGGTATTAAAGATTTTGCAATATGATATGGAAAATAGGAATTATTTATTTTTATTCCACTGCACATAAACCTCATATAAAATTAGAAACTAATAATACATTTAAAAACATTACTGCAGAATAGCAACATCTTTGCAATTAACAAAACTCAACAAGCAGTGTGGAAAATAACAGCCAACTGTCACACAAGCACGAGAATCCACCAGAAACATGGCCACCATGAACTATAGTATCCATCACTGGTGTGTGTCACAGTTTAATCACACATAAACACATAAACAGAATCATACCCACACCCTTTTCAACAGACTTTAGATACTTAGTTTTAAAGTAATGTGCTTTTACTGACATATCTGTAACTCACTTCAATTTTGTTTATCATTTCTCCATTGCTCTTACTTGTATTGTAGTTTTGTCAGCATTTTTCTATTTACCGATTGCTTACAATTTTCTGTGATCCACATTTATAATCCTTGCTTCATGCATTGGTACAGTATTGTCTGCTTGTGTCATTTTCAAGTAAAAAGGCTAACCTACATTTGCATCTGTTTCTAACTCTACTGCAGGACACCGACACAATACATTCATTAAAAGATTTTATTTTTACAGTAAAATACAATTTTTTATACATTTGTTCTAGTCAAAGAAAATAAATGCATGCAAATACATTAATCTCTTAATAATAATCTCTCAATGTCAAAGAAACTGAGAAAATTAGCAAACTGTATGATGGATTTATCTGTTGCTTTAAATGAAAATGAGTGAGATGTGAATGAGTAAGTTGGACATGGCAGCAGATGAAACTGAAATATAAAAACATTCTTTGGAATGGTGAATGTAAATCTGCTTTTACAAAAGAAGATTAGACAGGAACCATTCTATATTTTTGCAGCTAAAAAAAGAAGCCGGATTTGCCACTTGTGGGAAGCCTCCTTCAGTCTGAGTCCAGTAAAATATTTTGGAGGAAAATAGCAGATCTTCTTCAGGGGCCCCCAAGTGAAATACACTTTCATATAGAAAGCAGTGTTTCACCAATTTTGTGCCTCTAATTTTTATTTTTAATTCAGTGGTTTGATGTATTTCATTAGTGGAAAAAAGTGATGATTCAGTCTTTAGATTCAGAAGGTGATGCAAGTATCTAATGGTATTATCATGCACGGAAAAGTAATGTTCAGCACCACATATCTTCTGCAGAGTAAGAGAGATGTGAAGTGATGAGAAGTTTAGACTATTTAGGTAAAATTAGTATAATATATTTTTATCAACATTACATAAACAACAGATGTAGGAAACATCAGACAATTGTACACAATTGATTAAATGAATGTACCAAAGCATTTGCAATTTGAGCAAAACAACGAGAATTGATTTTATGATGTGCGTACGTTAAAATGACGTGGAGGTTGAACAAGTAGTTTTGAGAGTTTAATTTCTGATCTGAAAAAAAATTGTAAGTGTTCTGGATTAGAATTCCATTGTATATCTAATAAATGTTAAATAAATGCATCTTATCACATTTTGACACTAAGCACAAGGAAATAAACAAAGGATGGGACGCCAAACGACTGGATGGATAGATAGATAGATAGATAGATAGATAGATAGATAGATAGATAGATAGATAGATAGATAGATAGATAGATAGATAGATAGATAGATAGATAGATAGATAGATAGATAGATAGATACTTTATTCATCCCAGTGGGAAATTTACAAACTATTGCTTGTACAATGGCTCTGATCCACCCATCCCCACATTTTTTCAGCTTCAAAATGGCTGGTTTTTCTCTTGTCAGCTCTCTGATATTCATGTTGGTTTAATTTTTTTTGACAATAATTGAAGACTTCACAGGCAAAAGTCAGGCCTTAAACATGGGTTTTGCCCATATGTATGTATTCAAATTATGAATTGTTTAAACCAATCTACTAAACAAATGGTTAGTGTTAAAACAAAATGTTTGCCATGTGCCAAGATTTATATATATATATATATATATATATAATATATATATATATATATATATATATATATATATATATATATATATATATATATATATATGTATGTATGTGTGTGTGTACTATATATACTGTATATATGATGGTGATTTAATGGTGATGATTTGATGGACAGACTGTGCATTTAATAGTTACAATGCTAATTCTATATGAAATCCTACATTCAATCACTCATTAATTATTTAATATGGCATCAAATCAAAATCTCGGATAAATGGACACAAGAATGGAATCATAGACACACTATCACACACAGGAATACACTGATAACCCAAAAATGTCCATATCATGCTAAGAACAATAGCACAAAGGCATTTTGTAATGCAGAAAATATGCAGTTCATTTTTTGGATCTGTGTACCCAGGGAAACTTGTCAATTAGAATTCACGAAAGCATAGAGAAAATAAAATGAGCAGTCTGTAGTAATCTGAAGAGGATAACATGTTCTGAATTTGCAAGCAGTATCTTTTTAGGAGCAATTTTATTGCAAAGCCAAACTTCCAAATTGGATTTTAAAAGATAAAATATGTAAATTATGTTTGCTTCCATGAAAGTTCCAAATATGTTTTAACATTTGTTTTTGATGAGCAACCTAAAGTCCAAATCCTTTTGTATACAAATGCGTTAATCAATAAAAAAATAAAAAAATAACAGCATTAAAAACAGAAGCCTAGACTAATGGTTTACAGCTACATATACTGTAATTTGTGTAAACCTGTGTCTTTTTTTTATCTGAAGTCCTCATTGACACAAAGTCTACAATTAAAGTCTGACTGTGACTACAATGTTTTTATTATATGCCAGTGTGACCAAATGCTTTGAATGAAGTACTCTTTGAGCATGATCTTATGCTCTAAAATTTTTTTATATTATTTTTCAATTAGTTGAAAGAGTTTGTTTTTATTACCCTTATGGGTTACTTTCTGATGGTGCCAAAAGGTTACAAGAGGACATTTTCAAATGTTTACTTTTTACATTTTGCGATTTCATACACGCTGGTAAAAATAGCTTTTAATGTTTTTTGTTTGTTGGGAAGCCAGCAAATTGGTATGATTAGACAAAGATTTTTTTATGTTAATTACATAAAATTACAGAGTTTTACCTAATTACACAGCTCATTTTGAGACCCCTGGTGATTTTTCTTCTTTCACTCCTTTAAATCAACTTATGTAAAACATTTACAAAGGATTTCATTAATAATAAAAAAAATTCAATACAATTTAATTCAATGCAATTCAATTTTTTTTTAATTTGTATAGCACTTTTGACAATGAACATTGTCTCAAAGCATCTTTACACAGATGTTTTGATAAAGAATGAATAAGATATTCTTTATGTGTAAGTTTGTCCCTGATGAGCAAGCCAGTGGCGATTATGACAAGGAAAAACTCCCCGAGATGTCATAAGGTAGAAACCTTGTTAGAAACCAGATGTAATGTGAAAGTTTACTTCTAGCTGCATGTGATCCTAGTAAAAGTACTTCCGTCTTATTAAAGATGAGCAGAAGGAAGTTATCAAGCATTTGCTGTCTAATGCCTTTTACACACTCCTCAACATTGTTAAGCTGATCTCTCTCATCTGGCTTTGCTGAAATATACAACTGTGTCATTAGCATAGCAATGGAAGTGAATACCATGTTTATGTATAATTTTACCCAGAGGCAGCATATATATATATATATACAGTGCCCTCCACAATTATTGGCACCCCTGTTTAAGATGTGGTCGTGGACTTCTAAAAATTCTCCTTTTTTTTAAAACAACATAGAACCCAAATGCAAAAAAAGAGAAAAATCCAACCTTTTATTTAAGTACATTACTTTGGTGGTAAAAAAAATCACACATTTAGAAAAAAAAAAAAAATTGAAATCATGTGTGCCACAATTATTGGCACCCCTAACAATTCCTCTGAAAAATTTAATTGTTTTTTTTTTAAATATATTTTTCTGTAGTTGCTAAGGTTGGTCAGGGTATCTAGGGACTTTTAATCAGTAATTCATGATTTCCTGTTTCCCTGGAGTATAAATATGACGTGACACAGAGGCCTAATTCTCTTACCCATTTGTCAACATGGCAAAGACAAGAGAACACACCATTCAAGTAAGGCAGATGTGTGTCGACCTTCATAAGTCAGGCAATGGCTACAAGAAAATAGCCACTCGCCTTAACTTGCCGGTATCTACATTCAGAGGAATCATTCTTCTTCTTCTTCTTCTTCTTTCGGCTGCTCCCATTAGGGGTCGCCACAGCGGATCATCCGTCTCCATACCACCCTGTCCTCTACATCTGCCTCTCCCACACCAACCACCTGCATGTCTTCCCTCACCACATCCATGAACCTCCTTCTTGGCCTTCCTCTTTTCCTCCTACCTGGTGGCTCCATCCTCAGCATTCTTCTACCAATATAATTCATGTCCTTCCTCTGCACATGTCCAAACCATCTCAATCTCGCCTCCCTCACCTTGTCACCAAAACATCCTACATGCGCTGTCCCTCTAATAAACTCATTTCTAATCTTATCCATCCTCGTCACTCCCAACGAAAACCTCAACATCTTCAGCTCTGCTACCTCCAGCTCCACCTCCTGTCTTTTACTCAATGCCACTGTCTCTAAACCATACAACATCGCAGGTCTCACCACAGTCCTATAAACCTTCCCTTTCAATTTGCAGATACCCTACTATCACAAATCACTCCTGTCACTCTTCTCCACCCACTCCACCCTGCCTGCACTCTTTTCTTCACTTCTCTAACACACTCTCCATTACTTTGCACTGTTGACCCCAGGTACCTGAATTCCTCCACCTTCTGAAGCTCTTCTCCCTGCAACCGGACCACTCCACTGCCCTCCTCTCATTCACACACATGTATTCTGTCTTACTCCTACTGAGTTTCATTCCCCTTCTCTCCAGCGCATATCTCCACCTCTCCAGGCTCTTCTCAACCTGCTCTCTACTCTCACAACAAATCACAATATCATCCGCAAACATCATAGTCCAGGGAGACTCCTGTCTGACCTCGTCCGTCAACCTGTCCATCACCACTGCAAACAGGAAAGGGCTCAGGGCCGATCCTTGATGCAGCCCAACCTTCACTCTAAACCAGTCTGTCGTACCTACTGCACACTTCACTGCCGTCACACTGTCCTCATACATGTCCTGCACCACCCTCACATACTTCTCTGACACACCTGACTTCCTCATACAATACCACAACTCCTCTCTTGGCACCCTGTCGTACGCCTTCTCTAAATCCACAAATACACAATGCAATTCCTTCTGTCCTTCTCTATACTTCTCTATCAACATTCTCAAAGCAAATAAGGCATCTGTGGTGCTCTTCCTCGGCATGAAACCATACTGTTGCTCACAGATGGTCACCTCTTCTCTCAGCCTGGCTTCCACTACTCTTTCCCATAACTTCATGGTGTGACTGATCAACTTAATACCCCTGTAGTTACTGCAGGTCTGCACATCTCCTTTATGCTTAAAGATTGGTACCAGCACACTTCTTCTCCATTCCTCAGGCATCTTCTAACCTTCCAAAATCCTGTTAAACAATCTGGTCAAAAACTCCACTGCCATCTCTCCTAAACATCTCCACGCTTCTACCGGTATGTCATCTGGTCCAACCGACTTTCCACTCTTCATCCTCTTAATCGCTGCTCTCACTTCCTCCTTACTAATCCTATCTACATCCTGCTTCACCAACTCCACATCATCCAACCTTCTCTCTCTCTGATTTTCCTCATTCATCAGCTGCTCAAAATACTCCCTCCACCTTCTCAACACACTCTCCTCACTAGTCAACACATTTCCCTCTCCATCCTTTACTGCTCTAACTTGCAGTACATCCTTTCCAGCTCGGTCCCTCTGCCTGGCCAATCGGTACAAATCCTTTTCTCCTTCCTTAGTGTCCAACCTCTCATACAGCTCCTCATATGCCTTTTCCTTGGCATTCGCCACATCCCTCTTAACCTGCTGCCGCATCTCCTTGTACTCCTGCCTACTTTTCTCATCACTCTGTCTATCCCACTTCTGTTTTGCCAACCTCTTTCTCCTTATGCTCTCCTGCACTTCCTCATTCCACCACCACGTCTCCTTGTCTTCCTTTCTATTTCCAGATGTCACACCAAGTACTTTTCTAGCTGCCTCCCTCATCACTCCTGCAGTATTTGCCCAATCATCCAACACCTCCTTAACACCACTGAGCCTCTCTCTGACCTCTTCCCTGAACCTCACACTACACTCTTCCTCCTTCAGTTTCCACCATCTTATTCTTCTTTCAGTCCTCACTCTCCTCCTCTTCTTCTTCGCCTCCAAAACCATCCTACAGACCACCATCCTATGCTGTCTAGCTACACTGTCCCCTGCCAACACCTTACAGTCGCCAATCTCCTTCAGGTTGCATCTCCTGCATAGCACATAGTCCACCTGTGTGCACCTTTCTCCACTCTTATAAGTCACCTTATGATCCTCCTTCTTCTTAAAATAAGTGTTCACCACTGCCATTTCCATCCTTTTAGCAAAATCTACCACCATCTGCCCTTCCACATTCCTCTCCTTAAAACCATACCTACCCATCACCTCCTCGTCACCTCTGTTCCCTTCACCTACATGCCCATTAAAGTCCGCCCCAATCACCAACCGTTCTTTCCTAGGTACACCATCTACCACTTCATCTAATTCACTCCAGAATCTTTCCTTCTCCTCCATCTCACAGCCAACTTGTGGAGCATAGGCACTGATGACATTTATCATCATCCCTTCAACTTCCACCTTCACGATCATCACCCTATCAGAAACTCTCTTCACCTCCACTACACTCTTACTGTACTCTTCCTTCAGAATCACCCCTACACCATTTCTCTTTCCATCCACACCATGATAAAACAGTTTAAATCCACCTCCAATGTTCCTGGCCTTACTCCCTTTCCACTTGGTCTCCTGAACACAGCATATCTACCTTTCTCCTCTCCATCATATCAGCTACTTCTCTCCCTTTACCCGTCATAGTACCAACATTTAAAGTACCAACCCTAACCTCCACTCTCCTACACTGCTCCTTTCCCTGCCGTCTCTGTAGACGTCTTCCTCCTCTCCTTTTCCTCCTTCGGCCAACAGTAGCCAATTTCCACCGGTACCTGTCGGCTAACGATACCTGTGGCGGTCGTTGTTAACCCGGGCCTCGACCGATCCGGTATGAAATTCTCATTTGTGATCCGCATATTTGATTTGGCACATGTTTTACGCTGGATGCCCTTCCTAACGCAACCCTCCCCATTTACCCGGGCTTGGGACCGGCACTAAGAATGCACTGGCTTGTGCCTCCCTAATGGCTGGGTTATTCAGAGGAATCATTAAGAAGTTTAAAACAACTGGAACAGTGACAAACAAGGCTGGAAGAGGTCCCAAGTTTATCTTGCCACAACGCACAGTGAGGAGGATGGTAAGAGAAGTAAAAAAATTTCCCAAGCTCACCGTCACAGAATTGCATCAAAGAGTGGCATCTTGGGGTCACAGAGTCTCCAAAACAACCATCAGACACTCTCTACATGCCAACAAGCTGTTTGGGAGGCATGCAAGGAAAAAGCCTTTTCTCACTAACACTCACAAACGTAAACGTCTGGAGTTTGCTAAGCGGTACTGGGACTTCAACTGGGATCGTGTGCTTTGGTCAGATGAGACTAAGATTGAGCTTTTTGGCAACAAACACTCTAAGTGGGTCTGGCGTAAAACAAAAGATGAGTATGCCGAAAAGCACCTCATGCCCACCGTGAAGTATGGTGGAGGATCTGTGATGCTGTGGGCCTGTTTCTCTTCCAAAGGCCCTGGGAACCTTGTTAGGGTGCATGGCATTATGAACGCTTTGAAGTACCAGGATATTTTAAATAAAAACCTGATGGCCTCTGCCAGAAAGCTGAAGATGGGTCGTCATTGGGTCTTTCAGCAGGATAATGATCCAAAACATGTGGCAAAATCTACACAAAAGTGGTTCAGCAGTCACAAACTCAAGGTCCTCCCATGGCCATCTCAGTCCCAGACCTCAACCCAATCGAAAACCTGTGGGGCGAGCTAAAGAGAAGAGTGCATAAGAGAGGACCCAGGACACTGGATGATCTAGAAAGATTGTGCGAAGAAGAATGGTCAAAAATCCCTCTCTCTGTGTTCTCCAATCTTGTGAAATGTTATAGGAGGAGATTAAGTGCTGTCTTGTTGGCAAAAGGAGGTTGTACAAAGTATTAACATCAGGGGTGCCAATAATTGTGGCACACATGATTTCAAGTTTTTTTTTTTTTTTTTTAAATGTGTGATTTTTTTACCACCAAAGTAATGTACTTAAATGAAAGGTTGGATTTTTCTCTTTTTTTGCATTTGGGTTCTATGTTGTTTAAAAAAAGGAGAATTTTTAGAAGTCCACGACCACATCTTAAACAGGGGTGCCAATAATTGTGGAGGGCACTGTATATATATATATATATATATATATATATATATATATATATATATATATATATATATATATATATATATATATATATATAAAAGAAGTGGGCCTAAGACACATCCTTAAAGAACACCAAACTTTACCCCTAGAGAGTGTGGAGGACTCACTATGTGGAGAAATATGTAATTAAAATATTTACTTATTTACTGATAGCGATCAGTCAAATAAGACCCAAGCCAGGAGAGAGCTGTTTCCTTTATTCTGACAACATTCTTTAGTCTAGCAAGGAGGATAGTATAATCAATGGTGTCAAAAGCTGCACTCAGGTCGAGCAAAACAAGAGACAAAACCCTGATCAGAGGCCAATAGTAGGTCATTTATCACTTTAACTAGCGCCGTCTCTGTGCTATGATGAGGCCTAAATTCTGACTGATACATTCAGAAAATGTAATTCGTAAGTATATGTGAGCATAACTGCTGTGCTACAACTTTTTCTAAAATCTTTGAGAAAAAGGGAAGGTTTGATATTGGCATATTGTTGGACAGCTGACAAGGGTCAAAGTCAGGTTTCTTAATTAGGGGGTTGATAACTGCTAGTTTGACTTAGTTACAAAACCAGTGCTGATTTAAGAGTTTATTATTTTTAGAACAGGTTCAATTAATTCTGGAATTATCTGTTTGAAGAAACTTGTAGGCAAGGGATTGAGGATACAAGTTGATGATTTTGATAAGGAAATAAATTAAATCATTAAAGTGAAATGAAATAAAATGAAGTAATTATCTTTAATAGGAGTAAAACTTTGCAATTGATTGTCTGTTATAATTACAGTGCGTCTAAAGGGCTATTTATAAAATTGTTTGGATTTATTTAAATCGTCTGGCTTTTTTGCCTTATGTTTTCGACTTTATTATTAAAAAAGTTAATGAAATCATTTCTACTTACAGTATTGATGGTGTATGTTAGTGCAGTGCTTTTATTTCCTTTTAATTTTGCTACCGTGGTGAATAAAAAATCTAGGATTATGCTTGTTATTATCTATGAGGGTGGAGAAATATGCTGATCTTGCAAATATGCTGATCTGAAGTGCTTATCTATAACTCAGTAGGCTCTCCTTTCATGCTATTTGAAATACTGTCAATTTGGTTTGACGGCATTTATGTTCTAATTTCTGAGTGGTCTGTTTTAAAGTGCACGTATGATCATTATACCACTGTGAAATTTTTTTTTTGCTGATCATTTTGGTTTTAAGGGGAGCTTGTCACCAACAATGAATGCTTTGGTGCCCACCACGGAGGTCTGGAGCGGAGTGACGCCCACCACGGAGGCCTGAAGCGGAGCGGTGCCCACCACGGAGGTCTGGAGCAGAGCGACACCCTCCACAGAGGTATGGAGCGGAAGGATGTCTTCTGTGGAAATTTGGAGCGGAGCGATGCCCCCTGCTGAGGTCTGGAGCGGAGCTACGCCCACCATGGAGATCTGGAGCAGAGCGACACCCTCCGCGGAGGTATAGAGCGGAACGACGTTCTTTGTGGAGATTCGGAGCGGAGCGGCTCGGTGCCCACCACGGAGGTCTGGAGCGGAGCTACGCCATCAGTGGAAATCAGGGGCCAAACGACGCCCACAGCAGAGGTCAGAAGTCAGCGCTCAGAGGAACCCTGGAGTGGAGCGGCACCCTCGGCGGAACCTTGAAGTGGAGCGGCACCCTTGGCGTAACACGGGAGCGGAGCCCTTGGAGGAACTCTGGAGCGGAGCCGAGCGCTCGGAGGAACTCTGGAGCGGAGCCCTCTCAGAATTGAGGGGGTTGTAGTGGAGATCCCCTATAACCATCTCGAGCATTCCCATGATTTGCCTGATGAAACTGGCATAAGAGCCAAGATTGTCCCAATTGGCGCTCCACATTACGCTGGCCGAAGAGAAGATTTTCCGTCAGAAGCGAGATGAGGAACACAATCTTGGCTCGTTCGGTGGGGAATTGGGAAGACTGTACCTCCAAAAATTAGCTGATACTCCACAGGAAGCCGCTCCATTCAGTCGCGCCGCCGGAGAAGCAAACCAGGAATGCCATCGGAAAGAAAATGAATCACATCCCAAATGAGAACTCAGATTCACCTTAAAATTAAGGGGCTCAAACTTTGGTAAAAACTGTTGGTAAAACGATCACTTGCATTGGCTTGTTTGCACAAGAGTCCGGATGCGGTAGACAAAGGAATCTTTGAAGAGTCGGTTAGGAGGGAGTCAGATGTTCTTCCAGGTTCTCCTGAAGATCAGAGCAGGTGTTGTTCTTGAAGGTAAAGCTTGCTGGAAGATCTCAAAAGGATTTGAGATCTCGTCTCGAAGATTCGCTGCTGGGCTGTTCTAAGCGTCCAACTCTCCGGGCCTTCGGGCCCGATCGAGCCGAGTGAGCGAGCTTGCTTGACTTAACTGACTGACTATTTTAAAGGTCATGGAAAACAAGAACAGCATTAAAACAGAGGTACATTACATACCAGTTAACATACTATTAACATACCAGTATTCAAGGTATAACTTATGCTAACACAACATTATATTCTGGTGTATACAATGCACCCTAGTTAGGAAAATAAAAATTAAAAAATCATTTTAAATCAACTTTGACATCAAAAAGAAGAGACAACATTAAAACAGAGGTACATTACTAAACCTTTTAAAGTATATCTATTGTTGAGGAGAAAATACATACAATATATAGGTTTATGCCATGGGATGTGGAACATTTTATTTATTGTTTAATTAATAAAATAATTCTCCCTTGTGGTGTGTGTGTGTGTGTGTGTGTGTGTGTGTGTGTGTGTGTGTGTGTGTGTGTGTGTGTGTGTATATGTGTGTGTGTCTGTGTGTGTCACAAACAGGCGTACTGCGGCCGAGTTTGGAGAGTTAATTTTTTTATGGTTTGAGGGTCCCTGTGAAGTCAACCAGAGAGGCCAGGTGGTTATCTGGTTTTCGGGGTGGTGTATGTGTGTATGTGTGTGTGTGTGTGTGTGTGTGTGTGTGTGTGTGTGTGTGTGTGTGTATACTGTGTAAGGTATAGAGACTGGCTTGTGTTATCAGTTGAATGCTGTTTTGAAGTCAGCTGGAGAGGTGAAGGTTTGTCCTGCTTCGTGTCGTCCGGGGTGAGGGTATGACACTGTGGTATACAAACTTTCAATAAAAGTGTAAACCGTGCTGCTCATCCTTTGATTGAAATGCAGATGTCAAGGGTTAAAAGGAATGCCTGGGACATGAAATCTAAATGACCTGTGCCAGACGTTACAAGGTGTTTGTGGTTAAAGCTGGGAGCGGCAGTGATAGCGGCAGCATGACAGCCACAGAGGGGGGCGTGGCAGATGGAACCCTGACAATGAGAGATCTAATATTTAAAAATCCTATCTTTAGATTAGAAGAAGGCGCAGCATAGGGTGACGTATAACAGTGGAGGAAGGTGCACACAGGTGGACTATGTTCTATGTAGGAGATGTAACCGGAAGGTGATTGGAGACTGTAAGGTGTTGGCAGGGGACAATGTAGATAGACAGCTTTGGATGGTGGTCTGTAGAATAGTTTTTGAGGTGAAGAAGAAGAGGAGGAGAGTGAGGACTGAAATAAGAATTAGATGGTGGAAACTGGAAAAGGAAACACTGTGGTGTGAGGTTCAGGGAAGAGCTCAGACAGAGGCTCGGTGGTGGTGAAGAGGTGCTGGATGATTGGGAAAATACTGCAGAAGTGATAAGGGAGACAGCTATAAAGGTACTTGGTGTGACATCTGGAAATAGAAAGGAAGACAAAGAGATGTGGTGGTGGAATGAGGAAGTGCAGGAGAACATAAGGAGAAAGAGGTTGGCAAAACAGAATTGGGATCGCCAGAGTGATGAGAAAAGTAGGCAGGAGTACAAGGAGATGCGGAAGCAGGTAGAGAGAGATGTGGCAAAAGCTGAGGAAAAGGCATATGTCATATGTATTGTATGATAAGTTGGTCATTGATGAAGGAAAAAAGGATTTGAACTGATTGGCCAGGCAGAGGGACCGAGCTGGAAAGGATGTGCTGCAAGTTAGAGCAATAAGGGATGGAGATGGAAATGTGTTGACTAGTGAGGAGATTGTGTTGTGAAGATGGAGGCAGTATTTTGTGCAGCTGATGGATAAGGAAACTGAGAGAGAGAGAGAAAGAGAGAGAGAGAGAGAGAGAGAGAGAGAGAGAGAGAGAGAGAGAGAGAGAGAGAGAGAGAGAGAGAGGATGGTGGATGATGTGGAGGTGGTAAAGGAAGTGGATAGGATTAGTAATAGAGAAACGATTAAAAGGATAAAGAGTGGAAAGTTGATTGGACCAGATGACATACCAGTAGAAGCATGGAGATGTTTAGGAGAGATGGCAGTGGAGGTTTTAACCAGGTTGTTCAATAAGATTTTTGATGGTGAGGGGCTGCCTGAGGAATGAAGAAGTAATGTGCTGGTAACAATTTTTAAGAATAAGGGAGATGTGCAGACCTGCAGTACAGGGGAATTAAGTTGATCAGTCACACCATTGAAGTTATAGGAGAGAGTAGTGGAAGCCAGGCTGAGAAAAGAGGGACCATCTGTAAGCAACAATATGGTTTTATGCTGAGGAAGAGCACCACAGCTGCATTATTTGCTTTTAGAATGTTGATGGAGAATTATAGAGAAGGTCAGAATGAGCCTGAAGGGGTGGAGGTCACGCTGGAGAGAAAGGAATGTAAGTCATTAGAAGTAAGACAAAGTACATGTGTGTGAATGAGAAGGAGGGCAGTGGAGGGGTGTGGTTGCAGGGAGAAGAGGTGGAGAAGGTGGAGGAATTTAGGTACCTAGGGTCAACAGTGCAAAGTAATGGAGAGTGTGTTAGAGAAGTGAAAAAAGCTTGCAGGCAGGGTGAAATGGGTGAAGTCATTTGTGATAGAAGGGTATTTGCAAGAATGAAAGGAAAAGTTTATGGGACTGTAGTGAGACCTGCTATGTTGTATGGTTTAAAGACAGTGGCATTGACTAAAAGACAGGAGGTGTTGCTGAGCTGAAGATGTTGAGATTTTCAGTAGGAGTGACGAAAAAGTACAGGATTAGAAATTAGTTTATTAGAGGGACAGCACATGTAGGACATTTTAGGGACAAAGTGAAAGAAGCCCGATTGAGATTGTTTGGACATGTGCAGAGGAGGGACATGGGGTACATTGGTAGGAGAATGCTGAGAATAGAGTAGTTTGGAGATGGATGATCTGCTGTGGCAACCCCTAATGGGAGCAGCCAAAAGAAGAACAAGAAGAAGATATTTAGTGCATTCATTCTAATTACATTTAATGTTAATTAGGTTACTTAAACAGACTTTCTGAGAATTTCTACATTTTGGTTTCACTCGGGAGACAGACACAGTCTCAATATGGTGGATCCTGATTTACAACTCCGTGCAGCTAGTAGACAGAGTCGTCACCAGTGTTGGGCAGTAACGCGTTACTTTTTACAATAACTAATACTGTAACGCGTTACTTTTTTCAGTAACTAATACTGTAACACGTTACTTTTAAAAATAAAGTAACTCCGTTACCGTTACCGTATGGTGCGTTACCCGTTACTTTTTTAAATGAATTAATTTCGGCTGAAGTGTAGACTACAGCCTAACTTGCTTACAGCAGCGTCGCATTGTAGGATTGGTGGATAAACCATTGTAAACAGGAAAAAGACGCATTGTAGAATTGGTGAATAAACCACTGTAAACACGAAGAAGACGCGCTGTGGGATTGGTGGATGAACCACTGTAAACTCGAAGAAGACGCGCTGTGGGCGTGTCTCCGTTTATTCAGGTCTGTGCGGCAGTAATGGCGAGTCGAGGTGAGAGCAAGACGAGTTTCTCTAAGTGGAAATATGCTCATTATTTCACTTTTTAATTGAGTATAAAGACAAAAACTTAAGTCAAATGTAAGTTGTGTCTTTCTGGTTCGAAGCTCGTATCTACTGCAATAAACAGCAACTCCAATCTGTTGAAACACCTCCAGAAACTCCATGCCTGAGGAGCTAGTAGCTAGAAGCTAACCCGGTTTTCTGTTCTACATTGTTGATAGTTTTCATACTTCAGCTGTGAAAGGAACATTTTTAAGAGCTCAACACAACAGCAGAAGCCACTTTAGTTTTTGATTGTGAATATATTATTCAGCTTGTTTTGTTATTTATTTCAGAAATCCTTGTGATATATTCAGTTTGTGCTGGTCTGACTTCAATAAAATAGTGTTTAAAAATTACTTTGTGTTTAAGTCAGTTTTGTGTTTGTAAAAACCATAACGCATAAAAGGGCATTAATGGGAACATTAAAGAAGGTTCTTTAAAAAAGTAACTAAAAAGTTACTTTTAACAGTAAGGCATTACTTTTTGGTGTAAATAATAAATAAAGTAACTGAGTTACTTTTTGAATGAAGTAACAAGTAACTGTAACTAGTTACTATTTTTTAGTAAGAGCACAACAGTGGTTGTCATTCACTCGCCCTGTTGCAAGAGCTCTAATGCCGAAGTTGAGGGAATGCTAACTCCACCTAGGGCATCCAAACTTTCCCCTGCAGAGCCTGTTCTGCTCTTGTACTCACTAATTCTCTCTAGATTCTGGATGTGCTCCTCTAATGCTAGGATCTTCTCCGTCAAAGAGCAAACTAACTTACACTTCTCACAGATATATTTGTCGCTAGCGACGGAGAAAGACTGACTTTCCATGTCAAACTTTAAAATATGTTTGATCATAGCCATTTTAGGCTACACGACATAGAGCGCAAGCAAGTGAGAGAAAAATAATAAATGAACTGTATGGTGAGATAGGTGTGCAGGTTTGTTTTTTATGATGTGTTTGTATAACAGCTTTGAATTTTTATAGATTTTAATTTCAGCACTCTAATAAAATACTGTAATAATCTCTCTTCTTTGATGAATACCTACAACTTGGTAGAATCCACAATTTGCATAATAAACTAACACTTATAACTATATTAATACTAAACTTCTAATAATCTAATATTAGGTTTTTGTGATTACTTTTGGCACACAACTTCATACATATGGTCAGTTTTTATATGCTTTTCTCCAATAAACACCAGCACCCCTAACACTATGAGATATAAGCACAAAAAATATAATTTTTGCCCAAAACAGATAAATGGTCCAAACTCTGAGATATCAGTGTCATGTTTAATCAAATTTTTCACAGTTCCATAGACACAGTCTGATGACCACTGCTATAAACATGCTATAGATACTGCAGAACCTCTTTAATAGGGCATCACAGAAACATTCAACTTTTTTAAAACTGACTGAGCAAGTGTATAATGAAAGCTATAGTAAATAAAGCTGCTGTCAAAATTGTTAAATTATTCCAGCATGTTGGTCCCCCGATGATGCCAAGCTGAGTGAAAGCTGTTTTTCTCAGCACCACACTGCATATGCACAACTGCTAATAAAGTGTAAATTATTCACTGACAGAAAAGCAGATTTTTTCTTCTTTTTAACAGATAGGAGAGTGGTCCAGAAGTCTCTTGGAGACATTAATAATTTCCCAGTCTGACAGAAGTGTGAATTGCCCCTTCACCCATGAAATGATCCAAAGCTTATTACAGACCACTGTTAATGATAAATAGCTTTGCACACACATCAGAAAAAATGCACTGTTTTTTTTTTGTTTTTTTTTTATTTTAAGACAATAACTATCTGCAGGTTTATTCATTGTTAGACAAATTGATTGTTAACACATTTTAGTGCGTACTCTAAATGGATATAGCCTACAGAAGACTGTAGCAACACATATTTATAAATGAGTTATAGTTTCCATTTGTTAGTACTGTATAATATACAATCTTGGGGGGAATAAAAGGCTAACCCAGAGGAGAAGCTTTTAAAGTTCTTAACAACAAATTATTGGTCAGAAAATTTACAGGAATGAAATAAATGCACTCCTGAGAGCTTATGTGTCACCATTTGCAGCAATTACTTTAGTTACATTGAAATTATTTGGGGAAAGCAAAGAATAGGGAAATTCACTAATATAGTTTACTTGTTCTGTTGTGTTTGTGGATTTAGAGAGACCGTACGACAGGGTGCCGAGAGAGGAGTTGTGGTATTGTATGAGGAAGTCAGGTGTGTCAGAGAAGTATGTGATGGTGGTGCAGGACATGTATGAGGACAGTGTGACAGCAGTGAAGTGTGCAGTAGGAACGACAGACTGGTTAAGGGTGGAGGTTGGACTGCATTAAGGATTGGTTTTGAGCCCTTTCCTGTTTGCAGTGGTGATGGACAGGTTGACAGACGAGGTCAGACAGGAGTCTCCATAGACTATGATGTTTGTGGATGATATTGTTATTTGTGGCGAAAGTAGGGAGCAGGTGGAGAAGAGCCTGGAGAGGTGGAGGTACTCACTGGAGAGAAGAGGAATGAACAGTGCAAAGTAATGGAAAGAAGTGAAAAAAAGAGGAGGAGGTTTATGTATTTGGTGAGGGAAGGTACATGCAGGTAGTTGGTTTAAAAGAGGCAGCAAAATTGGAGGTGGGTTAAAACTGTTCTATCATGGTGTGGATGGAAAGAGAAATTGTGTAGGGGTGATTCTAAAGGAAGAGTTTAGTTAGAGTGTAGTGGAGGTGAAGAGAGTTTCTAAAAGGGTGATGAATGTGAAGATGTAAGTTGAAGGCGTGATGATGAATGTGCATCAGTGCTCATGCTCCACAAGTGGGTTGTGAGATGGAGGAGAAGGAAAAATTCTGGAGTGAGATAGATGAAGTGGTAGGAGGTGTACCTAGAAATAAATGATTGGTGATTGGGGCAGATTTAAATGGGCATGTAGGTGAAGGGACCAGAGGTGAGGAGGAGGTGATGGGTAGGTATGGCCTTAAAGAGAGGAATGTGGAAGAGCAAATGGTGGTAGATTTTGCTAAAAGGATAGAAATTGCAGTGGTGAACACTTATTTTAAGAAGAAGAAGGATCATAGGGTGATGATAAGAGTAGAGTAAGGTGCACACAGGTGGACTATGTTCTATGTAGCAGATGCAACCTGAAGAAGATTGAAGATTGTATGGTGTTGGCAGGGGACAGTGTAGCTAGACAGCATCGGATGGTGGTCTGTAGGATTACTTTGGAGGTGAAGAAGAAGAGGAGGAGAGTGAGGACTGAAAGAAGAATTAGATGGTGGAAACTGAAGGAGGAAGACTGTAGTGTGAGATTCAGGGAAGAGGTCAGACAGAGGCTTGGTGGTGGTAAAGAGCTGCTGGATGATTGGGCAACTACTGCAGAAGTGATAAGGGAGACAGCTAGAAAGGTACTTGGTACATCTGGAAATAGAAAGGAAGACAAAGAGACATGGTGGTGGAATGAGGAAGTGCAGGATAGCATAAGGAGAAAGAGGTTGTCAAAACAGAATTGGGATTGACAGAGTGATGAGAAAAGTAGGCAGGAGTACAAGGAGATGTGGCAGCAGGTGAAGAGGGATGTGGCGAAAGCCAGCAAAAAGGCATATGATGAGCTGTATGAGAAGTTGGACACTAAGGAAGAAGAAAAGTATTTGTACCGATTGGCCAGGCAGAGGGACCGAGCTGGGAAAGATGTGCTGCAAAGTAGAGCAATAAAGGATGGAGATGGAATGTGTTGACTAGTAAGGAGAGTGTGTTGAGAAGATGGAGGGAGTATTTTGAGCAGCTGATGAATGAGGAAAATAAAAGAGAGACAAGGTTGGATGGTGTGGAGATGGTGAAGCAGGAAGTGGATAGGATTAGTAAGGAGGAAGTGAGAGAAGAAATTAGGAGGATGAAGAGTGGAAAGTCGGTTGGACCAGATGACATACCACTAGAAGCATGGAGATGTTTAGGAGAGATGGCAGTGGAGTTTTTAACAAGATGAGAAAATGCCTGAAGAATGAAGAAGGAGTGTGCTGGTACCAATCTTTAAGAACAAGGGAGATGTGCAGACCTACAGTAACTACAGGGGAATAAAGTTGATCAGTCACACCATGAAGTTATTGGAAAGAGTAGTGGAAGCCAGGCTAAGAGAAGAGGTGACCATCTGTGAGCAGTAATATGGTTTCATGCCGAAGAAGAGCACCACAGATGCATTATTTGCTTTAAGAAATGTTGATGGAGAAGTATAGAGAAGGTCAGAAGGAGTTACATTGTCTGTTTGTGGACCTAGAGAAAACGTACAACAGGGTGCCGAGAGAGGAGTTGTGGTATTGTATGAGGAAGTCAGGTGTGTCAGAGAAGTATGTGAGGGTGGTGCAGGACATGTATGAGGACAGTGTGACAGCAGTGAAGTGTGCAGTAGGAACGATGGACTGGTTCAAGGTGGAGGTTAGACTGCATAGGCTCTGAGCCCTTTTCTGTTTGCAGTGGTGATTGACAGGTTGATGGACGAGGTCAGACAGGAGTCTCCATGGACTATGATGTTTGTGGATGATATTGTGATTTGTGGTGAGAGTAGGGAGCAGTTTGAGAAGAGCCTGGAGGGGTGGAGGTATGCGCTGGAGAGAAGGAGAATGAAAGTCAGTAGGAGTAAGACAGAGTACATGTGTGTGAATGAGAGGGAGGGCAGTGGAGTGGTGGGTTGCAGGGAGAAGAGGTGGAGAAGGTGGAGGAGTTCAGGTACCTGGGTTCAACAGTGCAAAGTAATGGAGAGTGTGTTAGAGAAGTGCAGAAAAGAGTGCAATCAGGGTGGAGTGGGAGGAGAAGAGTGGCATGAGTGATTTGTGATAGAAAGGTATGTGCAAGAGTGAAAAGGAAAGTTTATAGGACTGTGGTGAGACCTGCGATGCTGTATGGTTTAGAGACAGTGGCATTGAGTAAAAGACAGGAGGTGGAGTTGGAGGTTGCAGAGCTGAAGATGTTGAGGTTTTGATTGGGAGTGACGACGATGGACAGGATTAGAAATTAGTTTATTAGAGGGACAGCGCATGTAGGTCGTTTTGGAAACAAGGTGAGGGAGGCGAGATTGAGATGGTTTGGACATGTGCAGAGGAGGAACATAGGGTATATCGGTAAGAGAATGCAGAGGATGAAGCCACCAGAAAAGAGGAACAGAGGAAGGCCAAGGAGGCGGTTTATGGATGTGGTGAGGGAAGACATGCAGGTAGTTGGGTTGAAAGAGGCAGATGTAGAGGACAGGGGGGTATGGAGACGGATGATCCGCTGTGGCGACCCCTAATGGGAGAAGCCAAAAGTAGAAGAAAAAGAGGAAGAAGAAGAAGAAGAAGAAAAATAAGAAGAAGATACTGTACAGTATGTTCAGTCTAAGTGGCCCTGCTGGTGTTTAAATGGTTTGTCTTTGCTGCCGGTTGAGCCAAATAATTTTTTAAATAAGCTCAGAAGTTGACAAACTAGACAACATAAGGGTTCAGTGCTGTGAAAGATTTGACAGTTCAATCTACAGCAGTGATAAAAGCAAGTTAGCACTTAAGACTCAGATACTAGTAACTGACATTAATAATGTGTCTTTCTGCACCAAATTGTGTCTAGCTCCTCAATCATTAAATGTACTACATTGTCTATCGTTTACAAAAATAACCTAGATCTGTCTCAAGACATTACAAATAAAGAAAAAATAATACACTGCACTTTTCCATTATTTCCTGAGATGATTTCAGCCATTCAGATGAATGCAGAGATACAAAAAAAGCTATAGTGTCACACATAACAATAGACCAAAGAGATGTTATTATTCTCTAGCACCTTAATAGAGCTTTGTGTGGGTAGGCTTTTCACTTACAAAAAAGATTTCATTTAGATTTGCTCAGTAATATTATATTATATATTTGAATATTTGATCTCTGGTTTACTTACACTGTGAGGGTTAAGGCTTTACACTAATTTTCTCAGCTGATTTGGGCAGTTTCCTGTTATATATATATTCCAAACAACAAACCACTTAATACAGCTCCTTTTGACTACAACTATGCATTAGAATAAGAGAAGCACTTAAATGTATATGTTTTCCTGATGTTGGATTTGTTTCCAGGTAGATGTACATCATGGCAGATTCGAGCAGATGTACAATATTTAAAATTCCAGGGTGCAATGTCTTAGTAGTTCTATCTATTCCCAGCTTACAGCAGTATTGCCAGATAGAAAAGAAAAGTAGAAAATATCACTGATGGCTTTGGCAAGCTTTGGATTTTAAATAGCAGAAAAAAACAAGTTTTTTTTTTTTAAATATGTATTTAATAGAATAGGAAATACTGTAATGCAAAATGTACAAGCTATTATGTAAATGCAATTACACAAATCGTCCTTCCTTAATGTTGTCTTTTGTGTAGAGTTTGTGTTGTGACTGTGTATGCCATCACCACATAGTTGGTCTATGAATGTTCATAGACCTCCACCACACAGTTGGTGTGCAACACTTCCAGGCTTTTTGAATTCATTAATAATTTTGGCAGTATGCATGTATGATGCCATGTTTCCTGTTAAAGTCCATCGCAACATTAAGACAGCTTTTTGATCCAGACATTGTATATTCATTTCAAAAATGAAATCTCAATTGAATACCAATATGAGTATAATTTGTTCATGAACATTTATATATTTTGAATATACATGTGTTAATAATTGAATAGAATGAAAAAATTATGCATGGAATTTTAATGTTAAACTCAATTATGGATTCCCTTCATCCAGGGCTATATTGTATTATATATAAATTACAAAATGTATTAATTTGGCAGTGATTTTTGATTAACTGATTGCAATTAGTCGATTTTGTTTTTGTGACTTTTGTGGTACCCAGTGCTTTGCTCACAGTTCCATTTAGGTTTTTTTTTATGAATAGCTTGTCGTTACAACAAGGTGATTGTTATGTGAATTAATATACTGTATAAATGTTTTATGTGTGTAGTCAAATGTGGACAAAATAACCTTGCATGGGATAGAACATGCACTGCTTTTCATCCAGTATATGACCAAAACACCTGATCATTACTGCTATGTGTACACATTCATCAAACTGTTGCCACAAATGTGAAATCACACAAGTATTTGCCATGTCTGTGTATAGAAAGTTTTCCATTCACTGGAACTAGAGGGGGGAAACCTAAACGTGTTCCATCATTACAACGCTATTTTGCATAAAATGTGATCCATATATCAAGCAAACAATGTTTGCAGACGTTAAAGTGGAAGAACTTGGTTAACCTGAACAGACTTCTGACCTTAACTCTACTGAACACATTTGGGATTAACCAGATATATGATTGCACACCTGACCTCATTAATGCTTTTGTGCTTGGTTGGACTAATCCTCACAGACACACTCCAAAATCTATTAAATAGGCTTTTCTGAAGAGTGAAGGTTACTAGAGCAGATAAAGGAGACGATGTGCATTTTTTCTCAGAGCTCTGACTGAGCCAGTTGAGACTAAATGATGAATCTGTACCTATTGCATACCAACAATCCAATAATAAACTGAGAAAAAAAACCCCACAAACAACCATTACCATCTTACTTTATCCCACTTGATTGGGATAAATTATGCTTGTTCAGTTTCCAATTATTCTTGGACTGGCCTGTATCTTTTACTCACAAATAGCCTGACAATTAGACAACTGAGAAGCCAGGCTGAGAAAAAAAGGATCAAACAATTTTTTTTAATCATCTTAATTAAAAAAAAAAGTTATCTACTGCCAAAATGGTTTTGCCGCTTTGTAACTTTACAAATATGATTTCAGCTGAACAATCAATGAAGTAGGTTTTATAATCATGTGTGATTAGTTTGCTAGTTACATTTTTCTGAGGTATTTTTTTTACACAAAAGTAAAAAAAAATTGATATATGTTAAACCCAGTTATGGAAAGCAACAGAGTGTCTTATAGGTAACACTTAATGCCATTTTAAATTTCTTGCTATGATCTTTGCTTATCTATTAAAGCTTTTATCAGTACTTGTCTCTCTTTAAAATATGGACATTAGCAAATGCTGAAAATATTCCTAAATGTACTTACTTTTTTCTTGCACTGCTACTTGGCTGAATGTCCTACTTTCAGGGCATGTTTGATAAGATAAATCGTCAGTGATTTGGCCATATTTGGGCTAAGCAGTTGGTGATATATTGATGACTATCTAGCTTTCCTTAAAGCACATATCTTCTAAAGACTTGTATTTCACATGCAACTAAGAAATGGATGTATTACTGGAAGCATTATGGCACACATTTATCACAGAATTAAATTTCCTCTCAGAGCACTAGGCTAAAACATTACTCTCCATATCATATTTTTTTTTCTTGCCCACAGCATGCAACCTTTGTGTTGAATTAAACTCCAGATGAACTCCCTGTATTAACTCACCCAAATGCAATTTTTAGATACATTTGCAAATCGCCAGCATTTAAAACAAGCAATGGTTAAACAATCAGGTTTACCAATGAAATTTGGAAGAAAGCTACAGCAATTTAGCCATAAAACACATAAATAAGCAGTGTTGAACGAAGTAGACAAAGCATGCACTTGACTAAAGGTAGAGATACAGTAGGTACAATATTACTCCAGTAAAATGCTTTAACTTGAGTAAAAGTACAAAAGCATTTCCCTTTACATGTACTTAAGTATCCAAGTAGTGTATTATGATTTATGGCTATAATGTATTATCATTTTTGTCACAAGACATTTATCTTAATCAACTCAGATTATGTGAAAAGACTCTAACGACTCTAACTCTAACTTTTAGCACACTAATCTATTAATAGAATGATATTAATGAGTTAAACACTGATTGATATTTAATAAATTATAATAAGACCAACACCTTCTTCTCAACTTCTTCGAAAAATCCATGGGTGTTGTGGAACGTTAGAGTCAGGAATTTCTTCCATCATTTATTCCTCTCTAAATGTTCTGCTTACTGTTGAAATGATGGAAAATGTTGGAGCTAAGTAGATACCACCAACCGGCAATTGTGGTTTTAGCTTAAATAATGCCATGGGTGAACCACGCCATGACCCAATGTCTCCCCTATTGATTAGTTTCAGCTTTGAAAAGCTCCTCTCTGCTTTAGCAACTGTCACTGGATGAGTATGATATTCTCAGAGCAGTCCACAAATTTGGAAACATCTTTGAGAGCTCCATTTCATGTAGAAATAGTCAAATGCATTTATTGCATGATTAAATAGACATATGTCATTGTGCACAATTTATCAGACTCTCAGAACCAAGAACCATACAACTCCTTGGCTAATTGTAGCCATAAGATACATACAACATATATATCCGTATAATATGTCTTTTAAATTAGCCTTTTAAACTGCACTGGAGCTTCCCCTTACTGAACTCAGTTCATGACATATATACTGTAGTACAATCATAAAAAACCTTCATGACATCACCTCAATTAAAGCTAACCAAATCAATAAATGCCAGTTTAACTACAATCCTACCAGACTAGTTAAGTTGTAATTGCTACTACACACATTATGATAAATTACATACTTTTAATTATAATGGTATGCAAGCTAATATAATTATTTTTGCTTTAAGCATATCGGGCTGTAAGTGATATACAGTTTTTAGACGATTTCATTAAATACATTAGCATATACTATCCTCATAATGAGATGAGTGATAGAGCTGCATACACACCTTTATATTTTGCAAGTGTTACTTTACTTCTTTCATCTTTTTCTCTGAATTGGGATCCTGAGGGTTTAGACATTTTTTGTCATCCATAATTTTAATTTGGGTTCAGCTCTCTTTATTGACGTGACGTCACCCAGCCCCCAATTCTCCTTTCTGAGTGTATGAGTGAGGGAAATTCTCCGGGCGGTGGGTGCACACTTCGAGCCCCAATTAGCTTAATTGACTGTGACATGATATAATAATTAGTGCGACCATGCAAAAACAATAGGTTTTTTTTCTTTTGCGTGGACGCCCCATGCCGCCCCCTGGCAAGATGCCACTCTGGACAGCTGCCAATGTTGCCAAAATCCACTACTGCCAAGCGGCAATCAAAACAAGTTTAAAACAGAGCTCACGCTCTACTCTGATTGGTGGCCTATTGCGTAAATGACCAGAGTTTTTATCCACTCAAATAAAAAGGAACAATTGATTTTGAGAAATGTAGTTGAGAATAATAATTATAGTAAGATAGTAAGATATTTGCCTTTGAAATGTTTTGAAGTTAAAGTAAAAGTATTCCTAAACGGAAATACTCGAGTAAGCTATGCGAGAAAAACTACCTAAGTACAGAAACTATGTACATTTACTTTGTTACTGTTCACGACTGCCAATAAGGGATCATTTAAATCAACTAAATTGCTCTTATATATTACAAAACTCACAGACCACTATTTCTAGGAATCCCTGTACACCTACTCATTTATGCAATTATTTAATTAGCCATTGTGTGGCAACAGTGCATGAATAAAATCATGTAGATGCAACAGCAGCTTTTGGTAATGATTTCATAATCTCAGTGGCTGGTTGGGATATTTCTATAACTGCTGATCTGCAATTTCCACATACACAAAATTCTCTAGAGTTTACTCAGAATTGTGAAATGAAAAAAACGTAGTTCTATGGATGGAAAGGCCTTGATGATAATAAGGCTCAGATTGCAGAATGCTGCAGGCACATTAAAAGCAGGTACTTTTAGGCAGATATGCTAGAACAGCAGAAGACTAAGTTGGGTTCCACTTCTGTCTGCCAAGAACAGAAAGCTAAAGCTGCAGTGGGCACAGGATCACCAGAACTGGACAACAGAAAACTGGAAAAATTTTACCTGGTCTGATTAATTTTAATTTCTGCTGAAGTACAAAGATGTTTCGGTCAACAATTGGCAGGTAAAGCATTAACCTATGCACCCAACCTGCCTTGTGTCAACAGTCCATGTTGGTGAAGGTAGAGTAAAGTTATGGGGAATATTTTCTTGGCACACTGTTTGGCCTCTTATTATTAATCAGTTCACAGCATGAAAATGCACCTAAGAAATCTGCAGGAATTTCATAATGAAATCATATCTCATATATCATACATCCCCCCCACCCCCCACCCCCAGCTCCAAAAGTGCTCTTTAATAGAACATTGGTCACAGTAGAATTCACAGTGCCACAGAACAGAAATTTAAATATGAAAAGGTATTCGGCTTTCAAAAACAACAAAAAATAAATTCAGGAGGAATTTCTGTGGATTGCAGGCAGGAGTGGGATTAAAAACCTCACACTCTACTTCACATGCAAGGTGATATCAAAGTGTTAATGTTATACTAACGAAAGAAAAAAGAAATCAAAGAAAGACTGTTCCCAATCATTGCCATGTGCATTTGACTGTAATGTTGGTTTTATTAATTCAGAAAAATTCACTGCTTACTTTGAATACTGCATAACACTCCTTACAGTCTGCCTTTCTGTTTTTTCTTTTCACAACCAATCCCATTTGCCAATGAATATCAGCATGACCCTTTCTTGAAAAAATGCAGTAAAATCGCTGCAGTCACATTTAAAATAAGCTGCGACCTCAAGATAAATTCCCAAAAAGGATATTTTAAATAAATAATTTGTTATAAAAAGTTTAGGATGCCTATGTGCATCGACCAGCCTGATATTTCTTATCAAATACAGCAATGGGACTTAGAACACTAGAGATTAAGTGAAATATACTGTGTGTGTAAATCTTTTCTTTATTTGAACTGAGAGAGAGCAAAATAAAGCAATGAAGCAAGTTCTATTAGGATATGGTTTGCATGGGCTAGAGTGGAAAATCTTAACTGGTCTGCTATATCTTCCCAGGAGAGTGCAGGTTTTTACAACAGCAAATGGAAACTAAATGTGAAATGGAAAAAATTTGAATGACAAGCTTTTGTTCATAATTAGCATCCAGATTGATACATACATACATATATTAAATTCAGCGTGCCAAAATAAATAAATAAATAATTTATTCTAGTAAATTGTTGCAGTGCTCCATGACATTTAAAATATGTTGTGAAATCCTTGCAGACCAGTCAAATGTTTTAGAATTGCTTCCTTACTTAGTGTATTTCTCTGGTGTAAAACTCCATCAGAGCAGCTTTAATTCATTCTCTCCTCTGACTCGTTTTAAAACCTTTATTCCAACTGTGCAGTGGAGTAAGACATCTGATTATGCATTATGTATATTGAAACAAAAAGCTCATAAAATTTACTTAATGTGTAATTTTGCTTTTACATGCTTTAGCTGAGTTACATGAACACAATTTGTTTTTATACAACATGATTTGATTCTATATTTCAAAAAGTCCTGCTCATTTAATGTCTAATATATTAAATGACATTATGTCTACACTGTATATACAATGTGTCCATAATGTCTCCAAACATAAGGGGCAATTACTAATGTTTTAATTTTACAGAACATCTACTTGATGGCCATTACTTTTGTCACTTAATATAGTCATTCTAAACCACAGGTACCCAAAAATACTTGGATATTTTGTTTCAAGTTACACACTGATCATATTTTACCCAGGATTAACAATCATTTATTAAAAAACTGCCATTTCATAATATACTTTGTTAAAATGTGTGTTAACATTCTTATCTTCATATTTGCGGCATCCGTGACCGATTAAATAAATGCTGCTCCTTAAATACTTGGTTGTTTCTGACTGCCTTTAAGTTTGTCCTAAACAGACTTTTCTGACTATTATATGACACTCACCCACAAATGCTGCAACTACTGTTTATATAGTACACAGGATTTCTGTCAATGTACAATGCACATCATATGAGGCACACACTGTTCGATTTCTGATTGGGTATCTGCATTTTAACCCAGCATTGTTTCACTCTGTACATGTTTGGCACCACAATTCTTGACACAAGGGTTTTAAAACCCCAGATAGAAACTCTTACAATTTACAAGCTCCTTTTGCCTGGGGTTTAGAACAATGCTAACCCAGGGTCAAGCACAGTGTGAAAAGCCCTACTGAGTCATTTTTCCCATGGATGTGAACTTGTGTACATCTGGTAATATATAGTTATTTTCTCACATTAGTGCCAACATCCTCCTGAGATTTTATAATGCACATGCTCATACCACATGAACTGATTGCATTCACTATTATTAAATTTGAATGAGAACCCCAAACATTTTTCTTATAAACTATACGTGTTCACTTAAATCTGACCCATCACATATTCCCTTTTTTCATGTAGTTGCATATTATTTTAATACCTGCCCTCAGGATTCCATTATATTTGCCCTCTACTACTAGTTGATTTAAGCGTAGCTGCTGCATGTTATCATAGAACTGAGGGACTAGGGAAAAAGCAATAGAGAGAGAGAAAGAGAGAGAGAGAGAGAGAGAGAGAGAGAGAGAGAGAGAGAGAGAGAGAGAGAGAGAGAGAAAGAGAGAGCTGAAACCAGATACTCACAAATGAAGACAATCAACCAACACATGTGGGCAGGGTGGAGTTCCTGGAAACTGGAAACCAAAACAGGAAGGTTTGGGAACGAAGAATAGTGAAGATTGGTTTCCAATGCCATGTCTGATATAAAGATGAAGGTAATAGGGAAAAAACATTAATAAACATAATGTATTCTCAAGCAGGATTAATAAAGACCTTCCAGAAAATCTATGTGATTTATAATTAAATTCAACATTTTGTACTACTTTTCTTGTGTTTTCCCCCACTTTTAATGGCCATGTTTTATGCATGCTTGAATTTAGATTGATTTGACTTGACTAAAGAACTGTTTGTGAAGATTGTGCCTGTCTCCGAAATAGACATTGAAACATTGGAATCACTCATAAAATACAGCTTTAGGGATATCAGCATTTTCCAAAGCAAGGATCTGTCAAATATAAAATAATTACCATGCATACATCAATCTTTAGGGTAGCAAGTTTACTGCTGTATATTCTCCCTCAACATACCAATCAATGAAAGCAAATGGACCTCACAATGTAGCAGTCCATGTCCAGTGAAGTATGTAAGATGAATTTTGAGCCGGAGGCTCATTTCTCCTGAATTCCCCTCTTTCCTCTGCTATGCCCAGGAGAAGAGTAATGTCTCTGTCTCTACTGCCCACTTTACAGAGGAGAGACAGTTGCTCCCAAATGAAGGCTGACCTTTTCACCACTATTCTGGTTTATTGTACATATTAATTTTACTGTATACAACCAATGAGCTCTGCTTGTCAGTCTGTAGCAGGGTGACCAGTTGGGGCAGATAAAAACATTCCTAGTAAGCCAGAATTTCATATATATTTGACTAGGAGATGAGATGAGATTAAATGGAAATCAGACTAGAGATTTTGTAAACATTATTTTAATAGAAACAAAAACAAATTTAAAAGTGCACATTTTAGCTGTTCTGGTACATGTGTTAAAAACACTGAAATCCTTTGCAATAATATATATATTTTTTTTATCTAGCCCACACGTTTCTAATTTACAACTCACCCCACAGCACCTAGTGTGTTTGGATTAACCTCACATCAAACTTAATTTGATTTCTTTTGACATTTTATTTCTGACACTATAACAGCAAACGGGGACTACACATGGAAGGGCATGTTCAAAAAGCAAAACGTTTATGGTCAGGTATCCACAAACTTTTGTCCATATAGCATATTATGTAAAATTTAGAAGGATACCATCTCCAGATTACGTGCGTCAGAAACGCTTTGGGAACGCCTCCGCATTGTCCATGCTCTGAATCACGTCTATAATCTGTCCAATGGAAAGTGCGGCGTCACCAGCGGGGTGACGTCACGACCAGGAAGCTTAAAAGCACATAGAGTTAAACCAGCACCAGCTTCTGAAAAGAGAAGGAAGTGTTGCAGGGATGCAGGCTGTGTGGCATCTCGTTCTATCAGTGAACCATGGTTAAATACATTCCCCTTCAGGAACTTGGGCTGCATCAGAAATGTCATGGGAACAAGAGTCCAATCAAGCCAGACTGACCAATCCCTGCCTAGTGTGGACAGGCACAGCTAGGGCAAAGGACAGAGGTGCTTCTTCTTAGATAGAAGATCCCTCCTGAGAGGAACCTCCCAGGAATAGTGTTTTCGAGAAGGCCTACCATGTCCGCAAACCATGGCCTGCTTGGCCACCGTCGGCCACCAGGAGGAGACGGACTCTGTCCTGGGGAATTTACTCCAGAACTCCCGGAAGCAGCACGATTGGCGTACCTCAACCTCGGCCACATCTGGGCCGGGGGGTGTTAGGGAAAACCAAAGAGGTCAGTGCAATGTCTCTTGAGATGCAAACAGGTCCACCTGAGCTTTGTGAAATTGTGCCCAGATTTCGTGTGCCCGCTTCTACAGAAATTAAGATCGCAGACCTTCCTGGTGGTTGATGTAGGAAACCACAAAGTGTTGTTCGTATGGACCAAAACATGGTGGCCTCTGAGGTCTGGAAAGAAATGCCTTAGACCTTGAAGCACAGCCAGCATCTTGAGGCAGATTATGTTCCATGTAAGATGGGACCTCCCCGAAAGAAGTTGAGCGGCGCGGCCGCTAATGATATACGTGTCTGTTGTAAGCATTTTGCAATGCCCAGGAACGTCCAGCACAGGGCCCTGAGTCAAGAACCCGGGATCTCTCCACACGTCTAAGGCACAATAGGGCTCGCCGCTTGAACTTGATTGTACAGAGTGGATTGCCCCTCCAGGAAACCCCCCAGGTCTTAAACCACCACTAAAAGGGTCTCATGTGCAGGAGGCCAAGTAAAACAACATTGGACGTGGCTGCCATCAGACACAAGAGTCTCTGAAACTGCTTCACAGTGAGTGACTGGCTTTCCCTTACTTTCTTGACGGGGTAAGAATGGACTCGACGCGAGCAGGGACAGATTAGCCTGCATAATGGTAGAATACCATACTACACCTATGTAAGTGGTTCTCGGCAATGGAGAAAGCACACTCTTTTTGGTGTTTAGCCTTAACCTCAGTTCCTTAATGTGGGCAAGAATGGCGGACTGCCACTTGCTCTGATTGAGCCAATATCAACCAATCGTCAATATAATTTAGAATGCGGATGCCCCGAAGCCTCAGCGTCAGTGCTACATCCACTTTCTGAAGATGCGGGGTGAAAGGGAAAGGAAGGACTCGGTTTTGGTAAGCTTCTGCCCCGAAGGCAAACCTCAGGAACTTCCTGTGAGCTGGAAGGATGGATACATGAAAGTATGCATCCTTCAGATCTATGGTCACAAACCAGTCCTCGGACCTGATATGGGACACAACCTACTTTAAGGTCAGCATTTTGAACCTGAATCTCAAAAGCTCAATGGTTAAGCTGACGCAGGTCCAGTATAGGACGCAACCCACCATCCCCAGGTGGTCCTAGGTCAGGACCTTTTGGCCGAAGCGTCACACCGCTCTCTCTTTCCGCCTCGCAATGCCAGGAGGTGCCGGGTTGTGGTGGGGGTTGCGCCCAATGAGCAGCCCAATGGGGGCGATGTAGGAGGGAGCGCTGGGATGCCACCAACTGTTTCTTTGCCTCCTGAAACCTGTCGACGACCACATTAACAGAACACCCCTATCCCTGTTAGAAAGATCTGACAGGATGAGCTAAATTCGCCTCTCTGTGGAGACGAGGGTCCAGCGCTCTTTTTGGTAGCCCTCAAGGCCAGGTCCGTAGCACAGCAGAGTGTACAGACCTGTTCTCACTTTCAGCTCCCACAGGAGATTGGCCTGATTGGCCTGTAGCACAGTCATGGTGTGCAGGCAGCCTGCAGCCTGACCCGCTGAGGCATAGGCCTTGCCCACCGGTGCCGAAGTGGTTCTCAGGGGCTTGGTGAGCAGCGCTAGGGCCTCCTCAAAGAGTGCTTTCCGGGAGCGGAGCGTTCGCATTGTTATGCGAGCGCAATCTGCACAGTCTACGCAGTCGGCTCCCTCGAGAAACGACGTAGCATGCTTCGCTCCCAGACAAGGACAAGAGGCACACAGTTTGTGCAAGTAGAGTTGCAGTAGGTAAAATATTACTTCAGTAAAAGTAAAAGTGCTCCCTTTAAACTTTCACTTCAGTAAAAGTACGAAAGTATTTGCCTTCAAATGTAATTAAGTATCCAATTATGATGATTTATTATGGTTGTAATGTCTTATTATCATTTTTATCACAAGACTCTTAGCTTAATCAATTTAGTTTATGTGAAAAAACTCCAATGTTACTCTCAGCACACCAATCTATTAATAGAATGAAATTATTGAGTTAAACACTGATTGATATCTAATAAACTTTTCGTTGGAAATTACAAGGTGGACAGGATTAGAAATTAGTTTATTAGAGGGACAGTGCATGTAGGACATTTTGAAGACAAGGAGAGGGAGGCGAGATTGAGATGGTTTGGACATGTGCAAAGAAGGGACATGGGGTATATCGGTAGGAGATTGCAGAGGATGGAGCCACCAAGAGGGAGGAAAAGAAGAAGGCCAAGGAGGAGGTTATGGAGTAAATGAAGACATGCAGTTAGTTGGTGTGAAAGAGGCAGATGTAGAGGACAGGAGAGTATGGAGATGGATAATCCGCTGTGGCGACCCCTAATGGTAAAAGCCGAAAGAAGAAGAAGTAGAGCCCAAAACCTTCTTTTAGGAAAACTGCGCAAATAAGGCCACTGGTGTTGTTGCAAGTTAGTCATGAGTTTCTTCCATCATTTATTCCTCTTTAAATGTTCTTCTTCCTGTCTTGTCAGTTCTCCCCTTTTTATTACATTTCTTTATTCGAAAGAATAACAAAACTTACAAGACTAAGGTACAAAAAATTCAATTATACAATTAACTATCCACAGTTAACAAAATGCAAAAATAAGTATATACAGTATAAGCACACCCCGAGTCCCAACCAGGTTCATTCATCGTGACATGATATAATAATTGATGTGACTGGGCAAATGAGCTGTAAAAAAAAAATTATAATTATAATTATAATTTTATATATATATATATATATATATATATATATATATATATATATATATATATATATATATATACGTATATATAAATATATATATAAATATATATATATATATATATATATATATATATATATATATATATATATATATATATATATATATATATATGCTTTTTTTTTTGTTTTTTCGTGGCAAGATGCCTGGGTGGCTGCCAATGTCACCTATGTCTAAATCCGCCACTGTCAAGCGGCAATTAAAACAAGTTTAAAACTGCTGCGTGTATGACCAGATAAGTTTTCATCCGCTCATGAATAAAAAGTAACGACGTCATGCATTAAAGTAACGAATGTGGTTAAGTAAAAAGTAAGATATTTGCTTTTAAAATGTAGTGAAGTTACAGTAAAGGTTTCCCAAACAAAAATACTTGAGTAAAGTACAGATACGCGAAAAAACTACTTAAGTATAGTAACAAATTACATTTACTTCTTTACTGTCCACCACTGCAGTCACTTCATTGCTAGAGTAAGATAAGAGACTAGTAAAATATAGAGAATAAGATGTTAAACACTATAAGTGAGAGTAGTGAGAGTGTCTGTCCAGTGATGTTTTTTACACCAAGCAGAATACTCGTCAGTGTTTCCAAAAGCATTATAAATTTGTTGCTCACTATGCAATGTAGGAGTAATTCTTGCACTATGATGCTTTTCTGAAGCTTGGCCATCAGTGTATAATAGCTTTTGTTTCAACTGGTTTACAATCATTTTGAACACTTGTATGCACTGCAAGAATTTAATCCTAGCAAGTTAAATATACGATTATTCCTTACTCAATTTAAAGCTTGAAATGGTTGTATTGTATTTTCAGATCATTTTGCTTATTTTAACGATTTATTTCTAGACAGACGTAGAATAAAATACTTGAAATTAGTAAATATATATATATATATATATATAAGCATAGACTTGACAATCTTATACTTGCTATACAACAATCTCATAAGAAGAAGCATTAGATTTTTTTTCCTTTGTTCTCTACGGTATTTAATTTTTACTTGCTATCATTTTTTTTCCATATGTTGGTTTTCAATATTTATATATGATTGACTTACAAGGACATTCTTGATGAATGCTGTATGAGTAGTCTGTAGGAGCTCCTAATGTTTAGGTGATAAATAAATAGATTTAGCCTTCATAGGACATAGTACACCAAAACACCACAATGTTTTTTCGTGTAAAATATGCTTTACATAATTTTTTTTTTTTACAGAAAATATGCTTTATATGAAATCTGGGCTTTACAGTATTTTTTAAAGTAACAACAGTACGGTTTGTTGTTGAATAGACCTATTGCAGAATATACACTATATGTAAGTATTGGGACTCTAACTTTTTAGCTATATGTTGTTCTTTACCAAGCTGTTAGCACAAATATCCCCTTCAGTTAGATTAGGAGACCCAAACCTGTTTTAGCATGACAATACCCCTGTACATAAAGCCAGTTCCATGAAGATACAGTTTACATGGTTTGGAGTGGAAGATCTTGAGTGGCCTACTATCGAGCTCTGACCTCAACCCTATTGAATACCTTAGGGGTGAATTGAAATACTGACTGCACCCCAGGCCTCCTCACCCTACATCAGTAACTGATTGAGGCACACTCCAAAATCTAGTGGAACATCTCATCAGAATATTGTAACAGAAAGTATGATCTAAACGTGAAATTGTTATACAAAAAGCATATACAAATTTTATGGTTGGGAATCCGCAAACTTTGGACGTTTCAAATTTCAATATTTTATTCAGAATACAACATAGATGACATAGCAAATGTTTAAATTGAGAAAATGTATCATTTTAAGGGAAAAATAAGTTGATTTTAAATTTCATGGCATCAACACATCTCAAAAAAGTTGGGACAAGGCCATTTTTACCACTGTGTGGCATCCCCTCTTCTTTTTAGCCAGCAACGGCGAATGGCACGGTGGATTGTGTTCACCGACAATGTTTTCTGGAAGTATTCCTGAGCCCATGTTGTGATTTCCATTACAGTAGCATTCCTGTATGTGATGCAGTGCCGTCTAAGGGCCTGAAGATCACGGGCATCCAGTATGGTTTTTCGGCCTTGACCCTTACACACAGAGATTGTTCCAGATTCTCTTTGGATGATATTATGCACTGATGATAACCTCAAACTCTTTGCAATCTTTCTGATATTACTCTACTATTTTGTGCCGCAGCATTGGGGGAATTGGTGATCCTCTGCCCATTTTGAATTCTGAGAGACACTGCCATTCTGAGAGGCTCTTTTTATACCCAATCATGTTGCTAATTGACCTAATAAGTTGCAAGCTGGTCCTCCAGCTGTTCCTTATTACATTTTACTTTTACGACCTCTTATTGCTACCTGTCTCAACTTTTTTGGAATGTGTAACTCTCATGAAATCCAAAATAAGCCAATATTTGGCATGACATTTCAAAATATATTTTATCTATATTCTATTGTGAATAAAATATGTTTATGAGATTTGTAAATTATTCCATCCCTTTTGTATTCACAATTTGTACAGTGTCCCAACTTTTTTGGAATTGGGTTTGTATTATACACTCTTCTCTTTTCCATCTAATGGTGCTAATTGTTAACCAGCATGCATCTATACCCATTTATATATAAAGGTACTTGGTTAAACAGGAGACAGCAGTATTTAGTTTTTATCGAGTAGTCTAGTAATGTGTTTATGTTCAATACTCCTACAGCATCAGCATCAAAGCCACCTATGAATTAACTGCTATGTGAACTGCTTGAAATGGCAGGTATACTAAAAGGATTTGCCTTTTGTTTTATTTTTTAATTTTTTCAAACAAATTCTCTTTTCATTATAATGCTTGATGATGTGAAAAATAATAGTTTCATAAAGCAAACAAATCAGAAAGTAAAACATTTACATTTATAGCATCTGACAGACATTATCAAGTGCAACTTCATTTTATTTATACAACTAAGCAGCTTGGGGAGTTGAGGGCCTTGCTCAGGGGCTTGGCGGTGGGTGTTTGGTGAGTTTGAGGTCTGAGCTTACACAACCTGCTGAGCAGAAGTGCAACCCCCACCCCCCCAAAAGGCAAAATCTAAGTGGCTGAGCTGTATAATTCTTGACATACGAACACGTAAGACCACATCACAATAACTGCATTCAGCATTAATAAGGCAGGCTTTAAAACAGTTAAAATGTTTTGACCAGAAAATAAATATTTTTTCTGTTGCTCAGCAACCAAAGCTAAGTGTAAACCGATACACTGCTTAGGGGAAAGAGTTATATAGAGAGAAATAAAGAGTTTGTTTTTCATTTTAATTAATTATTATTCATAGCAAATGTCATAATTGGTTTAATTGGATTATGTTAATTGAAATACTGGTTTGTTTGTTTTTTTATTTGATTGTTCTGTGGCTGTTTTTGAGAAGCCATAAGACATGAGAGGTCATGCATTAAAGTGAGGCTTTATACAGTAGGTATGGAATGCAATGACTAAGAACTTTAAAAGGTTTACAAGGATAATTTTCTATTAACACTGGCTTAGAGAGACGTTCCTGCTTCTACATTGGAGAGATTAATATTAATGCACTCTTTTTAATGTGTTATCATTTCTTAAAGGACACTTCTTAAAAAAATCTAATATGTATATATTTATATACGTATATGTAATATATATATATATATATATATATATATATATATATATATATATATATATATATATATATATATATGGAGGTCAAATGGTATGAGATGAATAATAAGCTCTGGGGTGTGCTGTTAGGAAAATAATCCATTTTAGAGCGGTAATGGTCTTCTTCATATCTTCCTATAAGCGCACACCTGCTGTATTTTATTCCTAACAAATCCAAGGCCCAGCAGTCAAACAGATCTTTGGAAGACTTATAACCTTGGTCCCTGACACTGATCCAAAAGAATATGCTCTAATCCAACTCGGACATTTTACCCTTTGATTATAGTTCTACAACCTGGTGCATACCAGAGTAGGACTGTTTCCCCTTTGAGTTTTGGCTCTTCTCAAAGTTTCCTTTTAAACCCTCAGGGAGTTTTTCTATTGCTCATTAGGTGCCCATTTGTGGATCCAGATTTTGCTGCCTTGGGATGTTGTGTATAGTAGAAAAAGGAATAGAAAAGTTGATGTGAATTAAGTTTAAATAATTCTTTAATATATAAAGTTCACTATTTAGTCATGCAGCTGATATAATTCTTGTTCCTTTTTTCTTTTTTAACATAATGCTATTAAAAGTTTTGTGCAATGAATAGCAAGACTTGTAGAAACATGACGACAGTTTGCATGCTCTTGTTTATACATAATTTGCATTTAACTGTCTATAAAGCATGCACTGGAGCCATAGATAAAAACTTAATAGTTTCCATATGCTCCACTAAATGATCTTTTGTACCACTGATGACAGCTTGAGACACGTTATGATTAGTGTAGCATGAACCCATAAACTCTACCCTGTGGATTTGTGGGTGATGAAGGCGTGCAGCAGGTGATGTTGGCAATCTTTCCATTGTTCAAGAGTGCGCAAATGTGCACAAAGTTCATTATGTAGTTTTTAATATCTTTTTTTTTGTTCTGCATTTGACTTTTTGTTCTTTCTTCAAAAGAAAAAAAAAATATTACACACACTCTTCTTTATGAAAAGTTCAGAAAATTATCATTTTACAAAAGAAAGTACAACCCTTGTAGTCGTTTTATAACCCTGTTTGCTAGAAGTCTAAAAATCTATCAAGAGTGCCTTATAGCCATTACTAATCCACAGTAGTGTGACTGACAGATGATAATTAACCTGAAACATCCAGTTTTATCCACAGCTTTGTTCATTAATCTTTCACACACCCTCCTTACAATTGTAAATCAGATGCGTACATGGAAAGAATTATTCAAATATATTCAAATATAGTCAGACTATTCAAATGAGCAGGGCCAATGGCTAAGTAACAGTGATTGCAATATCTGTTTATGCACTTCTCTTTCCGTGGCTCTTCCTGGAGTACAACATGAGCATAAAGCCATGATATAAATTGTCAGCAATCAGACTTGTCATCTGACTTGTCACGTACATTTAAAAAGGTGTCCATTTCTAAACAACAAACTAATCAGAAAAGAAATATCCACAGCATGTTTAAATGTAATTGTGCTACAGATTGCTGTCTCACCATGTCTTTCTCTTAGGTATGATTATACTGAATAACAAACCCCAAAGATGAAATTCAATGAAGATCATTTTACTGCTCAAAGACAGCAGTCTGAACAATCTGCCATTATTCTTACAAATCAAATGTCTTATATGACTGCCAATCACCAACTTTAGATACATCATTGATAAGTCTAGTCCATTGAAATCTGTGACCACTGGAAATGGAACATGTGCAGTGGAAGAAAGAGATTAGTTGGGAAAACAGAATGAAACAAGCTAAAAAATATATATTAGTATAGAAGTATATAATATTAATAATGATGTGCAGGGGTTGACACCAAGATTAATACACTATAAAAGGTCTTTCTTCAAGTTCTACTAGAGATGACCAACTTATGCAAGTCTCCCTCTGAAAATGCCAATCAACATATTATATTTAGAAAAGCCATCATAGAGCATGGAATTTCCATAGCTGCTCAGGAGGCAAGAACTCATTTAAACCATTTGTTTATAATGACTTTGTGACACATTGATTCATTTCCATGTCAGGATCTTGTGATAAGAGACAAACACTCTGATCTCACCTCTGGTCACTGCATGCAACCTTGGATGTAACTGGGAACAAACAGTTGTCTTTTTCTTTGAACACTACAAGATCTGACCTGTTTATGTCAGTATATTCTTTAGAACATTAGATGTATTTGTACATTTCTATCCATACTGGCTAACTAGGTGTTTGTTCAGTCTCTTGTCAACTCATGACTTAGCTACTACAACTTGAACGCCACTTCACCACTGAAACTTGTCCAGAACGCAGCTAAATGACTTGTAAAACTATCCCACATTTCTCCATTGCAACGCTTCATCCACTGGCTTCCTGTAGCTGTTTTAATCAGGAAATACTGACGCTTGCCTACAAAACCACAAATAAATCAACACCTGCTTACCACGAAGCACTTATCACACCTCACACTGCAACATACTTTGCCTGACTTTCCAGCACTTCTTGACTGGTCCCACTATCTCACTAGACACACGGAAGGCATGATTCAAGACACTCTGTTGTTTTGAGGTTCTTCACCCAGGTGATGAAATAAACTTCCTTTGGCTGTCCAAACAGGTTAATTACTAACATTTGAAATCAACACTAAAACAAACAACTTTCCTTGCTTTTTTAAATATATTACCTCTCCAGTAGTTTTTTTGACTGATTGCATTATGTGCAAAGCACATATATTTCACAGATATAAAAATATATGTCAGATACTAGTACCTATATGCCATGTATATTTCAAAAATGACCATTTTATATATGTAACATATACTGTATTTTCCCAAGTGCACTTATATGTCACGTATGTGGGTGTAGAATACATGTTTATATATAGGTTAAGGATGTTTATATTTATAATATTAACACAATATAAATGAATGATAACAAAATAATAAATTAACAAAACTGTAACATTGTAACATTAAACATTGTGATATCGTAATTTAACAAAACTATAACATTGTACACATACATTGTGATACTTGAAACACTGCATTCGAGTAATTGTCCTAAGCTGGAGTCAAAAATCTTGAAATAATGTAACTCCCAAAACTTACATATCTAAAAGTAAAAAAGAAAGAAAACAAAATACATTAATCCATTTAAAATACAGGCCTTAAGTGGGGGAGAGATGATGGGAAACAGGTGACGGTGATCAGTAAGTGGGTGAGGCGCTGCGAGTGTGCTGGGTGCTAAGGGAAGGTGTGGCAGGTGGTTCCCTGACACCCATTTACAAAAAATCACTTAAGTAAAGCACAGTTTAATAATAAAAAAAAAAAAATTAAAAAAAGCAAAAAAAAAAAATAAATACCATACCATACCATGATTTAGTAATTGTCTCCAAACCGGAGTCAAAAAATGCAAAAATGTGGAATGATGTAACGCCTATGAGGTCTATGAAATAGTAAAAATAGACAATAACTCAGCATGAAATCTATAATCTATATAATCTATCTAATCCACACTCACCTCTAAGTTGGAGGTCCTGGGACTCAGCCTGCCGCTGTGTCAATGGATCTCAAACTTTCTGACGGACAGACCACAAGCTGTACGGGTGGGAAAACACACCTCATCCACCCTCACCCTCAGCACTGGAGCTCCCCAGGGTTGTGTTCTGAGCCCCCTGCTGTACTCACTGTACACATATGACTGTGTGGCCACTTCCAACTCCACAACCATCATCAAGTTTGCTGACGACACCGTTGTGGTGGGCCTGATCTCCAACAACGACGAGACGGCCTACCTACAGGAAGGTAAAAACCTGGAGAGATGGTGCCAGGAGAACAACCTTCTCCTGAACGTCAGCAAGACTAAGGAGTTGATCGTGGACTTCAGCACGAAGCAGGAGCGGTCATACCAACCGCTAAACATCTGCGGGACTCCAGTGAAAAGAGTGGACAGTTTCCGTTACCTGGGTGTTCACATCACACAGGACCTGTCTTGGTCCTGTCACATTAAAACCCTGGTGAAGAAGGCCCGGCAGCGTCTGTACCATCTGAGACGCTTAAGGGACTTTAAACTACCCTCTCAGGTGCTTAAGACTTTTTACACCTGCACCATCGAGAGCGTTCTGACGGGTAGCATCACTTCCTGGTTCGGGAACAGCACCATGCAGGACAGACGAGCCCTCCAGAGGGTGGTGCGTTCAGCTGAACGTACCATCCACACCGAGCTCCCTGACCTGCAGGACATCTACAGCACGCGGTGCAGGACCAGAGCCAGGAAAATTGTGAAGGACCTCAGCCATCCCAACAATGGACTCTTTTCTCTGTTGCGTTCGGGGAAACGCTTCCGCTCCCTGAAGGCGAACACAGAGAGAATGAGGAGGAGCTTCTTCCCGCAGGCCATTCGGAGTTTAAACCAGGAAACACCCAGAATCTAAAAACTGGCCCACTCTCTCCATCACCACCCTTTTTTTCCCCTGCACAATCACACTTTTCGTGCTACGGCACAATATACACTGGACTTGCACAGCACAGTGCACTTTACATTTCATTTCATTTTCATATTTTCCTTTTCATATTTATTAAATTATTTTTTTTTTGTATATTATTCTTTTTTTTTATACCACACCATCCCGCACAAGGTCACTTTACACCACACCTTACTGCACACGGACACTCATGGACAATCAAAACCATGCCTAACTTGTTTACTGTTGTTTACTGGTTAACTGCACACTGCCATAAACATTTTCTGTGTACATTTTTCTGTGTACATTCTCAGTGTATGTGTATATATATGTATATGTATGTATATATACATATATATGTATATATCTTTATATCTTTATTTATCTGCCTTCTTTTTCTTATTATATTTTTCTTTAAATTTTGTTATTATATTTATATTTTTTTTCTCCTTTTTACCCTATTTTATTCCCTCATGCCGGACCGTCGTCAAAAGCATTTCACTGCATGTCGTACCCTGTATGTATGTGTATGTGACAAATAAAATTTGATTTGATTTGATTTGAAAACATGATGCACATAGTCAGTCAATTTAAAAGACAGGAAGACTTTAATTTTAAATCAAATAAAATTTGATTTTATTTTTCCATTACATACGTTATGAAAGAGTAATTTGGAACAATAACAGTTATTTTTCAGCATTTAAAAAAAAAAATATATATATATATATATATATATATAATTTGAATTGCTTAATTTCAAATACATAAATGGTATATATTATCGGCAAATAATAACAGAATTAGGATGATGTTTACATTTTGTTTATTAAATGTTCATTGCAATTACACAACAGAATTAACATCAAAATGAACGGTTCTTTCAATGTATTTTTAATTTCTTATGCATTTTTTTTATTTGAATGTATTTAATATTTAAATAAAATAGTTTAATTCCCCTGCTTTTACATGTATGCATTTGCCAGATCGACATCCAACAGCAGATGCCCAAAGATAAGCACAAAACTGTTTTCTCAAATTACTCTCTAGGAGAAAATTCTACATTAACATTTATGTGACACTAGTCTAACTTAGTGAATAATTCCATAACTCATCAGGTATCTCATATATTATGCTGTACTTATGTAATGTATTATGAATGGTGTTTCACAATATAATAAAATATTTGCATCTTAGATAGTAAGTTAAAAGCAACCAACAGAACTACAAATATGTTCATATATGTTCACATATATTAACTATCATTATATAAATGATGATAAGTTACTTTTCAATAGTAAGCCACTATCAGAAAATATTTATTAATAGAATCTTCAAAGCACTTCTGTAAATCACTCTGGATAAGTGATTCTGAAAAGCCTATAAGACAAAAAAGTCATATGTGAAGAAATAAATGAAGAACAAATAAGAGATTTATATCAGTTTCCCTATATTGCTTTTCTTTTCACAGATGGCAGGTGGATTTGGAAGGCTTTTTGCTTTTTTCCCAACCTGTGAGCAGCATTTCAATCCATCTAGGGAATCAGAGTAGTTGCAAATATTTGTTAAGAAAAAGGCCATTTTTAACAGCAGAAAGAGGTTTGCGCTTGATCAATCACAGTCCTTGATCAACTTCCCTCCCAAAGGCACAACCTTAATTGGGTGTAACCAGCCATTTACTACATGCAAAGTAATCCACAGTCTTGGCTAAGCAAGAGCAAAGCAAGCTCTCAAGAGCATCATTCAATTACATCTAACTCCCATTAATACCCTCTGCTACACTATAAGCAATGTTAGGCTTTACTGCTCAGAGACAGGATTGTGTCAAGGCAAAGATCTGGGGTAGTCTACAAAAAAATGCGCCTTACATATAAGATAGGCTTCCTTCTGGCCACTCAGCTATAAACCCAGATCAGTGGAATGTTGCAGTGATAGTTGACCTCCTACAAGAATGTTCTATCTCTACACATGATCTCTGGAGCTTAACCAGATTGACCATTGAGTCCTTGGTCACATCTCTTATCAAGTCTCTTGTCTGGGGATTGTCTAGGAGAAATCTTCGTTGTTCCAAAATTCTTGTATGAAGGCCAATGCACTCCTGGGAGCATTTTCGATAGAGCAGATTGTTTTCTAGCCTTCCCCAGATCTGTGCCTCTACACAATCTTTTCTCTTGGCTCCACAGACAGTTTTTTTTGCCCTCTTAGTCTTTGCTCTGACATACATTTTCCGCTGTTAGACCTTATATAGACAAGTGCCTTTTCAACTGTCCAATCAAGAGAATTTGCCACAGGTGGATTCGAATCAAAAGGAAGACAAAAATTATTCAGAGAAATGGAATACACCTCAGGTAAATAAAAAACGTTATAAAAAAAATTCAAAAATGTAACTTAGTAGCAATGTATGGTATTTCACTTTTACATTTTCCTTTTTTCCGTAACTGACTCCAGCGTTATTAAGCTATTTTTAGTCATTGGCTCTAATTCACTAATTAGTGTAGTTATCTCCCTCTGAGGAAGCACCTGGTAAAATGATCACTTTGCAGTGCATGTTTCTTGTTACCATGTGCAGTCTTTAACACAAGTCCAGAGAAATAGAAAGAATTCTCACCTGTTTGAAAAAAGATTTTTATTTCACACTGCTACTTTATATATGTTTTTATTTAATTGCATTCATTATGCAATAGTTATTTTAGCAGAACTCAGGTAAGGCAGCAGGGAGTCCAAACGTAGTGCTGTTGGTTATCCCAAAATACAAGTGGTACCATATGAAAGTGCAAAACAGAGTAGAATGAGGTGAACACTAAATGCAAGGGATTATATTTAGTGTTTACTTTGTAGCTAGAAGAATAAAATAAAATGAGATATTTACACATTAGATATAACAGTCTGTGTCTACTTGCCTATACTCTGGTTGGCATGCTAAAACACAGTGTGTTATGGCTACATGGTGACACAGTGGGAAGCATTGATGTCTCCAACATAATGTCAGAGTTTAGATTACTGTCTATAAAGACATCTACATGTTCTCTTCATTTTGTCATGGGGTTTCTCTGGGTTATTTGGGTTTTCTGTTACTTTCCCAAAAAGATTGAGGTGGATTGGCTATACGAAATTACCACAATTTGTGATGAATAAGTGTGTTTGTGTGCGTGTGGGAGTATATACAGTACGTGCATTGCACTGTAATGGAATGGCATAAAATCTAGATTGAACTCTCCTTCACCATTTATTGCCACTTATAGCTTGGGATTCACAGTGATTAACCATGATTAAGTGATTACTAACAATTATTGATAAATAAAATTAACAGGCTCCCCTTTCATTGAGCTCTTGCCAGATTGTCTAAATACAACAAAACAGATGCAATTATTTGTTTATCGAATGAACATTTGACATTCCACAGCAAACCAGGTCTCACCACACTGCATCATGCACCCCGTGATTGTAGAAGAGATTTCCTCCCAGTGATGCTGTCAGTCATGGTCAATTCTGACATTGACTTTAAACCCATTTTCCTTGTGCAGAATTGAGGAGCATTATTAAATCCCTCTGACTGACAAGTGTGTCACTCTTGTATTTCACCCTGAAACAATATGTGGCCAGAGGACAATATTACATATTGATATTATGACATTATAAACTAATCAATCATATAAATTGTCCCTGAAGGAGGTCATGATTTTTGTTTCATATTTCTCATTTTGTGCACAGATTTTGAGGGAAAGGAGGAAAAGGAGAGGAGGAAGACGTCTACAGAGACGGCAGGAAAAGGAGAAGTGTGAAAGAGTGGCGGTTCAGGTTGGTACTTTAAATGTTGGTACTATGACGGGTAAAGGGAGAGAAGTAGCTGATATGATGGAGAGGAGAAAGGTAGATATGTTGTGTGTTCAGGAGACCAAGTGGAAAGGGAGTAAGGCCAGGAACATTGGAGGTGGTTTTAAACTGTTTTATTATGGTGTGGATGGAAAGAGAAATGGTGTAGGGGTGATTCTGAAGGAAGAGTACAGTGGGAGTGTAGTGGAGGTGAAGAGAGTTTCTGATAGGGTGATGAACGTAAAGCTGGAAGTTGAAGGGATGATGATAAATGTCATCAGTGCCTATGCTCCACAAGTTGGCTGTGAGATGGAGGAAAAGGAAAGATTCTGGAGTGAATTAGATGAAGTGGTAGATGGTGTACCTAGAAAAGAACAATTGGTGATTGGGGCAGACTTTAATGTGCATGTAGGTGAAGGGAACAGAGGTGATGAGGAGGTGATGGGTAGGTATGGCCTAAAGGAGAGGAATGTGGAAGGGCAGATGGTGGTAGATTATGCTAAAAGGATGGAGATGGCAGTGGTGAACACTTATTTTAAGAAGAAGGAGGATCATAGGGTGACGTATAAGAGTGGAGGAAGGTGCACACAGGTGGACTATGTTCTATGTAGGAGATGCAACTGAAGGAGATCGGAGAATGTAAGGTGTTGGTGGGGGACAATGTAGCTAGACAGCATCGGATGGTGGTCTGTAGGATGGTATTGGAGGGCGAAGAAGCAGAGGGGGAGAGTGAGGACTGAAAGAAGAATAAGATGGTGGAAACTGAAGGAGGAAGAGTGTAGTATGAGGTTCAGGGAAGAGGTCAGACAAGGGCTCGGTGGTGGTGAAGAGGTGCTGGATGATTGGAAAACTACTGCAGGAATGATGAGGGTGGCAGCTAGAAAAGTACTTGGTGTGACATCGGAAAATCGAAAGAAAGACAAGGAGACGTGGTGGTGGAATGAGGAAGTGCAGGAGAGCATAAGGAGAAAGAGGTTGGCAAAACAGAAGTGGGATAGACGGAGTGATGAGGAAAGTAGGCAGGAGTACAAGGAGATGCGGCAGCAGGTAAAGAGGGATGTGGCGAAAGCCAAGGAAAAGGCATATGAGGAGCTGTGTGAGAGGTTGGACATTAAGGAAGGAGAAATGGATTTATACCGATTGGCCAGGCAGAGGAACCGAGCTGGGAAGGATGTGCTGCAAGTTAGAGCAATAAAGGATGGAGAGGGAAATGTGTTGACTAGTGAGGAGAGTGTGTTAAGAAAGGTGGAGGGAGTATTTTGAGCAGCTGATGAATGAGGAAAATCAGAGAGAGACAAGGTTGGATGATGTGGCTTTGGTGAAGCAGGATGTAGATAGGATTAGTAAGGAGGAAGTGAGAGCAGCGATTAAGAGGATGAAGAGTGGAAAGTCGGTTGGACCAGATGACATACCTGTAGAAGCATGGAGATGTTTAGGAGAGATGGCAGTGGAGTTTTTAACCAGATTGTTTAACAAGATTCTGGAAGGTGAGAGGATGCCTGAGGAATGGAGAAGGAGTGTGCTGGTACCGATCTTTAAGAATAAAGGAGATGTGCAGTCTTGCAGTAACTACAGGGGAATTAAGTTGATCAGTCACACCATGACGTTATGGGAAAGAGTAGTGGAAGCCAGGCTGAGAGAAGAGGTGACCATCTGTGAGCAACAGTATGGTTTCATGCCGAGGAAGAGCACCACAGATGCCTTATTTGCTTTGAGGATGCTGATGGAGAAGTAAAGAGAAGGACAGACGGAATTGCATTGTGTATTTGTGGATTTAGAGATAGCATACGACAGGGTGCCAAGAGAGGAGTTGTGGTATTGTATGAGGAGGTCTGGTGTGTCAGAGAAGTATGTGAGGGTGGTGCAGGACATGTATGAGGACAGTGTGACAGCAGTGAATTGTGCAGTAGGAACGACAGACTGGTTCAGGGTGAAGGTTGGATTGCATCAAGGATCGGCCCTGAGCCTTTTCCTGTTTGCAGTGGTGATGGACAGGTTGACAGATGAGGTCAGACAGGAGTCTCCCTGGACTATGATGTTTGTGGATGATATTGTGATTTGTGGTGAGAGTAGTGAGCAGGTTGAGAAGAGCCTGGAGAGGTGGAGATATGCGCTGGAGAGAAGGGGAATGAAAGTCAGTAGGAGTAAGACAGAGTACATGTGTGTGAATTAGAGGGAGGGCAGTGGAGTGGTGCGGTTGCAGGGAGAAGAGGTGGAGAAGGTGGAGGAGTTCAGGTACCTGGGGTCAACGGTGCAATGTAATGGAGAGTGTGTTAGAGGCAGGGTGGAGTGGGTGGAGAAGAGTGACAGGAGTGATATGTGATAGAAGAGTATCTGCAAGAATGAAAGGGAAAGTTTATAGGACTGTGGTAAAACCTGCGATGTTGTATGGATTAGAGACAGTAGCATTGAGTAAAAGACGGAGGCGGAGCTGGAGGTAGCAGAGCTGAAGATGTTAAGGTTTTCGTTGGGAGTGATGAGGATGGACAAGATTAGAAATGAGTTTATTAGAGGGACAGCCCATGTAGGATGTTTTGGTGACAAGGTGAGGGAGGCGAGATTGAGATGGTTTGGACATGTGCAGAGGAGGGACATGAATAATATTGGTAGAAGAATGCTAAGGATGGATCCACCAGGTAGGAGGAAAAGAGGAAGGCCAAGGAGGAGGTTCATGGATGAGACATGCAGGTAGTTGGTGTGAAAGAGGCAGATGTAGAGGACAGGGTGGTATGGATCCGCTGCGGCGACCCCTAATGGGTGCAGCCGAAAGAAGAAGAAGAAGAAGAAGAAGAAGAAGAAGAAGAAGAAGAAGAAGAAGATTTTGAGGGAAAGGGTTTTGAGACAATACATTTCATGAGGGGGACTGAATTTTAAATGTTATGTTGATTATTAAAATAAAATTAGGAACACTTCCTCAGCCTATTTAAAGTTATCTTTAACCATTGCAGATCGGATAAGAATAGGAATAATGAATAATAATAAAAATAAAATAAAATAAAGAATAATGACTGCTTATCTTGACCTCATGGTCACATTAAGTTGTGCCTACTATGTCGACACACATGTCGACACACGTGTGTGTGTGTGTGTGTGTGTGTGTGTGTGTGTGTGTGTGTGTGTGTGTGTGTGTGTGTGTGTGTGTGTGTGTGTGTGTTTATGTTTGTACTTCAACAAATTCTTTCACAAAAAATCTTCTGTATGTGAAGATCCTGCTAGTTACCCAAACTTAAAAATGTTTAATATTTTTATAAAGCACAAAAAATGCATAATTAGCTACATTTCTAATAATGTATAAACTGCACGTATAACCTTGTGTGCCAGAGAATTCATTTTAATTAAGGCTGGAAATGGGTGTATCAATGCATCATATTGCCTGTTTAGTCAAAATGACTACTTAATACTTTTTTACATTTGATTAAAGAGAGTCAGTAAACTGAAGTGACCCTCACAGTTTTTGTGCAGAAATAACAGTTAAAGCAAGTTAGAGCAAAGTTTAAGCAATTACTTTAAACCCATTATATTGTGACTGTTCGCTTATATTTTCTTTGGATAGATTCCATTTCCAAAGGGTTTTTTTCCATTGAAATGGCCACAGTTCATCTTCTGTGGTATTCTGCCTATTTTCAGGTTGGATCAACTCAGAGTATTCACAAAATAAAGGCTAAAACACACACATGACAGTTCCTACAAAAGATGAAAAGAACCTTCGTGTTGCTTCATGCTGTATTATATATCGTCTCTAGCCTACGTATGTAACCCCAGTTCCCTGAGAAACACTTTGGAAACGCTTCATTACATGTGTAATCGGTCCAATGGAAAGTGCAGCGTCACCGGCGGGGTGACGTCACAACCAGAACGCTATAAAAAGCACATGGAGAGAAGCGAAGGTCAGCTGGGGGACCAGCCCGCAGCATTGCAGATGTCCTGGAGGGAAACTCCAGAGTACCAAGGGGCTAACACACTACGGGTCCAGTGTGCTCTGACCCTGAACTGAGCGGGGAGACCAGAGGACTCATAGAAGGATGCGACATCATCAATAATCCACCTGCTCAAAGTCTGCTTGTTGGAGGCCTCTCCTCAGAGGGCCGTAGCAGAGGAGCAGTTGTTTCCAACTTTCTCCAAGTACTCATCCTGTGGACGTAAGTGTCCAGTGTTGCACCAGGCACAGCCGGTTCAGCTTCTCCTGGTCTGGGGCCTGAAACGGAGGATGGAATGCCTGGAGCGTAGCAGGTCATGGGAAAAGGGAACTTAATAATCTTTTTATTTATTTTTTTTTATGAAGTTGATGTGGTATTTTACACACTGCAAGTAAATTTACTCTTCTTCTATTCAAGGTACCTTTCTTCTTGTTGTTTGTTGAATGTTAAGAATTCCTTCTTTAAATATTCTCTACTGTCATTGATTCAGATAGCTTATTACAAGTCAGAAAACTAATTCAGCTTTATATTATGAGCATACTTAATATATATATATATATATATATATATATATATATATATATATATATATATATATATATATATATATATATATATAATTATATATAATTTTTGCTTTAACATTACTCATGAATTCTGAAACTACAAGTTCCTGCAGTGGCTTTGCCATGAAAGCAGTTGGGTTTACACATTATTCGTGTTCTGTGTTAGAACATTTATGCTTTTCACATTCTTGAAAAAAAAAAATGGGTTTGTTCTAATCCTGGATTTGCCATTAACATCCATCACACTGAATAGGATTATAGTGGCCTGCATATATCTCAAGCAATTTAAAATTACAAGTATGACGGCCCCATACTTAGCACTCATAAATTCAAACAGGCAGACTTATAGATCATTGTCTTTTTCTGGCCAATGCGATGAGCCCTAACTCTATTTCATTAGCAGAGCTTTCTCTCCCTACACATGCATGTATAAATCCAAATTTTTAGCTACTGACCCGATATGGAACAATACAGTTACTGTTCACTTTATTAGGAACACATGCATATTCATTCAGATGTATGATTATCCAATCAAGTGGCAACAATGCAATGAAAATAAATGATGGTAAAAATAAACTTTAGAATGAAGAAAAAGGCTGTAACCATGGCAAGAATGTTGGTACCAGATGGGTTGGTTTGAATATTTCTTAATTAACTGAGCTGTAGAATTTACCCAGAATAGTGCAAAAAAATAAAAAATAAATAAGAGACTGTTCTGTTGCTAGAAACATCTGGTTGATAAGAGCAGTAGGAGGGAAATGGCCAGATTGGTTTGAATGTGAGAAAGATATCGTAACTCTATAACCATGCTTTCAATTGTGGTGACAGAAAAACATGCACAAAACCCAAAGTGAATTTGCTGAGGAACACATCAAGGTCCACTCTTGTCAGGCAAGCACAAGGGTCTGAGACTACACTGGGCAAGAATGACCCAACATTGACATTAAGATAAAAAAAAAAAAAAAAAACACCTGGTCTTTTTCTGGTCTTCAACTGTTCAGTTTGGGTGAGTCTCTAATTCATGTTCTGGGGCAGGGGTCTCCAATCTTTTCCAGAAAGGGCCAGTGTGGGTGCAGGTTTTCATTCCAACCAATCAATGGTCACACCTGATAGTCATTGAAAATGAAGATCATTAGATTTGAACAGGTAGAATTTGGTGTGGAATAAAAACCTGCACAAACACTGGCCATTTCTGGAAAAGATTGGAGCCCCCTGTTCTAGGGCAGGGGTCACCAACCTTTTTGACACCAAGAGCTACTTCTTGAGTAACGACTAATGTGAAGGGCTACCAGTTTGATACACACTTCTGAAATAACAAATATGCTCAATTTACCTTTAATTATATGGTAATATTAATAATTAAATAATATTCATCTACACCAGGGGTGTCAAACTCAATTGCACACTTTAGGTTGCGGGCCGAACAGGATAAACATTTATTGAACACACTAAAACAATGTTTTTTAAACATAAATATGAATAAAAACAGACAGGAATATTATTCGAAAATAAGTCAACTTAAACTTTAAATAACTTCAAATATTTTACTCTCCATAAAAATATCTCCGGTCAAACACCAGACATCTCAGAGCTTCATCATGCAGCTCTTCAGAAACTCTCCTTCAGTAAATAACCGGCTGATGTGACTCTGATTTCTCCTCTGCTTTCACACCAGCTTTACTTTGTGATTTTGCTCTGGTAAAAAACGTCTGCTGAAATGTCCGATTCTTCTTTAACTCTTCTACTTTCTGTATCTTCTGCTCTGCATTCAGGTTTTTCAGCTTCTCCTGATGTTTTGTCTCGTAGTTCCATCTTAGATTGAATTCCTTAATTACAGCCACATTCGCTCCACTAATAAGACACACGTGTTTACCGCCAGTGTCAGTAAACGTATACTTAGAATCCCATCGGTTTTGAAAGGCTCTGTTTTCAGAATCCACTTTTCTCTTCGCCATTGTGAGGGGCTTCACAATAACTTTACAACAGGGTTAAATACATCAACAGAAGCTCGACTTGATTGACGCTGGAATGTTCCCAGGTAGTCTAGCGTTCGGTAAGGCAGCTGAAGCGCTGCATTGTGGGATCTGTAATTTGTGTTATCAGCGCATCATATCGCCGGGCCATTAATAACAATAATAATAGATCTATGTAAAATCATCTTTGATAAGCCTGAGTTTGACACCCCTGATCTATGTGAAGACACTGATCATGTTAATGATTTCTCACAATAATTATCTACAATGATTTAACAAGGTAGGAAACAGCAATTTTTTTTAAATGTCCCATGGGCGACTCATGTGGTCCTTGCGGGCAACCATGTTGGTGACCCCGGGTCTAAAATGACAGGAGTAGACCTTAATGTGTTCTTCTCAAAATGTGTTGTGTTTTCCTGATATGTTTTTTTCTGCTTCCCACAGTCCTACAGAGTGATTGTTTAAGTATCCTGTCATCCAGTCTGGTTTGGTCCATTAATCTCTCTCATCAACAAGGTGTTTCAGCCAGCAGACCCTCTGCTGACTGGTGGTTTTTATATACATATATAAATATATATAAATATATATAAATATATATATATATATTATATATATATTATATATATATATATATATAAATATATATACATATATTATATATATATATATATATATATATATATATATATATATAGTATATATATATATATATATATATATATATATATATATATATATATATTATTATATATATATATATATATATATATATATGTATATATATATATATATATATATATATATATATATATATATATATATATATATATATATATATATATATATATATATATATATAATATATATATATATTATATATATATATACGTATATATATATATATATATAATATATATATATATATATATATATATATATATATATATATAATATATATATATATATATATATATATAGGGGGTTTTTTTGTTGTTGTTGTTGTTTTCACAATTGTTTCTAAACTTTATGACTACTGTGTGTAGAATTGCCAGAAAATCAGTTGTTTTTGAATACACATACCAGCTGGTCTGACACCAAAAACCATGCTACAGTTAAAATGAAAACCAATAAACAATTTTATCCATAATCCTTCCTTTTCTTCTATCATCTGTCTCCATACCCTCCTGTCCATAAACCGCCTCCTTGGCCTTCCTCTTTTTCTCCTTCCTGGTGGCTCCATCCTCAGCATTCTCCTACTGATATACCCCATGTCCCTCCTCTGCACATGTCCAAACCATCTCAGTCTCGCCTCCCTCACCTTGTCTCCAAAACGTCCTACATGCGCTGTCCCTCTAATAAACTAATTTCAAATCCTGTCCATCCTCGTCACTCCCAACGAAAACCTCATCATTTTCAGCTCTGCTACCTCCTGCTCCACCTCCTGTCTTTTACTCAACCCCACTGTCTCTAAACCATACAACATCACAGGTCTCACCACAGTCCTGCGATGTTGTATGGTTTAGAGACAGTCCCTTCGATCACAAATCACTTCTGTCACTCTTCTCCACCCACTCCACCCTGCCTGCACTCTTTTCTTGACTTCTCTAACACACTCTTCATTACTTTGCACTGTTGACCCCAGGTACCTGAACTCCTTCACCTTCTCCACCTTTTCTCCCTGCAACCCACCACTCCACTGCCCTCCCTCTAATTCACACACATGTACTCTGTCTTACTCCTACTGACTTTCATTCTCCTTCTCTCCAGCACGTACCTCCACCCCTCCAGGCTCTTCTCAACCTGCTCCTTACTCTCACCACAAATAACAATATCATCCGCAAACATCATAGTCCATGAAGAGTCCTGTCTGACCTCGTCCGTAAACCTGTCCATCACCACTGCAAACAGGAAAGGGCTCAAAGTCGATCCTTGATGCAGTCCAACCTTCACCTTAAACCAGTCTGTCGTTCCTACTGCACACTTTACTGCTGTCACACTGCCTTCATGCATGTCCTGCACCACCCTCAGATACTTCTTTGACACAAATGACTTTCTCTTACAGTACCACAACTCTTCTCTCGGCACCCTGTCGTACACTTTCTCTAATCCACAAACACACAATGCAACTCCTTTTGACCTTCTCTATACTTCTCCATCAACATTCTCAAAGCTAATAATGCATCTGTGATGCTCTTCCTCGGCATGAAACCATACTGTTGCTCACAGATGGTCACCTCTTCTTTCAGCCTGCCTTCCCCAACTCTTTCCCATAACGCCATGGTGTGACTGATCAACTTAATTCCCTGTAGTTACTGCAAGTCTGCACATCTCCCTTGTTCTTAAAGATCAGTACCAGCACACTCCTTCTCCATTCCTCAGGCATCCTCTCACCTTCCAAAAACGTGTTAAACAATCTAGTTAAAAACTCCACTGCCATCTCTTCTAAACATCTCCATGCTTCTACAGGTATGCCATCTGGTCCAACCGACTTTTCACTCTTCATCCTCTTAATTGCTGCTCTCACTTCCTCTTTACTAATCCTATCCACTTCCTGCTTTACCATCTCCACACCATCCAACCTTTTCTCTCTCATTTTTCTCATTCATCAGCTGCTCAAAATACTCCCTCCATCTTCTCAACACACTCTCCTCACTAGTCAACACATTTCCATCTCCATCCTTTATTTCTCTAACTTGCAGCACATCCTTTCCAGCTCGGTCCCTCTGCCTGGCCAATCGGTACAAATCCTTTTTTTCCCTCTTTAGTGATTAACTTCTCATACAGCCCCTCATATGACTTTTCCTTGGCTTTTGCCACATCCCTTTTTACCTGCTGCCGCATCTCCTTGTACACCTGCCTTCTTTTCACATCACTCTGTCAATCCCAATTCTGCCAACCTCTTTCTCCTTATGCTGTCCTGCACTTCCTCATTCCACCACCACGTCTCTTTGTCTTCCTTTCTTTTTCCAGTTGTCACACTAGGTACCTTTCTAGCTGTCTCCCTTATCACTTCTGCAGTAGTGGCCCAATCATCCAGCACCTTTTCACCACCACCGAGCCCCTGTCTAATCTCACACTACAGTGTTCCTCCTTCAGTTTCCCTAACCCTAGGTACACCTTCTACCACTTCATCTAGCTCACTCCAGAATCTTTCCTTCTTCTCCATCTCACAACCTACCTGTGAAGCATAAGCACTGATGACATTTATCATCTTCATATACCTGTGGCGGTCGTTGGTAACCCGGGCCTCGACTGATCCTGTATGAATTTTTCTTGCGTGAACCCGCATATTTGATTTGATTTGTGATTTGCACATGTTTTTACGCTGGATGCTCTCCCTAACACAACCCTCCCTATTTATCCGTCTTGGGACCGGTACTAAGAGTGCACTGGCTTGTGCAACCCTAATGGCTGGGTTAATTTTCTCCATAATTGATGTGACCATTAACTGAAGCTTGTGATGCGTTTTTTTTGCGATTGATGCTGATTGGCTGATTAGAGAACGGAATCAAAATAAAGGTGTACAGACTTTCCTTAAAAAGTTGGTAGTGAGAGTATATACCAAAGTAAGAAATACTTAAAATTATTTGTTGGTAAGTATTTCACAAAACCACTTATAAAACTATATTTTTACAATCATGCAACACTGCGATGTATCATATACTACATGTATCATATACTACAAGTCACACACTAAATAAATGTTATGAGCCATTATCAAGAGGACCCCCAATGTCTCACCTATCATCTCCTCCTCCTCATTATTGTTATCTAATTATGTGGTATTTAAAATCTATATAATGTATATTTTATTTATTTTGTTAATGTATATTCTCATGCATAGTATAGATGTTCTATATGACAGAAATACAATTATATTCAATTTTAATTGTACTCTCTTTAATGCACTGCAGTTGAGTTAACTGAAAATGCGTGTTAGAGATGCTGAATATTGCACTGGCTTACAGAAATAATTCAAGTTGATATTATTTTTAAGAGTAAATAGAAAATATTCTATTGCACTGAGGTTTCATGTTAGAACTTCTATTTCTTTCATTCTCAGCAGCAATCCATCTTGTCTACTTAAGGGAATTAGTTTTCAATTAACTGTTGCCAACTCACTTGAATGGCTGTGTAATTAAGAATGATGATATAATCTTGGAAGTCAATTTTACTAGTGAATAACTCTGAATGCCATCAATCACTATATAAACTGGGGAAGTGACTGGCTTGCATTGTAGCATGATGAAAAAGCAGATGGACTTTAGCAAAGTTTTTGTTCGTACAGATGACCCTTTCCCAACATGAACTTCTCATAATGTTTTGTATCATGATTATCAGATTGCAAATAACTGAAAAGACTCAAATATGAAAGATTGCTTGATAATATTTAAATATATATAAAAAAATTCTCATTGAAGTTTATCAAAAACTAAGTATATAAAAATGTGGTTTTGTTAAGTGTATAAAAGGCATTTGCTAGCAAGCATATTTCATTTTTATAATCTAATCTTGTCTAATCTTATCTAATCTGACTATAAGATTTTAAAAAAAATTATATGATTAAAGCAATAAACATTAAAAATAAATTAAATGTCTGTCAATTTATCTTTATAATTATATAGCTACACAAATACTTATCTTTTATTTTTTCATTCTGTTTAAATCACAGACTAGAAATTATCTTTTACTTCAGTTTAAACTAAACAAACTGGAGGCAAAAGATTTTCTACCAGAATCTATCATTTAAAACATCATAAGATATCTATTATAGTACAAAGAATACATTTTATTTTAGAATTCACAAACATCTCTAATACTACTTGTGAAAGCACAATATACTCTGGCAATAGGAATAACAAGATATGACCATTTAAACAAAACCCTTTACTAAAGCCTGATTAAAAAAGTGATACACTGTTATAAAGTCAGCTTTACTGGAAAGTATTGAGTTTTAGCATGTAGCAATAGCTGGCAGTTCAAGTAAGCAAAATATCATATGGGTTGTTCATGTAAAGGTTTTCGGTAGGACGGTATTGGAAGCAAAACAACTATTTTAATCAAATGAATGAAACTAACTCAATATACCTGTCTAATATAAGAACACAGCAAAAAAAACAATGTTTATCCCTCAAACTGATTTTCTTGTGTAATTGGAGGTGGTGACAGAATGTATAAAATAATCAAATAACAAAAAAACAAACAGAAATAAAGCCTTATTTATTATTTAGACCCAAAGGGCAATGGTATAATTTTGAGCCTTTTTATTCATACTGGAGTTCTGCAAAAATGTCACACAGAAAATGAAATCCATCACCTGAAAAAAATCATCTGTCCTCATTCTGCCTTTTTCTTCAATAACAATAAGAAATGTTGCGTTGTGCTAAATATTTTAGTATTTTGATGAAAGCAACACAAACTAAATTAAAGCAAGTGCTGGCCATGATATAAATATTTTTTAAAAGGGCCTCCCTAATACAGTCTCAAGTTGGGATCATTAACCTTATTCAGTGCAACAAACAGATACTGAAAGGTAGCCAGAGCAGATCAGTCACAGCTGGGTTCTACTTTAAAACTAAATGAAAAGGTGCTGAAATTAATTGGACACCAGGTGGTCGTTGTTAATTTTCTACACCTTAATGAGGTGAAAAAGCCACACAGTGCTGCTGATATGTCATTGTACCTGGATAGTAAATTACCTGAGTTTGTCACTGTTGCTCTTAATTGGTAGTGGGCTTGTTCGGATTAACCATGAGGCTAGGTCAGCTAAAGCTCCGAAGTTAAAGTATGCAAGAGGTCTGAAATTTGCCATAGGAGTTTTCGCATCGAAAAGCATAAAATTATTCAGTAGTGTGATTTGTGTAATTAAATGACAAATGTAAGGCTTAATGACTACTGTAAAACTCTCCAACTGTTTTGATTCCATGTAATTATTTGTCTTGCCTCAGATGTGACCATGTGTGAAAGTTTTATGGTCACTGCCACTTGCAACATTTTCCATTTTTCATGACAACTTTATGCCTAGGGCTGTCTCGGAACATGTTGTATTTCTTATTTCTTGTGTTTTGAGATGGTGGGCCAATGTAACAGAACACAGATGTGTCAGAGGTGATAACACTCCCTGGATCATCCAGCCATCGACCTGCTTCCTTCTCGTCTCCTGCTCTCTCTTCTGAATTTTTTGCACTCTCTGCTCTTTATGTAACCTGGCCTCTCAGTTTTAAAATTGACCTGGTGTAGACTTTATGCTTTAACTGGAACTTCATACTTCTTTTAGTAGAAAAAATAAAGATGATCTAAAAATACAAACATGCAACTGTATTTAAAAAAAAAATCTAATTACAAAACACACTATTTAGGAAATTCTTGAACTGACTGACTACTAAATTTTTTACATTTGATTTTAAAATCAAGCTGCTTATTTTAACTCACCTTTATACAAATGCCTAAGAAATATTCTGCAACTAGTAACACAAAATGAGATCCAGTGATAATAGCTAAACAGTATAACATAATTTAAGAAAGCTTAGTTACTAAGGTTTAAATAAAGTTCCCTGACTGACTGACCTAACCATTTAATTTATTTTTTTTAGCAAAAACAACATTGGCTGTAGTCTTGCAACAGGTAGAGTAGATGCTAGATTTATTATTTCTCCCAGTAGTAAAGTACAAAAATGTTATTACTTTAAACACATTGCAGTGGTCAATCATAAATTTGAGGACTATAACCATAATTAGCTGTGCATAATAGCTGGAATACCCTTACCACTTTAAAATGAGTTTTCTTTAACGCAAACAAAATATCATGTGTTGTCAATTTTATGTCCGCCATAAAAAATATCTAATGTAGGACATTTATACCTTAAAATGTAAATCAATGATTGATTGTAAAAAACAAAGATGATTTGTGAGTGATTGCACAACTAAAACAGGCTTTACTCACTGCTGGTGGGTCAAGGAATCTGTTTTCTATACTCATATAAACATCTGTGATATGAGTTGAAAAGCCATAATGAGTTTAGTACAGTCACTCACAATGTAAAAGTCTTGAAATAAAGCACTACATAAACTCAGAGCAGCCGTGGGCGGAGGTGGCATCACTTAGTTCAAACATAATCTCATTCTCTCCATTACAGGGTGAATGATTTTCTGTTGCACCTCTTGGTAGCCAACAATTTGAGGTGCTAGTAGAAACTGTTAGTTAAATGTTAGAATTTTTGTTGGCTTAGGTTCAAGTCACTTTTCAAAGATTTTAATTATACAGTTAGCAGTGCTATGTTGTTTATCATGATTAAAATTTGCTGTTGATTATTAACTTTATAGCAATGTCAGAACCTACCTAATTATGCCTTCTTTTAAATACCTGATTGTAAAAACTAAAGGGTAGGTCTGTCTCTCTTGGATTCAAATAGAAAAACATTACAGGATGTGTTGTCCAGCTATTTCATAGAAATAAAAAGATCTGGATTGCTAGTTATTTTAATTTCAGGTTCTGATTTGTACACTCACCAAGGCCTAAATGCTGCTACTGGAATTAATAGTGAAGCTTTTGTCTAATTCCCAAGGCTTGCCTTACTGTTTTTATATTTCTCTTTATAAAGTGCATACCTTGGGAATTATATCTGATATTAATACTTCGACCCTAACAGTGAGTGTACAAAGGGCATCTAGGAATGCTTCAACTTGCTTTGTTAAATGCTCTATAATTACTAGCATACATTCTTTCAACCACAGTGTGGTAATGATAATGACTTTGAACTCTCCTTGTACCAGTGTAAATAGCTGTCTTGTTTGCTGTCTCATTCTTACTCTGGAGGTTTCATCATGGTTACACTAAGCACTTGGAGTAAATTTGTAACTATTCATTTATTAATCTTCAGAAAGCACTTTATCCTCATCAGGTTGTAGTAGATCCAGATCTCAGGAACACTGGGTAAAAATATGTTGCATAGGAAACCAGTCAAACATAAAAAATGTGATCTTGGATATTTATGTACAGCATTGGATTCTGTCTGTTAAATCTGTCTTGGCAGTAGTATTCATTAATTAAATTGACAATATTATTTTGCTTTCTTAATCTTTCCAAATGTTTTTGGCTTTAGTTTGATTTCAGATTTATTTTGCTACCTGTCAGCATCTAAATATGTGTACAGTCATCCTGTGATGCTCTTCACATACACATGAAGTATTGCTGAGTCACTGTTTAGCTTTAATTTGTCCAGTTGCCTTTGCTAATAGATATAATAAACATAAAGTCTTTTTTTTTGTGTGTGTTATATTTTTATTTGTGCGTTGATAGTCCCTATGCATCATTTGCAGGTAAGTATTAGCTGTTCTGGAATATTTCTATTTTCTTTCTTAATTTTAATTTTAATTTTTTACATATTTTTGTAATTATTACAAATATTTTATATTCTATTTGTGTTCTTTTTTATGTTAGTGTTTCTTCATGACAATAAACCAAGCACCTTTTATTTTTTTTTCCTTTTCATGAAAAATTACAAAAACTACTCCTTGATCTAAATCCTATTTTATAATCAAATTGCATAAACCAAATATGCAGTGAACTAGTTAACTTTAAAAGTTCATAATCCTTTAATATTGGTGATATTTTCTTCAGAGTATGATCTCTTATTCTGTGTCCCCTTTGTAACGTTATAACTAGAATGAATATTGTTTTGAATAGGAAATTGGGTGGGTAAAGCATTCCAAATATCCACTGTGGACTGGGATTATACCTCAGGCTAACTTAATCTTATCACTGCATTAAATTTTAATTGTTGTCAATGTTCCTTTTTCGCTGTGCATGACAAATGAACATAAACATCTCTTGGTAATTCTTCTGATCTAACAAACATGGGCAAATGCACAATATATTGATTTTAGCCGTAAAAACAACATCTGCTTTAGCTGAGCTAATGTAAATGAAATTATGATATTCTTATTAAGATTAAGAATAAGGTTTATTTACACATGCTTTGTATACATATCTACAGGAAGCTGCAATAATGTCCTCTAGACCAACTAATAGAAAAATGAATTCAGCATATAGCTTTACCAATTTAATATAAAAGGCATATAGTTCCAGCAAGGCTGCTCCCATTGGAAACATAAGCGAAGGAAGAATACTGCACTTCCTCACATGAGATCCTATAAAGTCATATATCCTAGACCTGGTCATTGGGTCATATACTTATAAACTGATAAATAGCCTAGTTAAAGTTGCTCTTGTGGGTTCATAAAATTGGCCATGCCTCAATAAAAAAAGTTACAGCTTTCATTTTGCCCTAATGTTTTCACTGTATTCAATTATTACTACTTTGGGGATCAGACATGGATCCATTTTCACAGCTACTGGTTGAAGGATAGATCGTTCTAAATATAGGGCTTGCAATCAATCACTGAAACAACTCCACATCCTAAATGGCCTGGTACAACATTTTATCTTAAGATATTCCAGTTCAGTCAATGTGTATGTGTCATTGTCACAAGCACTCACTCTTAACCTTAGTTCCTGTGAGCCTATTATGAGATGCTCTTAATAAAAAAAAAATGCATCAGCTGCAATTGCTAGTGCAGAGCGTCTGCCCTTTTATTTTGCACGACAGCAAAGGGACTTTTCCTGGAAGCTAACAGTCTTCGAGCTTTTAGCTGCCTGCCACCATCAGCATAATTAAGTTGAGCAGCTGTGTTTGACCCTCGTGTACATGTCCTTGGGAAAACTGATTGCTAAAGATATTGATAAACTGATCCTGCAGCCAATAAGCTGAGAGAAACAAGTGTTCAGGAGGGATGAGCCTGACAGTATGTATGGATCAAGTCACTAGTCTGATGTTCACTGTACAAAATAGCTTGTTCGCCTGTCTAATTCCCTACTGAGATCTTTGTATGTCATTTAAAATGAATCTGCTGGAAATTTTTTGAATTGCATTATTTTTAGAAGAGTGCAATCTCAAGCCATTTTAGAATTTATTTATAATGTATGTAATGTTGATTTTTATAATGCACTTTTCTAATTTGGACATCTGTATGAATTATTAAAAACTTGTACATGCATTTCATGGCCATTCCTGAACTCATTTTTTTAGCTGGAGAAAACAATCTTTCTACAGAACTGATGAGCCAGTTTTGCATTAAACTCAAATTGTGAAAAAAATAAAATAAATAAATATTAGGTTTTGAATATGTATTTTTATATGTTCCTGCACTTCAGCAATTTAAAAACAAGTCAGAGTTTAGACACATTTGCAAAACCCTACACTGTTTCCCCTCCAGACTTTTAGGTCATGCCTGATCTTTTAGTTTCTCTTACTCTGATACTAACCATGCAAGTTAGCACCTTTTAAATGCTTAACACATAGTGCCTGGAGGTGCTGGAAGGCAAAAGCAGAAATGTAAAACAGTCCAGGAACAGCAGTTCTGCACAGCACATTTTTTTGCTGAAATTCAAAATCGAAACTCCATAATCCCAGAATGACCTAATTACAAAATATAACATCAAATTGCCAGAAACTGCACTGCTGTTTTCTCATCTTTATTTAGAGTAGTTGCCCCAGGATAGTAGCTGTTAGTGGGTCTTGTTAAGACATGTTCAAGTATAAATTAAATGTATAATTCGGTATACAATCAGTACTACAGTGACAGAGTGCATGCAAATTAAACTATATGAGTCATGTATCATTCTGTAGAATCTTCTATACATGTGAAAAGCACCCATTAAAAACAAGACTCTTTAAAGCCATTCTGTGTCAACCAGTGGCTCAGACATGTATCCACCTTTCAAATAAAGAATAATTTGTATTCGGATGCCATTCAAAACAGTAGTGACCTGAATGTAGTGAGATGCACACAGATAAATGAATAATTTAATAGGGCTTTTGGATTGGTATTTGATTAGCATCAGCACCACAGATAACATCCGCTGAAAGAGATAACGAAAATAAGAAGCCCCCTGTGGTTTCTGACTCACCTGAATATCAGTAGGGAGTCTTTAATGGACTGTTCTATTAGCAAGCCATCAACTGTGCTGTACTTTGAAGGACTTCTGAAATCCTAAGTAATGCAACAGTAAATGAATCACATTCAAATTTGATTTAAGGCTGAATTATTTTTACAATTTATTCTAAGAAGAATTGCGTATGTTTTGAATACACTTAATGCCCAAGATTCTCAAGGGTGAATCTACTAGTCACATGAAAACATGAAATTTGGCCATAAGGCAAATTCATAATACATGACTCAGATGAACTTTATGTAATGTAATGTTGTTTCCTTAATAAATAAGTCATACACAATTGATATACTCCACCATATATTATGCGCAAACCGACAAACCACTGGAAATATTATTCAATCATTTTTAAAAAATGCTGATAAATATAGAAGCATGGATTTGTATAGAGGGAGGGAAGGGGAGATATTGTATAAGTGATATTGTGTTTATACATAAAAAGACTATGAACGAGATGTCAGTATAAATTACTGTTGAATGAGATGCATGTCTCATGACAAAGCATTTTGATAACTGCTTAAGAAATTAATTAGTTTTTTGGGGTTTTTATGGTCTATTAAAATTGGCATGCAGAATGATTGTCAACAATCTTAATAAGTCTTAATAAAAACATTTTTTTGCTTTTGTGTATGTTTGTGTGTGTGTGTGTGTGTGTGTGTGTGTGTGTGTGTGTGTGTGTGTGTGTGTGTGTGTGTGTGTGTGTGTGTGTGTGTGTGTGTGTTTTCTTGCATGCTTTGCTGGGGTCACTAGAGAGAGTTCCAGAAATGCAGGCAGATGGCTCACAGTCTACGCACTCAGAACACTGTGACAGTCCCCAACAGCTCCTCTGAGAAAAGGGTAATTAAATACTGAATTTAATCAGATTCTTCAAATTAAAGTCCAGCTGGGTTCTCTCCCAAACTCTCCTGCTGTTCATCATCACCAATGCCTCTCCTTTGTATGAGCTGTCTGTGGAGCTCACTGTAGATGACTCACAAAACACAAAACCTACCTGCTGCAGAGAGACAGCCTGGAGCTGATAATTAATGATAAAGTATTGTCTTCACAGTTGTGACAGGGCAGGTAGATACTGAAAACAAAACTGGCCTGAGAAAAGGGTAACTAGTGTGTAGAATTTGTGTACAGAGTTGGTGTGCCAGTATAACAGTTTTAGTCACTTCTGTTCATAGTGTAACACACGGATAACAGATGAAAAGTAGAGGAGCCTCTGTTGTTACGTTCTGTTTCTCTGATCTTCATGCCAGCTTTTGCTTGACACTGAGAAAAGGCTATCACTGAGAAAATATTTTGGGGATGCATTCATTAATTCGGGGCACATAAGACACATTTTATTAGGAAGATTGCAAAGCTGCTATGATGTTAAGGTGGGATTTTTATGCAGCATCTATAAACTATAGTGGCAAATGTTCCTGTGTTACGGAAAATGAGAAAAACTGACCTCTTCATGTTGTATCACTATGGGGGAGGGCAGGCCATTTCTAAGCCAAAGACTTGGCACAATTTCAGCACCTTGGATAGCGTAGGCAACTGCGCTTTATTTAAAAACCCACAAACCGAATTGGAATTAGTAATAATTATGATCATATAATTGTTACCAAACACTACAGCTCAATCAACTGCTGATTATTCAACTTTAAGTTTACACATGAGCAGAGCATGAATTTTTAATAATAATATTTATTTTTTATTTTTTGTCCACACCTCGGGGAGATCTGTCCTACATATTTTAAGCATCCTCCACGAATTAGCTGGATTAAACAAGTTGATATAATATAATGTAATATAATATAACATAATAGAAATGTCTTAATATGATGTATTGTTTAAAGAATTTGCGCATCTGTTTCTAAGGGGGGACTAGGGGGAGGGGGTTGAAATGGGAAATGGGGAAGTTTGCTCCACAAATAAGACCTGACGCACCCAAACGCGCATGATTTCCTTCCGTGTTGGAAATGGGCTGTATGCAAAAGCCGAGCCTTCTTTTTATATCTCCAGCAGCTCTGCATGTGCCTGAGTCAGACATCAGGGAACAGCCTGGGGCGCTAGGATCCGGAGGGGAAGGACTCTGCATTGCCTTCCCGCCTCGCTGATGTTGAGAAAGGGGGAAAAAAACAGTAAGAGATTCCTGCTGGTGAGCTCGACTTCCCAACTTCCTGCACGAAGCAGCGCGAAGGCTCGCAACACCGAACGCTTAAACGCTGATATCTACGGTGGAGAAAAGGAGAGAAGAGCGAGGTGAAAGTGTGCACCGGCAATATTCATCTCGGAAAATGTGAAGAGTGTGTTCCGATCGCGGGATGCGCGATATGCCCCAAAACATTAATACTACTTGCTCCCCTTTTGCACTATTTCGCTCATCTGCGCAGACATTGCATTAAAAGCGCTTGGAGGTTTGAATACGGCGTTTGCTCAACCCTGACTCTCAGTTTCCTTCTGCTGTTTGGCCTCTTGCTCTAAGTGACATGAGTGTCAGAAACCCGCACCGTTACAGGCTCCTGTGTTGGGGTCTGTCTGTGATCCTCATCCAGTCCATCAGCTCGCATCCCGGTAAGTGCACATACACACACTTCATACATGATCTCGAAAACAAACAAACAAAAGTTGTTCAACTTCTTCCGTTGAACATTTACTACGAGGCAAAGACAATACGAAACAGATTTGACAAATGCTTCATATACTGTACATGTATTGATTGCCTATTAACAGAAGGCAAACAAACAATTGAACAAACAAATAAATAGACAAGGGCAAGGTTTTTAAGCCCTATGGGTAAATATTAGGCTGGTGAAACACAGAAGACAATTTATTTATAGAGTGTTTATATATGATTTGTGCCCTGCCTGATTTGAGGTAAGGGCTCTAGGTGAGGGCTCTATGTGTTAAGTCAGGGCTTAAGATTTTTTCTTCAGGATATTACATTTGCTCTTAGAGCCTTGCAGGTGATGTAACCTTAAGAATTTTTTGGTCCGGAGCCAGTAAGTACTCACAATACATATTACTCCGCTGGAGTCTTTATTGATGTCTGAGATCATCCATCAGGAGCACTTACTGTTCCATTTATTTCCCTCTTGAAATTAGATCTATTTGCATTAGATATAGCTTACAAAAATTACAAAATAACCATAACGTCAGTCTAATGAGGATCATCAAATTTCGCATGGAATCCTGCCATGATTGCTCTTTCCTTTAAGTATTGTTTTTACAAAACTACCTTTACATTAGTTACAGTATATGGTTGCCTAATGGCCGTAAGAGGTATAGGTATAGGACCACACCCAAAAAGGCATCTTACTGCTAAGCTATTGTAACATGTTTGCTCTGCAATGTACATCATCACAGTCATGTAAAAAAAAAAAAAGCTGAGCTACACATTCTCACTAATCCGATTTTGACTTTCAAATAGGTTTTATTCATATACACAGATGGTTCCTTTCTTGTTTTAACCACGAATGCTTTCCAAATTGTCAGGTTCAGGTTACCATAAAGAAGTCATGTTGTTTTTGGTCTCTGCGAGCTGTATTAGGCTTTGATGGCTTTATTAGAGGACTGATAAATGCTGTGGCTAAAAAGCCCTGTCATCTCTCAAGGATGCACCAGGTTGCACTTGGCTTAGTCACCAGGCTGATGATAGTCTATCTCTGTCAGTTTTTCCTCCATCCTAGTTCAAGCCTATTGACATTCTACATATACCGTATCATTGAACATTCAGGGATTTCAGAAAAAAACAAAGCCTCAAAGCTTGAAGGAAGGTTTGACCTGTCAAACTTACAGCCAGAGTTTTGAATGCCTATAAAAAGGATGCATTATAAACACATATACAATCTGGAGCTTGGAGGAAGCATAATCCCTGCTATTAAACAGCAACGAAGAATAAACATATTTGGATGATGAACGAAAGGTTTGGAAAAAATGTAATAAAAGAAGCCAGAATGATATAAATTCAATGGAGGCATAATCGTCAGGACCTGCAGCTTGCTTCATGTCACCCTTTTATTAATATTTATGAAATGCTTAATAGATCATTATGATGACAGGTATGACCAAATTGCTAATAGATTACTACGGTTTATAAAAAATAATGTGAGAGATTCAGTGCACAGATCATTGTTGACTAAGTTTGGACTAAGTGTGTTCACATGACATACTTTGAATGCGCTGTTTATAGAGCAGTTTATATTTAGATAAAATTGAGTTCCCAATAATATGACTTCTCAGTCGTAAATACTGATGGCTTTATGTAGAGAATAAGTTGCGCTGTGATTGTTTCAAAAGAGTATAAGCATTCTGCTGGCCAGTAATGCCTATGGATTGTGTATAGAAGAAACTTTTTGCTTGTATTGTTAATGAGGTTCAGACATATTTAGCCTGGTCTAAGTATAATGTTCAGGGGTGGGTACTGTGTACTAAAACGCACAATGGGGCACTGCATGAACTCAGCCACTTACCATTGTTTCTTCAAAGGAACACAAAAAAACTGAAATAATTTGGTTGCGGAAGGGTTGGGATTTCCTATTACGTAATCCAGTTTGAGCTGGAATTCCATTTGTGTTCTATAACGTGTCCAATGTGGATATGAGTGTTTGTTAATGGTATTTTTTATGAATTTATGTTTCCAGAGATAAAATCGCTTGGCTCCATTAGCTCTTGTCTGAATTCAGTGTGAACATTTCATGCCTTAGCATGTGAAAATATTTTGAATATGGTCAAATGTATGTGTTGATTATTTGGATTGTGATTGCACAAATACAAATATACTGTATTAATATAATATAAGATGCTAAGCTTAATTCTAGACAATGTCTTATTCCATAGAAAGATGCTAAATGAACCTCCAATATTGTTAAATCAATCATTAAATATTTTCACTTTAAAATAGATATTTTCTTAGGGCACAACATTTATTGAACACAACTAAGCTACCAGATTTTATCCATTTACGAGGTCACTTTGGAGCTGATTTGTTGACCTGAACAATTTGGGAAACAGATTTCTTTGAAAATGGCCCACCACTGGAACACAGCAGATCAGTGCTATTTGTGTTGTGGACTATCCAACACTTTAACGCATGTATGTTGTTTGTATGAGAGTATCATTACTGGTTGGTTTACTGATTGGCCACTTTATTAGCCACACCGTTAGAGAATACAGCTCATCTTCAATAACTTCAAAAGTGCTCTGTTGAGACTGCTCTACTGCTAAATTATATTTTTTTGCAGCCGTATAGTCTTGTGGCGGTCCTGTGGTAGCAATATAATGATTACATTTTAAGACAGGAGAAGAAAAACGAAGAAGGAAAAGAAAAGGAAGAGAACAAAAAATGAAAGAAAATGAACAATAACAAGAGAAAATGGTGCGCATGTATGACGGCAAATCAACAACAATACACAATTTGACAGCAGAGCAGACAATAAAATAGAAAAAGACAGAAAAAGACAGAAGAGCAAAACACCAGGGTGAGTGAAAGATATTGAGTAGCAAAAATCACAAGAGAGAGATGAGCACACAGATTAAACAGTATTAAATATTGAGTATTAAATATTATGTGCTTTACTGGTAGAAATTGCTTTTGTCAAGTCCGTCCACATAATGATCTATGACGTTATAAATATTAATGTGAGGGTGACATGTAGTGTGTTACAATTATGATTGTATTCAATTCTTGAAATCTTTTTACGTCTTTTTTTCCCTCCTTTTGTTCATTATCCAAATATATTTGGATGCCAAATAAACACACACACACACACACACACACACACACACACACACACACACACACACACACACACACACAAAAAAAAAAAACTAGAGAAAAGAGAAAACTAATGCACATGTGCAAAATAAATATATTTTTCTGACAGTTTATACAGAAATATGATTTGACAGCAAAAGAGACAAATAGACAAAATAAAAAAAAGACAAAATAAAAAAAAGAAAGAAGGGAAAAAAACATACACAAGGCTATTGAGTAGTGGATGGATGTGCAGCATGAACGCTATTAAATATTAATGTTTTGTAGATGTGTTGTTCATCTAGACATACAGAATGTTACTTCTATATATGAGTGTCATAAAATTTTATATATATATATATATATATATATATATATATATATATATATATATATATATATATATATATATATATATATATATATATATATAAAATTTGTGTTGGTGCTAAAATACTTAGAGTGATTGCTTTATAAGCATCAGTATGTCAGCTTTTGTAAAAGTTGATAATGTAACCCAAGTGCATGATTTGTTTCTTGTGCTATTGTTATTGTGTTCTTTTATGTTATTTCATTAAACTTTTCAATAACTGGGGTGGATAACCAAATGTACAAATGTTGTTAGTAAAGTTAAGCATCTGGTTTGTAATCCCACAAAATGCATAGTGTTCTGCCTGATGTGTGTTCTGAGAATAATCTCACACTGAAGATGCTGTATGGTAATGATTTTATCTATATTAACTCTGGATTTACAAAAGTGAGTTCAAATGCTGAGATCGGTTTTAATTTTGAGACATTTTTCCTCATTTGGTTAACTGAGAGTGATATTGTGTCTTCATCGGATGATGAAATTTAATTGGATTTGCCAGTGTGTTCATCTTTTCTTTCAGTGTTAGAGATTCTTTCAGATTTATTACATGTAGAAGTTTTTTCTTTATATTTTTAAACAATTAAATATACTAGGGAAATTAGTCTTTACCTATGCCACATATAAGGAATATTTATAACAACATTATTTTTCAAATAATGCAAATGTATGAAATTTAATTTTTCCTTTACTATTAAGAAGTCAGGATAAATCTTGACTGGGTGCACGCTTTGGGGTCAGTCTGGGCTTACACGGTCGTGTTCATATTCCAACAGGCTTAAAAAGTGCTTTAAAAAGCAGGTCCATGATTGATATGTTCTGGCAGTGCGCTTGCATAAAAAATACATCCATGAATGATGCATTAGAGTTTCATGTACGCATTTGGTACAATTCTGTATGACAAATGAGTTGTATTTTTTTATTTGTTGGATTTGTATTGCGTCCAGTTTTGTGAGCCAGCTAGTTAGGTGGTGAGTTGGAATCCAATAAAATATAATACTTTCTGTTATAAATATTGGTACTGCATTTCAGTGCGTCAAGTCGGCTTCTATACAATAGTTTTGATAAGTGCTTTAAAGTTACAGTTGAGTAACACAGACTAAGGAGGATGATAGGGCCTGTGCTTAAAGTAAATTGAGTGTTTAGTAAGGGTGGGCGATAGCAATTTTTTTTTTTCCGATCCGATACCAAGTACTTTCAAAAAAAGAATCGGCAGTATCGTTACCAATATTTGTTTGTGAATGATTTTATAGTGTATTTTCATAGCCATCATCATTAATATGAAATAAACTGGGATAGACATACATTTTTATAATAATAGAAATAATATTAAAATGATTTCATTTAGAATATCCACTAAATACAAGGTAACAGAAGTAGATATAGGCTAATAAAAATGTATAAAATGTTTTTTAAATATCCTACTGTTTAAAACAAAATGTCCAGTTCAAATAGTTATACTCATATGCAGTGTAATATTCTGCTCCCCATTAAATTCTGTAATATCGTCATATCTGCTCAATAGCGTGTTTTACTTTTAGATGCTTTGTCATATTTGTGGTAATTTCCATATTGGCATATTGTTTTTTGACATCAAGCTTCATCAGTGTTAAATATAGTGAAGTAAAAAGAAACAGATAATGCTTCTTTTTCTTTCAGTCATGATCGCACCATGCACTCGAATCCCCTTTTAAACATAGTGTGCTTTGATTGTGTGCTTTGATTGTGTGAAACAAGGCTGTCATGACAATCAGTGGTACAGCGGAAGAAGATATAGTTCACATTGACATTTCTATTTAAGTATTAGAAATATTTATATACTATACGGCATAATAGAATAGAATCGATCCTTTTGATACTATGCCAGTATCCAAAATATTGATACTTTAGGATCGATGCGCCCATCTCTAGTATTTAGTCTCTAACTTGCAACTTTACATTTAAAATGTATTTCTGTTTACAGACAAATCAGATTCTTTTCAAATTTCTTGATTAACTTAGTGAACTATTAAAGCAAATGTAATGGATTCTACAAAAAACACTATTTCATACTGTCTGCATCGTACTGTCTGTCTTTGAAGCGATGTTGGTCATATTATTTTATCTAATTACTGAAGCTATGAATAATCTGAACAGTAATAGGGAGAGTGGATATCCTTCCATCCATCCACATCCATTAATGCTGGGAGTTGTTATTAATAAATACTGTGGCTATTGTTGGATCCACATTTGGCTTAAGCACTAGTAAAATGAAAGCAGTGCCCATGTTTGATGGGATGGAAACAGATCTTTTTTAATCTTACCTGCTATTCTCATAATGCATTAAACAGGAAAGTCATCAGGGCTAGGTGATTTGATGGTGGAGGGGTTGCTTTTAAACGTTAATTAATTAAGTGTTAATAAAGCTTCTAAAGTTTCATTTTCTGGTTAAGAATTGGATTATTCAAGAGTTTCCCAATGAAGTACATGTACTTTTGGCATTAGAGAATGTATCTCGAAAGCGGTATTTATAGCTGCTGGGCCCTTGTAAATCCTTAATTGTTGTTATAATTGTGTTTTTATTTCTTTGTTGAATTAATTTGGTTTTCTAAATATTTTCTTGATTTATTATTATGCTTAATATAGCTGAAAGAGCAAATGAACTAAACGTTTTGTGGATTATATTATTTAATTACTAAATAATCTCTCAAGTTTCCTTTGCCGTCTGTGTGTGGGGTTTAAAATGAAGGATATTAGAAGAGATTTCGGATTTTGTATAAAATGTTTCCTATATGAGTTTCTTTTTCTTTTTAATACATGCCATTTCACACAGACTTTTGGTTGTCAGTCCCTTTTTACTGATGGAAAGGAATAACGGGAGCTGACATATTGTATATAGTAACAGATGGGCTAGGGTCAGTAATTGTTTACTTACAAAGTGCCTCCATATGGTAGATATAAATGGCGAAAAAGGTGTGTGTGTGTGTGTGTGTGTGTGTGTGTGTGTGTGTGTGTGTGTGTGTGTGTGTGTGTGTGTGTAAAAGGTATGTCAGAGATCACAGTGCCCTGTTGAGAATGACTCTTGGCCCCTCTGTCAAATAGGTATAAAGCTCTGCTGGAAGCTCCAACTTGACAACCGAATCCATCAAGGGCCACTTGCCAGAAGACACTAGTTTTTTAATGCTTTACCTTGCCCTTCACTTTCCCCAGCAGCACTCACTCTCCTCTAATGAGCACTCCTCTGCTCTGTGATTGAATGGTCGTCTGTGTAATGAAAACAGAAAGGAATTCTTTCTCCTTCCCTTTTTCTAATCTGTCTATCTTCAATACCTTGACCTGTATAAAAAGAGCCTATAAATCGTTTAATTGAAAGCAGAGAGTGAAAATCAATACAAAGGAAGCATTAAACTTAATGGAATGCAGTGATCCAGATCCATATTTCATATCCACAAGATGGGTGTGACTTTTACACATGTCACTTGGCTTTTAAGTCTAGTTTTTTTTTTTTACTTTCTTTTTTTTCTTTTCTTTAAGTGGTCTGCTCTTAAGTGTTTTGGAGGTTTGAAGTGTTGTGGATGCTGAGCTGGTAATATCTTAAGTGATGCCCAAGGTTTATAATATGTCCGAGATGGAAAAATAGAAAACATAGTTTATGGTATTCAATACAGTAATAATAACAAATAATAATATATAATGTTATTTTATAGAGCATCATTGTTTGCATTCTGCTGCTGATTATTTGTAAAATAGCTTTGCATAGATTTGTGAAAAAATCTAATTAAAAAGTGGAAAGCTTCCACTTAATTCGAATTCTCAGCTTTTCAAGTTATTGATCTTTTCTGAAATTGAAAGATACCAATCTAACCCTAAGCCTGCTGATATTCTACAGTACAGTAAAATGAAAAGGATAGGTATTTAATCACAAAAGGAGGAACGTAAGTCTGGAGCAGTCATAACTAAATCAAATACAGATAGACAAAACGTTTAAATAAGCACAAAAAATATCCTTTACATTTCAATACACTCTGTATTTTATTAATGGATCATCATAAAAAAACATAATAGTGTTGCTAGTTAAAGCAATGCCTCCCAAAATGCTTACTAATTTGCCCTTATTAATTAGATTGCATATGCATGGTCTCATGCTGCTACGCTACATTAATTTGGATTCCTAAGATATTAGACAGAGTTATTACCCGGGTGTGAAAAAGCCATGATATAATTAAGTGTGTATATGAATATGTATAAAACTCCACATTCTCTGAAAATACTGCACATGTGGGGATTATATGGATAAATATTGATCTGTCTACAGGTCAAATAACCAAACAACCTTTGCAAAAATGTACGAGTCTGTAGTGCAGACTCTAAACACTGCAGTATTTAGATATTTATCTTTATTATTACTCAGTAAGCATTGCCACCGATTCAGCTAATTAATAACTAAACAGGGAAAGAATGTTAGTAGTAAAAACTCACTTTATTAGTGCATTTTGTATTCTTTTGTATTTATGTTTTCTACTAAGAATTGTCTACTGAGAATTGTCTAAGCTTGAACAATAGGACTAGATTGGACTCGAAAGATTTTTTTGGCTCTGTTATACTATTTGCAGCATCATTTTTGCACATAAATATATAATATTTATATTCATATAGAATGCACTCAAGAATCGGTTATTTTTTCAGACTCTTAAATGTATACATAAAGCACCATTAGTATCGCAAGACCATCTGCTTAATGGAAAATTCTGTTTTTGCATTTAATATATTGCTATCTGATTGGATTAAATTACCTTAACAGAACATGTCATCTGAGCTATTACTGACATTTTTCCATTTCTCAAATATGCCACTGTATCAATGTTTGTGTTATGTTAGCGGTCATAATGAGTCATGACTTACGATGAATAATTTAAGCCTACTTGATTCTTTCAGGTAACATGGTTAGCAGGGCTTTTTATTCCAGGTAATATTGTATTTCTTGGAATTCTCTGAATAGGATTGTTCATGTTTTTCTCTGTATCTTGCACTTTAGTCACTTAAATTTGCACTCTGTCAGTGATTACTGGATAACTTAAACAAAACTGATTTCATGTAAAAACTGTAATGATTTTTTTGGGAACACAACTGTACTTTTTTGGTAACCCAGATAAAGATAAGTTCTCTTTTGAGTCTTGTTCCTATCAAGGTTTCTTATTCCTATTGTCTCAAGGAGATTTTTTCCTTACCATATATACGCACACACACACACACACACACACACACACACACACACACACACACACACACACACACACACATATATATATATATACATACACAACTTTGTTGGCTGATTTTCAGTGGCGCTTCTTTGAACAGGTAAAGCTGGAAGCTGGTAATCAGAGAAAATTGTGTTTGTTGTGGGGGCCAAAGTTTGGTGTTGTAATTAAAGCTTTGGAACTGATGTGTTATTTCTTTCACTCTGAGTTGCCCTGCTGTGCACCCAATCAGTCTGTGGAGGAAAAAAAGTTTCAAGAAAAAGGAAGTATTTTTTATCTAACATGATGTAAGAAACTAAAATGAATTTGATCACAGCAAGGGGTTTTACCAAGAGGAGAAACTATAATCGCCTCACAGTTGCTAATGCCTTAGTGTAAATACTAAATGAAGACTTATTTGTCAATTTATGGTATTATTATAAATTATTTTATATATTACCAAGCAGTGAACATTGCTGGCCATACACTGTCTTTGATCTCTTCCAATTACACAGTATGAGCATTTTTAAATCGTCTTAAAACATCATTTAATAGAATTATACATGATTAGGTGATTATAATTTGCCCCTATAAATGATTTTAATGTTTATGTTAGAAATAAGAGATTTGGCCCATAGAGATTTTAATTGCGGAGTTATCACTTCATATGTCTCGGCGACCATCAGCTGAGTTATCTGGTTCTTCAAATTATGAAATACTTGTTAAAATATTTTCACCAATGAATGACCCTATTAGAAATATCATACTAACTAACCTGTTATAAGTTAAATACATCTGAATAGTATATAGTGGTCCTAATGACTTTCCCTCTCAGGAAGTCCTGTATTAACGTTTTAAATAGGCTGTACTTCTTAGGAAACAATAAGACAATAGACTAATGTTACGTCCATAAATACAGGATAAAGCCAGGATGTTGCTGGCTTATGCAAACAATGCAGGCCTCATCGCTTTGACTCCACTTTGCCGACTATGGAGGCTAGACATCCATCTTGTTCTTTGCCTTTGACTTTGATCGTTTTGATAAGATTTCTAAGACTTCTACACAATACTGAAATAGAAAAATGAGCTGTATGAAGAAAATCTACTGTGTGATTGTGTAAACCCAGCAAGTGCCACATACCACCTAAAAAAATAGTCTCATTTACACTTTCATTAAATATCTTGCTATTTTGCCTTTTCACTGTTTAATCTATATCTTATTTTAAGATCTAGACAGTTAAGTTACAATAATGCAGAGATAAAAATCAGAGATATAAAATAACATTTTCTTTCAGTATTAAACCCACACATTTATTTCAGTTTAAAATACAAGTTCATTTGGTATGATAAAAATTAAATGTTCAAATGAAAATATTTGAATATGACAGTTTTTTGGCTGACTTTTAACAAAAAGCCTGCCGGGTTGTGTTAGCTGTTTCTCTACCTTTGATTACTATTCCTCTGTGTATACTTTTATGCGTAAGCAGACAGTCACAACTAGCAGAAGCTGTCAGTCAGCTGCTTGGGCAGAGGCTCACATGTCTGCCAATCACAGTCACAAGATGATAGTTATGTGGTTTTTGTATTGTTTTCTATTCATGTTCACTACTCTGCTAGTCTCTATTTGTATTTTTTTTTACCCAGTTTATAGTTTTGGTTTGCTATGCTTTATGTTTTGTATTGTTTTACAGACTGGGTAAAAAAAAATACAGAAAGCGTAAAATACATTTGCGGTGTATGCAGCACAAAGTCGATGTAATGTAGCTCATGTGATTTGAAATAAGAGTAATTGAGTCCACTTCTTTCCATAAACATAAACTTCGCCAACATGTCTCTGTAACCTTGCACATTTCTTTAAGAAAATTTCCGTTTAGATAATGTTAAATACATAAACATTAACCACACACGCACACATAGACACACACACATACACACACACACACACACACACACACACACACACACACACACACACACACACACACACACACACCTGAGATTAAACAGCTAGCGTGGGAAGCAGAAGGCTGACTGAATATAAGAGCAGAAGTGCTCACTGCATGGTGCAAAGCCACTGTAACTAAAGCAGATAAATTGCCACTGTTGACACCCTCACACACAAAAGTCATTCAGAAGTTGGATAGATGGTTAAAGGTGTGTCAACACCCAGACCTGCTTATCCAGCAGGTCATTGCCAAGGTTGACGTTGTGTATGAACAGCGGGACTCTAAAATACTCCGTGACAGGTATTGATGATGGCCAAGAGAGTCTTAATGTAGCTATGAGTCTTTGTGACCTTTTCAGCTGAGGTGTGTTCTGCCTTTGGCCTTTGAGAGCACAGTGTAAATATGTGCTGTGCTATTCTCCTTGCTGTTTGTTCAACACTTTTAAAAACCTTTGATAAACATGTGGAGAAAAAGGATTTTTCAAGCTCACACAGGAGACAGACGTACTCGCTGTGATGTGTACAGAAACATTCTTTGTTTTTGTCATTATGTATAGCTGTCGTATGTCAGAAGGCATGTACGGCCATCTTTAAACCTCTCACTTACTAAGGTTTCTTTGTTTACTGGAGCTATAATGCTTGTTTAAGTGTAATTAAGCCTGTATGCTCCCATGTTAGACTGAAACCTAGTTTCCAGCTTCCTATTGTGACTGTGGGCTGTTTATGTGCTAGGTTATCCAAGTGTAAGTGCTCCCTTGTGTACATAGCTGGAGCATTTTTGGACTTCTGCTGAGTGTGCTACAGTATGATGGAGTGTTTTGATTAATGGAGCATGTATGCAAGACAATTACTACATCATATCTGTCCACTGCTGCAAGGTTGTTAGACTACATATACTGCAGACTTTGCATATACTGTATTAATCTTTGTTCTGTGTGCCATTTGTTTGGTTATGGCCTAAATAATAATGACTAAATGGTAGTTTACAGACTGTGAAAATATTTTTTCAGCAGTTTATAATTACTTTCTAATTAGGCAATATCGCATGAGCAAGAGGCAAGAGTGAGACCGGTTATACAGAATATCACCATGAATGCAATTGGCGATATTCAGTAATGCCTCATTACTGCAAGCACAGCATTGCTTTCAGTTCCGTGAAAAAGAAATTAATATCAAATAATTTCTTTTTGACAGCTAAATATTTTGTCTGTTTTGCTTCGCTGTTGAAAATAGATTCAGAAGAAGATTCATTCTAGCTCGCTTGTAAGCTCCCATTAATTTGTACATTCCTGTTACATGGGGCTTTCAGTCAGATTGCCTCCCCCTTCATCCTTTTCATCTTTATCTGACAAGTTTTTATTTTTAAGTGAAAAGTTATACTCATAAAAAATGTTTTAAATTAGTGGCCCATAATTGACTGCTGTATAATTATATAGCAGGCGAGGTAGGTTCAAGAGCATTTTTCAATCAAGAGAATTTTCTATTTTTGAACAGGTGCAGGGAAAAAAACAGGGTGAATGTCAAATGCTTACAAGTAGATCTGCTAATAAACTAGTATTTAGATTAAAAAAAAAAAATTGAGATTTGATTAAACGAAGTAAAACCAGCCTTAAACAAAAATGCATCAGAAACAGGCATCATTGTTAACCATCGATAATAACTGCATGTAACAATAAAACAATCCAAGTTTCATACAAGTGTTTTTAAACCCATGAAGGTTTTTTTTGTCTAGCTGGAGTGAGGCAGACATAATGTGCATAGGATTTGTATGGCTGCACCTTTACGCTGTCACTTTCGATTCAAAACCTGCTATATTTTTCTTCTTTACTGCCGCACACTCATTCCCCTTCTGTGACTGTCGAACTCCCGACCCATACACGCACACACTCCTGTGGAGGCTGTCGACTTGTAGCCATCGTTACAAGACCCAAGGGAAGTATACTGCAGAGCACTTTAGACAGCCTCCATAGCAGCAGAACTGCAGATCTTCGTTTCTCAATATAGGTATAAATGGAGGGTCGACAACAGGGGGCCACGTGTGTATTACCATACACATAGCAACATCGAATGTGCTGGATAGCTACATATATTTATAATAACAAAGTATAATAAGGCATTTAAACACCCTGATTGGGACTGGGTCACAAAATTCTACCCAACTTTGTTTCTAATCGTAATCGCCCCGCCAATATAATATTTTAATGTATTCACTTCAGAAAAACAAAATAAAATAATACAATTTTATGAAAATTAATAGTGTGAATAGAAAGAAGATAATATAAAAACTATAACTACAGTAAGATTCAGAACTAATAACAATAACATCGTTGTTAAGATGGAAAAAAGAACAATAATTATAGTCAAATCTCACAATGGAAACATGAGAGAAATCTTACTTTTATTTGAAGTAAATATAATCTTTGAAAAAAAAAAAATCTGAAATGTTTTAAAGAAATATTTAACAGAACTGTGTGACTAAAAATTTCTTCTAACATAGCATGTTGTTTAACATTTTCAACAGCACTGAGTGTTCTGCAGATAACACTCACATTAGTATTTAGATTTTTCAATGTAGTTTGGCAGAGGCGATTGGGATGGACATGTCATACGCTTTATTCTATTGTACATTTTGACAAGCCAGTAGCAGCTTCTTGGCAGCGATGGCTATATTTTAATATAGAATTCTCTGTTACTTTATAGACGAGGCAGCAAGACCTTTTAGAGGAAGAACAGCCCACATCACAGATCCTCCACTATATTCAAGATTGGGGAGTTAGTTCTTTATTGTATAACAGTCCTTTTCTTTTTTATATAAAACTTACTTACTGGTTAGTTAAAAAACAAGCTTGTCCGGCAAGCTTTGCTATGCAGGTGTTGTGCATTGCTGTGAAGGTTTAAAGTCTGTATAGGCGTGCCAACAATTGTGAAATATTATTGATATGAGTGTTTGTTTTTTATTATTAAAACAAATTTTTTTATTTAATTAATGGTTGGGTTTTGTAAATATTTTCAGCATCAGAATAAGCTAATTATGGAAAGGAAATAAGGATGGCAGTAATTCTGAAGCTTACTGTAAAAAGGCTTACTGATTAAATGTGGTTATTATAAGAATACATAATCATTTCAGGATTTCAAGAATGTTATTAAGCCTACCCCTTTATTTGAAGTCAATAATACATAATGAGAAAACAACGGCCTGCCTTTCAGTATGCATAACCTTTGAATATTTTATTAAAGCTGTAATAGAAACAAGTAATTGTTTACAGTTCCAGTGCGGTTGCCTGCGTGATCAGCCGATCTGCCTGTCAGGGGATTAAAAAGCAAACGAGGCAGGACGTCTCACTAGCCAATGACAGTCTACCTAATTGTTTGCTAACCAATAAGGGCGGCCGTAATTGCTGGGACAGACTGAATTGACTTAGCTCAGCTTCTAATTAATCTCTAATGTAATGATGCAAGCAGGGGTAAGAACAGTGTGGAGGATTGGAAAATGTGTTTATGCGAATACAGCATCTTCCCCCGAGACTGAGCTGCTGGTAAGGTGGTGGTGATTGCTTTGAACTGAGATATAAATATAGGAATCCCCTTATGGCCCTGTAGAAGCACCAAACAAATCTCAAGAGGAGCAAGCAGTCACACTAGAGCTTTGATGACGTGGCCAGCAGGTTCATGCCACCATAAGCTCCATAAAGACTGCCTTGTTTACAGTCATTCAATCACATTCAGACATTTATTTATTATCCTGCCCCTTTAATAGCAGGTTGTCAGCTGTTGTTTTGTTGTTTCTTTCAGACATGCCAGCTTCATTTTGGAGAGAAAATAGAAGCTCAAACAGAGCAGCATAGGGATATTAACTCCTCTCCAGGTTCTGAAGATGTCGTTCACATACACAGGGGTTCTCGCGCAGGTGTAGTGGGGCCTCGAAACACACTGAGTGAGATAAACAGGACAATTACTGAACCCTGGGAATTGCTGGAAAAATTATGCTAAGTATGTTTTAAAACGTGGTTTTAACGGAGAGTAGGCTGCTGATTTTTCCCAGCATGAAGCTCACTAATGCATGAGCAAAGGTGTGCAAGCTTCACTACTTAATTCTAGATTAGTATTTATTTCTCCTTTGCTTTTCTCTTTATCTCTCTCCCTTTTCTATTATGCCCTTTAGTGTCCCATTCATTTTTTGAAAATTAGTTTTGCTGATATATACACATATAAACATTTATGTAAACACATATATGTATATAAACACAATGCGGTTGTAACTATTTTTGGCACCCTTTCAGGTAATGCTTTGTGCTAAACTTCCTTTGCCAAGATAATAGGACTTCTCTTATACTGTCTGATGAGTTTGGAGAATCTCTCAGAATCGCTCCAGATTAAATCTCCCCAGTAAAATTAACTTCTATGCCTTCTTTGTTGCATTCAATCAAATCTAATGTGTAGTATGCCTGATGTATATATTGCAGATTGCACCCCTAGAACAACCTTTTCTCTTTCAGGATTTTTTTAAAATAAAATTTTAAATATCATACCCTTAAGTGAAAAATCACAACCATTAGCATTCAACAAGCACTGACATTGTAATAAATATATTTAATAAAAGCATTGTACAAATTGTTATATTGTAATCATCAATGTATAAAGATCTCAATAAAACCATGTATCAGCTGGATAACTACACACAAATAGGGAAGCATACACTTAAAAATAAACATAGATAAATGACTTGATACATATGAATACAGATGAATTACTCTGACAAAGGCAGCTCCATTAAGACAAGGATTTTAATCCACTAGGGAGAGGGTGTTTGTTGGTGGTATACAGTAATAAGGTAAATTCAAACGTGTGTCTACCATTAAGGCATATATGTGATCTCCCTGACTAATAAGCACTCTAACTCTAATATTTATGCTAGAAGAAATAACTTGAAAAATGCAATGTTGGCGTGGCAAATTTAAGCATCTGTCTAATTGTGCAAATAAAACCCATTGGAGTGAGTGGAGAAAACAAGACAAGAATGTTTCTACAGTCTGCAAAACTGTCGAAAATTATGTGAGGTGATTAGTCTGTTAAGTTAGTCAGTTAATAAAAAAAATAAAAAATTACTTTTTTGTGATTTTTTTTAAGGAAAATAAAGAGAAACAGATTATTAGGTAAACAAAGATTGTTTTGGAAAAGTTATTTTAATGCTTAGTAAACTAGCAATACATTTTATGATCATTACACCACGTCTAAACTTATTCCCAGGAGCACGTTCTTGCTTACCAGGTTATAACAATTTAATAATATACATCATGCACAAACTAATTTATCTATGATTAATATTATGAAATACAGAATAGAAGAATTTATATATATATATATATATATATATATAATATATATATATATATATATATATATATATATATATATATATATATATATATATATATATAATAGTAATAATAAATATAATACAGATTTCTATAATGGTACCATAATAGGAAATAGCAATGGATGCTGTTTTTTTTTTTTTTTTTTTTTTTTCAAAATTGTTAATAACTGAACTAAACAATAATAAGATGATAAAAGATCAAGATGGCTTCGATCAGCAGGACAGATTCAATGTTAATTAGTAAACAAAGCAAGACGGTTGCAACTTCATGGACTTTGACTTTAAAGGTACGTTATTTTTCTCTGATTGTGTCTTTATCAGCTGTACCACCAAGAACGAAACATGGAAGAATGTCAAATCAGAGAGAGAAGAGAGCCGCAGGAGAACCCTACTGGGCATATTCTGGTGAGTTGTTCCCTTTCTCCTTTTAATCAGGAAGGTTTTCCTTTTGGATGAACATTGTTATTGTACAATTTTCTTTTACGATACATTATTTTTTGTCTTTTCCTGTCTGTACAAAAACACTGTTATTCTCTCTCTTCTGTCTGAAGAAGAAAACATTCTCTTTTTACACATTATATTTTGGGCTTTATTCTATTCCACAACACACTATTTTGGCAATGTCTTAAAAACAGCTCTGACACTCCATACCAAGATGGTATATTTAAACACTACAAATCTGCCATCTTATTTCTAATCTGTCTTTGTGGGCATGTATACTGACTGCTAATGTCATTCTCCTGGTAACTTTAACAACTTCAGAAGAGAAGAGTAACAGATTACAGAGCAGCATGATTTTTTCAGTGAGAGGTCAGTGATTTTTCAAAAAACATTCAGGGTGGTGAATTTGAATGTTTCCCTGGAGCATGGTCTGTGCAGCATACAGCAGAAATGTGGTGGAAATTGAGGTCTTTGTGCACTTAATTGTAGTTGTGCTACTTTCCAAAAATGAGTTTCACTGTCTTTCCATTTAACAGCTTATTTTAATACTGATAGCACAAGCACATTAGGCAAATCGTCACCTTTTACAGAATTAAATGTAGACATTGAGGGTTGAGGATTTGAGCTATTCATGCCACTGCTCTTTCCAGGTAGTAATACTTACCATTGGCACTAGTAAACAAAAAAGTGTTTTCAAAAATTCTGTATGAAACATTCTGCAAGCTCTTCCATGGGGCAAACAAATCATACATGCATTCTTTATCATTGTCCTACATCTAATCCCAGAACATAGCCTCCAAGAGATTCCCTTAGAACATGGAACATTTATGCACTCCCAACAGGCTTCCAACATTGAATGCTCTTTAAGTGCTCTACTTTTGTGCTTTATGTGCTCCTTGATGATAGCTTCATGAATGTGTTTGCTGTTGAAAAAGCAAATGTCCCAAGAGCTTTCTGTCTTGAGTCTGGTAACTTGGAAGGGGAGGTTTTGTATACGTTTTTTCCTCAAAAAAAGCTTTATCTACTGTATATACAAGCTATATTGTCTTGGAGACCTTACACAGCAAAATTATTATTATAGAAGTAACACACTCCAGTGTGTTTGTTTGGGTGCTTGTGTACACCAGGATTTTTAGAGAGGAGGATTGCAGCATGCTGTGTCAAAATGTTCAAGGTGACCTCAAAAATAAGAATACTCATGTTAATAAGAAAGCACTTTGTGCTCTTATTTTGGGTCAAGGCTGTAAAATTAGTTACAAAAAATTGATGCACAAATGAAGGCATGTTAGTACACCCAGCCTACTCTACTGATAAAGTGTGAGAGCCCTATATCTTTTTTGATCAACTCAGAATAAATGTATTTTATATGCATTCACCTACCTGATTCTTCTAAAAGACTAAATTAGACTGCATTTAGGCCGTGCATGCTGTGAACTGGGAACATGTTTGATTTAATTTCTATTGATTTACAAACAGAAATACAGGCATCAAGTTACCTCATGGAGGACATTTGTCTTTGACAGATGGCCCATCAGGTTTGCCAGACATGGTTGATCATTGTTACCAGACTGACTGTTTCCAGGCAAGCTTAGTTTAAGGTCTAACAAATGCATTATAAAATATGCCAAGTTATATCCCACAGCTTGAGGCCGATGTGTGAACAGAATCCGCTTAGCACAGATTTTATAGAAGCTGTTCAATAGCCCTTCTGTTTTAACCTTTCATATCCTCTGACATTTGAGGCATCTTAATTGGCAAGTTTTTCCTTTTTTTTATATCTGTGTTTGTGTGTGTTCTGAGAGAAAGCAGAAGGTGGTTATACCTTTCATGCTCACACAATCAGTTCTGTGCCAGAAGATTTCTGTAGGCTCCTCCGTCTTAATGCTTTGTGCAGCGAACGTTTTCTTTGGACGCGGTACAGAAAAGCAACATAAAAAACACAGGGAGGAAATGATCAAACACTGAACCCTATAATCTATAAATAAGCACAAACCTGGCACCTGTGAATCAAAAGTGTGTCACTTCTGTAATTTATTAGGGAAGCTACATCTCTTGGATTTTGGATTTTATTTATTTATTTTTTTTTCACAAGTGAGCATATTTTCTATGTTGATGGACACTTTTAGATGTGTCTGAAAAGGGTGAAGAGGAAAAATGAGCACTCTCAGCAATCAGAGACTGATGTCATCAAACGTGGTGGGAGCACTGTTTGAGTGACCAAACAAGGCTTTTTTCTGCCAGTAATATACTATGAAATGTCATTAGGAAGCCATAAATGAATTGTAACTTTAAGATGTTAAATACATTTTAACCAGCAGAACACAAATGACTCAATCATTGATTCTTTTCCTACAGATGTTAGCACAGTGATTAGTGCATCAGAGAGACCACAGTAGGACTCATGTTAAAATGCACTAGGTTTCTTTAAGCTCAGGTAATGATGTAGAGATGTAGAGAGAGAAGGAGGTAATCAATTATAACTCATCAAATGTTGTGAATATTTGTTCAGTGTTCACACAAGTACATTTCAGAAACCTATATGCAGTAAAACAAATCCAAATCTAGCTCCACACATATACCGAGCTGTGCATAATTTTTAATCACACTAATTTTTTTTTACAGACAAATTACAAGGTTCCAGTCTTAGGAAAGGTACAAATAACTCAGGCATGCTCAGTGAAAAAACACTGAGGGCTGAACTGACTTTATTTTTAGAGTGCCATTCAACCACGAGGATACACTCTTAAAGAAATATAAATCCAGTATTAAGAAACATTTAAAACAAAAAAAATCTCAGAAATTTCTAATGGTAATTTGATGACTTTTACATTACAGGATTAGAAACAAAAGTTATCATTTTTACTAAAAAGTTATTGTTAAGTCAATAAATATTTGTATGCAATGGGGAACATTTTATGCAATAGACCACTTTTCAGACAAAGAAAATTTTATGCTGGTTCCTAGGAAAAGTGAGACAAGCGAACTCTGCAAGATTCTCAAAACAATTCTAAAAATACTTGAAAGTGTTTAAAACTGGAAAGTGAGAGAACTGAGGCATTTTTTAAAGGCACCATGAGTACCATACTAAATACTGGCTTTGTTTAGTTTACTGCTGTTTATTGCTCTTTATAGAATTTTGACAAAATGTTTAGTTATTTTTAAATAAATTTTTGCTTTACAGCAATTTGATACGTGTGCCAAATTCTTGCACAGCACTGTATGTATATCCAATATGTCCCATTATATGTCCGCTGTGTGCAGACAATGTGATCACCAGTGTGCTTGCTCAGATATCTGTGGGTGGCTTTATGAAACCACTGCAGAGGCTGTAAAGTATGTGTCTTCAAGTATTTAGGCCATGGGTATGATTGATAACATCTCCATGAGGGAGTGCCATCTTTTAAAATTCTTTTATTTCTCAGGACTGTCCCCCCCCCCCCTCCCCCCCCCCCCCACACACACACACAAACCCCCCCACCACCCCCCCGACATACACACAACAACATACACATGATTGGCTACCCCATGGTCCCTAACCTCCCTTTCCAATTTTATCACTCTTCCCTCCATGCATTTGGGGCCTCTAATTTGTGCTTTGCTTTTAACTGCAAATTAAAATTGCCTCATCTCAGTTGGAGACCTATTCAGTCTCTAATCTAAACTATGCCACTGTCAGCTATATTTTCTGAACAGTTGTTTATTGTTTTTTAAGTGATAATCACACATGTGAGAAGGATCACTCTAGGTGGAACAGTAAGTCAATTACACCTAAATGATATAAAGGAGGTAATTTAAATGTAATTAAGCAGAGAAAAATGCTACAAAACTGCCATAAGTGGGCCTGAATACTGTTATTGAATCTAGCCGCACACTGGCAATTAAGTTACCCAGGGGGTTGAGATTTGATTTTTATTTCTTTAGTGTCTTTTTATGCAGGTATTTCTCAGATAGGGACAGATAATATTGCACACTGAAGGGTGCAATTTATATTTCTCTTTTTATTCCATCACTTTCTTATTTTCCTCTTTCTCTGCCTAGCTTTCATTGTACTTCAGCAAATATTCACTTTAAGCTTGAAAGAAAGTATTGATGTTTGGCAGCTCTCTGTTGTTGCAATATGACATTATTACAGAAGCCTCGCTATACTGTCATTTACAAGGCTACGCGGCAAACATTTTTTCAAGGTGATTGCTGCGAAAAGCTCTGTTGTATCACAATGCCACCGAAGGAAAATGCCATACAATATATTTCGCTTTTTGACATGCTGTATTTATTGAAATGAGGATTTGAGTGGAGATGGCCATTACTGAAGTGTTCAGCATCATATTTTACAGCGGGTATCAGATGCTGCATTTATGTAGTCCACAAAGTGCAAATGTTAATGGTGTAGATACAGTAATGCATTATGTGCATGCATTTAATTTTAATTTGACACTTTCAGGTTATTTTCTTCAATTTAGTGATGTTTTTCCAAAAAAGCTTTGAACATTTTCAGAAATATTTGGCACACACTAATTAAAAAAAAAGGTGTAAGTAGTTTCTGTGTAATGGGCATTTCATAAAAATATTTTTGCCCATTTTTATGGTGAGTGCTAGAATTTTTGGTTCAATCTAAATTCAATGCTCAATCCTGCGTACCTGCCCTTGATAGAAACCAGATAGTTATAATCACTGATCGTCCATGTGCTATGTTAGCCTGTGGCTTTAATGTTTTATCATGTATATGATAGAATAAAAATAATCACTTGGGCTTGTGTAGTTGCTGTTAATGCTTCTTTTTAACAAGGTCTTTAAGAATTCAGAATGTGGCCTTTGTTTTTGAGGGAGTATCCTGACAAAACATTTCCCCACCCATACTGCAGTATAGACTGTTTATGTGATTAGAATCTCTGTATCTGGAAGGAAGTGGATGTGAAGCTAATGATGGGTTTGGCTTGTGAACCTAGGTCTACTTTTTAGGATGCTTTACCATATTAAGAATCATAAAAAGCAATTATTTTTCTTTTAATTATGGCTGTTCTGTTAGAGTCGTCCCTTAACATTATTGCTTGTTTTACAATGATCCCCATCAAACCTTTGCCAGCTTCTCTAACAGGCTGTGCAGTATGTTCTGAATGTCAAATTATACAATAAAGATCCTATAATGAAAGAACGGCAATCAAAAACATGCTCTGCTATAACATCAGCACAATCTGGACTTGTTCAGAAAATGGGATCATATAAAGTAAGCTTGACCTAAAAATTATATATATTATTTCCTGTACATTTGTAATTACCATATGTATATATTATGTATTTTTTATCATTCGATGACATCATTTTATCAATGGCTTCCGATTCTGGGCGTTGTAATGTGTTCTTAGCATTTCCTGACCGAAGAATTCTCTTACAGTGCATGATTTTTGTCTTTTTCCAGTGTGTAAAATCAATATCAGAGCTAGCAGCATTCACAAAACATGCACTGCGTTGACATCATATTATATCATTGTAGTCCTTGCCCAAGATCCCCTTTAATGAGTTTCCAGAGAAGGCATAAACTATAGATTATCTGAGGAATCCACAGTTATTACTCTGTAAATCAACAAATGTTCTTCTTACAGGGCTGTATGTTTTCCACCATTCAAGTTATTCTGTACCTCTGGGACTTATACCTATAACAAGGATGTCATGACCCTACTATTTCATTAGTAAGAAAGCTGTGGAACAGGACTGGAGGCGTACCTCCCTGATCTGATTTAAAGAGAAAGCTCTGGATTAAATATAGTTCTAATGGATTTGTTCATGATATCAAGCTAATAACAATACAAGAAAAACCCTGAATATTTAATATTCCTTCAGACTGTAACTGCTGGATCCACCACCAGCCCAGGAGCCATTAGAACTCCACAATCGGTTCCTAATCTTGTACTTGACATTGTCACACTCATGCTTATTTTTTTCAATCCTATTCATCAAACTCAGAATTTCGACCAATCTGTTGGCTCACAGTTTGTGAGGGTTTTGAGCATTTCCAAACATTGTTTGCAGTCTTTTGATCTCTCAACTCGCTTCTGTCTTATTGCTGCAGTTGCCCATAAATCGAACTTTGCTTGTCTGCATACATCTTTATTCTGCCAGTTTGGATTCTTACAATAAAAATCTGCCTTCACTTTATCAAAACACAAGTGCATGCATTAGTGATGTTTCTTTCCTGAACGAGACAACTCTTTAGATGGCTCTTTTAGATGATCACTGGAAGCGTACTTGCATATCCCATGAGCTATAATGTGTTCTTGCTAAAAAAATTTTTAGAGTTCTGTGTTTAGCTCCAGTGTTCGAATCACATACAATGCAATTAGAATCACTAGGAATTCAGTGAATCTTTTTAACATCTGATTTCTTTAGCTCTGTGTGTGACTGACACAGTGTGAGGTTTCATCTGCTCTGCTGCTTATGTGTGTAGTGTATTGTAGAGGTGATCTACAGGATAAAGAAATCTTGTCTTTGAATTGTACTTCAATGAAAGTTTAGTGCAGACACAGCAAGCACAATAATATAATAATGGCAGATTTTTTATTGCCATTTCCAGTGCAATATGTCTTTGTCAAAGCATAATGGTTTTACATTTATTTTATAGATTTAATAACAAACAAAAGGCAAAGTATGTGTAAAATGTTTTTTTTGTAAAATTGTATAAAACAAGTTATGTGATATATTCATGTTTGATTACTCTAGAACCAGTTTATTTATTTATTTATTTATTATTTAGTTTTTTATTTTATTTTTTTTGGCAGAAAGGAGCTTAGTGAAATTTCTAAATAGTCGACTCTTTTTCATGCGCTTAGTTGCCGGCCTTGACTGATGTTATTCAAAAGCTAATGCCTTTTACATACAACCAAGTAGTATTCAATACATTAGCTACATCTACTTTAGAAACTACACTAATTTTTACATGCAAATATCCCAGCTTGGTGTACCATAGCCATTAAAAATGTAATTATTTTATCAAATATATCAATATTACTTGAATAATTATAAAACTGTTTAAAGAAAATTTTAGAGATGCAAGGTGGCATGTATGGATATTTAACTCTTTATCCTACTGTACTGCAGTGTGTGTGGATGCAGTAGCCAGCACATGTCAACACTACTTCTTTAACCAGGACTTTACAGCATTCTCACATCGCAGTCAATTCACTTATAGCATGTTTCACTAGCTGTGTTACCTATCTTTGTAATGTTCTCACTCACACTAAGTTGTCTACATACAGATGATACAACAAAATTGCTTCACAATGGCTAAACCCGGCTTTGCTATGGAGAGATAGAGAGATTTTAATTTTATGCCTTGCAGCTGCAATTAAAGTTTAATCGAACCAAACTTGACCCTCTTTGCCGCCTACCCTCCAGAAAAAGACAAACCACTGTATGAGATGTGGAAAGATGTTCCAGTTCATACAGGCATGGACGCGACATTTTTTTTTTAATTCATCAGCAGCAAATCATTTACACATTTACTGTAACACTGAGTTAATGTACTGCAGTGTGAGAGGTACACTTCAATAGAACAATGAGGTTGACCTTTTGTCTCAAATGAGGTCCACCCAAAAATGAATCCAGAAAAATAAACTGTTCAACAGCATTCTGATTTCTCAGACCTAAATCACAGCGATCATGTCAAGATAATGCAGTGCATTAACCACAGGTTGAGGAAATGCTTATAGCCTGGAGGCATACACCTTGCCATTTATGGCACATTTTTCTGAAACTGTGCAACTTTTGTATTATTATTAAATGATACTCAGAAATGCTCAATTTAGTATTTCATTTTATTAAAGACTTGAATATTTTTCATTCCCAGTAGGTAAACACCTGCGGCTTTGCGACATTTTTAATCCTTCCCACATCTATCAGTGAAACAGGCCACCGCTGATACAATAATTGGTTATTGAATCATTCTGAGCACAGCAGTGTCAGGACATGGCGGTTGCATGTTTAATTGGGTATGCCAAAAATGGATCACATTTATTCCAACTCTTAATCCAGACCAAAGTTTGCTTAAATCACAACGTTAAAGTTATGCACGTTAACCACCCAATCTACGAAGGGTAGTTACTTTTCTTTTTATTAAGTCAATGGTGTGGTTTGGTATGCATGAAAAAAAAAAAGGGGAAAAAAAACATTATTTTCTCATCTAACAACACAATTTCATCTGTAGTGCTAATTGTTCCTTGCAAAATTCAAACACTGTATTTTGTGGGTTTAACATGTGCAACTTCATTTTTGGGTTATACAAAATATGTAGGAATATGTCACATTTTATGTTGGAAATAGTTTGTGAAAGACAAAATATTATAAGCTACTAAATTATATAAGTGCCTTTAACCATAAAGGTGTGGGACAGCATAACAAAATATGATTGTCATTATTTTAATATACAATATTTTAGTACTAACCCTTGTAAATAATTGCACTTGTATGTCTTTGTAAGATCAGTATTAGTCAAGATGCATCTGTGCGACTTTTGTTATAAAGGAAAAACATGTTCTTGATATGAAGGTATGAAGGTAGGATGTTAGCCTAACATTCCTCCTACTTTCATGTAGTACATATGGAATTCAATAATGTTAAAGCAATACAAATGCAATATATTTAACTGTAAACCTTTTCTTTCAATGGCCTAATTTTTTTTCAATTAATGACTTAAATAGAGGTGGCTAGATGAAGCATTGTTTCAATTGGGCTTTTTTAATTGAAATTGAAATTGAAAGTGCGAAGTGCTGGCATGGGGCTTAAAACAATTTAACAGTCCCCTTGTTTTACCTTGCACTAAAGTATTTGGCTTTCCGTCAAGAAATAGGTTTAGGTAACAGAATTAGAAAATATGTGTTAGAAACTGGTGTAACTGAGTTTCTCTTGTTATTACAGATTTTTTATTTTTGTTCAATTAGCGGAGATGCACGTTTTCTTCAACAGGATGCAGAGACATTGGAGCAGATAGCACAAAAAGGAAATTTGTTTTGTCTGGAACTGTTTTGGGCCAGCTAATTAAATGTAAACAGCAGATTGATTTATCATCTCCTTCTGTGCTATTTTAAAGACTACAAATAGAACACAGCTGCACCCAGTTATATAACAGAAATATAATGATAGTCATATATAAATGTAATATTTATATAACAATTACACTTGTATATGATAATAAAAATATTATATTATATTATATTATATTATATTATATTATATTATATTATATTATATTATATTATATTATATTATTAACAGGCTGTTCTATTCTTTCCTAATATAACTGAATATGATTTAAAAACTATTATTCAGGTTACACACAGCATAATACTTGTTCCATATGAAAGGCTAGAAAAGTTAGAGTTCATTACATGAACCAGTGGTACAATTTACACTGAGCTTTTAACTGTATGATTAACATTATGTCTTAGCGCTTGAGACAGGCCATATATTTTAGGTGGTTCTTTTACTCTTTACTGAACCCTTTTGTATTTGTACAACCATAATGAAGGCATTTGTTTTTGTACACTCCAAGGATCTGCCTGCAGGTCCAGACTTACATTCCTTACTCTTTTTACTCTGCACAGAAAGGCTTAAGGGCCCAATAGCATCAGCCTGGCAGTGCCAGTACTTGAACCACTGACTTTCTGTTCAATAACCCAGAGTGTTTTTTTTTTTTTTTATAAAACCAAAATAAGCTAAAGGTTTAAACATTAAAAATGAGGTTTATGACAGTAACTAGTACAAGCGCTAGTGCTAGCTCTGCATTTTATGCTCAAGACCTAAAAGTAAAATAAAGCAAATTTTAGACTTTAAGATCACTCACATGCTAGGAAGTAGATTATACCACTATTCTCCTAAGAAGATTATTTTTCTTCTGAACAAGCCAATAAGTATCAAAGCAAATGTCTTTAAGAGTGCAGGGCTTTTTGAACCCATCATACTGAATATAGATAAGTTGATTAAAGACAGGCTAAGAGATTAAAGCCCCTGTAAAAAAAATTTCAAAAAATATTTGTGGATGTTTTATAGTTTAGAAAAATAGGAGACAGTATTTACTAGTTTCAAATTAGAGATCACAACTTTGGTCCACTAATATCCCTTCTCCATAATTAAACAAGAAATTTAAATTTTTTAATGAGCACAATATATTATTTAGTATGATTTTTAATAATTAAATTTTATTCATAAAAATAGATTTGATTAGTTCTCTGTTTTGACAGCTTTCCTAGAATGTTACTGCTAAGTCATTGAAAAGGTCTAGTGGTGAGGCTGAGTATTCTCAGCAGGTTAGAGTGGCTAATGAAATAATGAAATGCTGTGGAGTTAAAGAGTACTTTAAAAGACCTGGAAACTCAATAATAAAAACTGGGGCTGTCAAAATTAACGCTTTCATTTTAACGACGCAATTTTTATTAACCCGCGATTAATGCAGCACACATTTCCTTTTGGTGTGCTGATGATTTAAGTGCAGTGGAACCTTAAGTTCCCTATCAGGAACTCGAGCTGCATCGAAAACGCTTTGGGAACGCCTTGCGCCAATAGGCAGTCATTGGCTGGCGAGGTCGTGCAAACCAGGAAGCTACAAAATGGGAGCGCGATGGGAGCCGAGGCGAAGCAGCGCCAAACGTCTTTGGGGCTTGCAGTCTGACCTAGCAGAAGGCATGGAGACGGACGGGTCCTCTACAGCTGTCTTCTGCTGGGCTGAGCTCCCGTTCCCTGGGAAAGCACTCGCTTCTGCTGTCCTTTCTTACGGTCCATGTGACGCGGAGCTCCAGATCTCTTCCTCTTAGGAGGGAGACTTTTCGGATGCTAGCGTGCCCACGGACTCCTCACAGCCTGTACTGTGTGAGGCGCTCCTGAAGGTAGTGATGCGGCCGTCGCTAAGCGAACGATAGCTCCATGTCATCCTTAGTAGCCACAGAAAGGCATCTTTGGCTCACCCTGTCAGAAATTCCTGACAGGAACAGAGTTTTTCTGCTAAATGCCCTGATACTTCTGGCTTGTTCGACGACACGGTAGGAGTGGGAGTCGACAGGTTTGACAGGCCTCCTCCATTTGAGACCCGTCAAGTGGTGGCTCAGAGACAGACGGTTCTCCCGAAAGGGCAATCTGTTCCGTACTAACAACGTCTCGTGGTGAGCCCTGTGGGCCTTAGAAGTATGGAGAGAACGTACTTTCCTGTCTCAAGGCCCTGTCCTGGGAGCTCCTTGTCGGGTAATGCTAATGACGGACGCACCCAAGGTCGGTGGGTCACATCCTTCATGGCACATAAACTGCCTGTAGATGATGGCACTTACACACTTAGTGTTCTTGGCACTGAAACACTTCCACTAAGACCTGAGAGGTCGCCACGTGTTGGTCCGTACAGACAACATGTCGGTGGTCTTGTACATCAACCGCCAGATGGTCTCTGTACAGGCTGGCATGGCAGATCCTCCTATGGTCCCAGGGAAAACTTCTCTCATTAACAGCAGTTTACATCCCAGGCCAGTTGAACTAGAGAGCAGACGCCCTTTCGAGGCAAGGGCCGAGGCCCGGGGAATGGAGGCTCCACCCAGAGGTTGGTGGAGCAGATATGGCAGAGTTATAACAGAGCCCAGGTTGATCTGTTTGCGACTCGGGAGACTTTGCACTGTCCCCTCTGGTTCTCTTTCCCATTGGGGCTGGACACTATGGTGCAGACGTGGTCGAGGCTACGTCTGTACGCCTTTCCCCCATCACGCTGCTCCCGGGAGTTCTGGAGAGAATCCACCAGCAATTGTGCTCAGACACACTAGGCAGGGACTGGCCAGTATGGCGTGATTGGACACTTGTTCCCAAAGCGTTTTCGGCACAGCTCGAGTTCCTGAAAGAACATAGTAACATATGTAACCTAGTGACGTTGTGAGTAATATGCTTTATGAATGCTTTGCAGGATGAGCAAAAATTTTTGTTAAAATCTAACTAAACTAAACAAGAATTTATCTAAGCGATAACTTGCATTGCAAACATCAAGGAACACACGAACAAGATCTGAACAGTTTGCCCTCAACTGGTTCATTTTTATTTCAGTATTAATTTAAGGTACATAGAACAGATAAAAATTTGCAATTAATTTGAGATTAATCACAAGTTTAACCCGACAATCATTAATCGTAATTAAATCTTTATTTTATTCGATTAACAGTCCTATTAGAAACATTAACAATAGCATTAATTTACTGGTCTGCAAATCTACCATTAGGTAACTATACATTACCATACATTATACAGGATGCATATAGCTACATATTATTTCTGTCTGCTGAGAAATTGTTATTGTATGGTCAGTGCTGGCAGTGCTGTATATTTTTATTTCTTTATTTTTGTACAATTATGATTTAAAGTATGAATCACTATACTACTTTTATCTAAGATGGCTATATTCCATCTGGTCCCTGGTCACTCATAGAGGCTATTAGTGAAGCAGGAAAAATGACAATAACTACAGGTCCACAATCCAAACCCTGATCCCCTCCACTGTCACTCTTAATATCGTCAACATGGTGTGTTTGTTTCCTGTCATCTGTGCCTGGTCTCTGGAACATTGAGGGTTAGATTGAACATGACTCGTAAGCGGTGCTCTGCCAAAATCTGCTCGAGCTGCCAAATAGTGTGCTATGTGTTCCTTTTTCCTCAGGGGACAAAATGGACATGACAAGGCAATCTCCACATTGTCAGCATTCCCCTGGCAACCACAGTGGGCTTATTTATCCCCAAGGTTAATGGGATTGCAAGCACAGTAACAAAGGTGGTGTATTGAGACAAACATGTGGCTGCAGGACTTGAGGGAATGCAATGGAGAATGGTGTCTATCAAACTAAATGACTTGGCTGACTGGAGCAGATTGCAGACAAAGCATGCACAAGTAATAAAAGGGTTTTATGGCTAATAATCCATGTGCTCTACCCAAAATGAGCTTAATGTGGGCTATTTAAAATTGTAGGTATACTGAAGTGTATAATTACACATTGCACAAGTTTATAAAACAATTTGGACATGAGTTATCTGCACCACACACCCCCATTAGTATTGTGTCTGTAAATAAAAAGTACACTAGGGAAAAAAAAGGCCACTCCACAAGTGCAGATTGAAAGGACCAAATTGCCAAGTCCTTTCAGAGTGGGATCATTTATGAGAGATAGAAGCACAAGAATATAGTTTCTGGGTTTGACCTTGGTATTGGAATAGCACTGTGCCCACTCTATTAATGTGTGCTCTTCCCTATAATGAAAGAGATACTTGAGCAACAACATGAGAGGGCGTATACTTGGCTAAAGTCTTCGAAGAAACAGAGACAGATCGTAATGTCATGCAAGCAGCTCATAGTCAGTGAATGAGTAGAGAGGAATGACATCGATAAACAAGTCCTGTCTATCATTTAAATTATGGTGGTGATGCATTGATTCAATCCTACTGTACTATTTGCTATTCCCAATCTGTAATTTGCTATTCGATTGTGAGGACTGTAAATAATTTGCCTAAATGGTTAATTAATTATTCTGTCGTTGTAAAATATAATTGAAGTGGCTTACTAAATTTGGCTGGGACAGTATTTAGGAAAGATGTAGTCTAATTATGCTTTTCTGGCGATATATAGAAGTTTTTTTACAAAATAAAAAAACTGCTAAGGTGTGTCTTGAATATATCCTTCCATAGCTCTGGTTTCTATGACAGATAGAGGATAGATAGGATTATGTGGCAGAGTGCCAGAAAGGTGGTCAATTACATCTTATTCAGGGCTATGAAGAGGGAGACATCACTTTTTCTTGGTGAAAACCTATTTGAGATCCTCATAACAGTATAGATATTGTACAGTATGTTCCAATTGTATTTGAAATATATGTCAGGAAATGGGTGAAAGAACTGCTCGAAGGAGTCGATGCACATGGCAATTGAAGTCACAGTTCACACCATTGAGGAGAGCAAGTAAGTCTTTAACCAGTCACTCACACACAAAAAGTGAGTATGAGTTTGGAGCCATGGAAGTAGTTAATACTTCTTTATATCTGGGTGAAAAATTGACTAAGAATGCAATGATCTCATGATGAATGGTTCCTACCATTTGGAAAGATTGAAAAGGTAAGTTGTCCTTTTTTGAGAACAGCCATAAAGCTCATTTCTTCCACTAGAAGCTAGAAAAGTGCAGACATATTAGAGAAATGTAGTTGCAGTCGAGCAGCTCCCCTTTTCATCCAGGGAGTTATTAAGCACAAGCTGTTAAAGACATGCCATTATAAGAATGCTGTTTCCACACCATGGTTCAGGGTCCTCCTACTCAACAGGGAATTATTGTTGCAATTTTCATTGCATTTAAACATAAAATCATATGCGTGAAACCCAAAACACTAAATGCACTGTTACAAAAACCTCTGTACTGGGCCACCATAGCTGTGACATTGTCGTAGTCATTAGGAAACTATTTGAGGTGTGGGAGTTTACTGTGGTCGTTTGGGTCTGTAAAATTTCCTACTTTTACCATGCCGTTGTTATAGAGTTTATTGTTGCTATTTGAAATGCACCCTGTAGAGCTGTTGCCAACACCTCCTTGTGATCCTTATCGGGTTACGGTAAAGTCTTCTATAACAAAACACTGAGGATGCCACCATATGGCAATTTATTACAAAACAAAACATACACATCACAATCCAAAAAAACTGAAAACCTGAAATCTGGTAATATTGCTAATGCAGAATAAAAAAAACAGAAGCAAAAGAAAAACTAATAAACTAAAACAGATGGGGCAGGGGTAGACAAGATGCATAGCAACAAAGGCAAGGCCTAACGAAAAAATGTAGTATTTAATCACGTTACGTGAATGGGTTTAGCATCAGAAGATTGGATAAGGCAGATCATTGGGAAAAGGAGGCCAAAAATCAGGCCAGGGGGGAGATATGAGCATGATTTCACAAGTTTATATAATCTGACCTGTCTTTCACTATCAGATTCATGGAGGAAAACAATTATATTTATTCGAAAGGTTATTTTCATTCTCATTATCATTGACTAGCTGCTGCAGGATTTGTCTGGGATCATGCAGATCTGTTAGATCATGCAGAATTAATCCAATTAGTGTCTCTGTTAATTAGCATGCTATTCCAAGACTTAGATATAATTCAATGCTTTCTAATTGTTTAGCTGAGATTGTTCTGAACACTAATTAAAAATGCTGTGAGAATGATATGACTTGGCAAGATGTGACAAAGTATTTTGGGGCATGCTGAAAAGAAGAAAGAAAACAAAATAAGCTCCAAAAATATCTATTATGTGTATTATTGTGTGTAGCTTATCTTTGCTAAAGAATGTTTGTTGACAAAACACCAAGTCAGTAAGTAATACAAAATTATTAGTGTGAGTGGTGTTTTAAGAGATGCATTCATTTAATCTCTTTTAAAACTTTGAGTATCAAAACCAAACAAACAGCAGTCCTATAATAAAAAATAATGGGATTAGAGATGCACTGCATTCTGCTGCTGCAAAGGACTTTTCGGCCTGAAATACTCGATCAATACCAGATTGAGTTTCACATTGTGATTTAATTGACATTAACTTTACAAGTTAATATGCTGATTTATTTTATGCTGTTAATGTTTGTAATGTTAACTGATTTAAAACAAATCAATGCATGCAAACATTTGACACGAATGTTTTCCATCCATACCTTTACAACTCCTAAATTGTTGCAATACGTCAGTAATTGATCTGTACCTGGTTTCTGCAGATGCACACAAAAAGAAAACTGTGGGTTTGGTAGGCTACTAAATGCTAAATTTGTTAACTCTACACTTCATCATGAATTTTTCAAAATGTAAATTATGCAGTTTATTTATTTGTTTATTGATTTTTTCTGTATTCTTTCTACTCTTCTTCTTATTTATATTCTCTATATAATTCTTTCATTCATTCATTCATGTATTTTTTTATTTGAAAAAAATAAAAATAAGAAATGCCGTTTTTGGCATGACCCCAATCTGCTGATCAGTCATTCAAGTAGTAGAAACTATGATGCAATTAAATAAAAACAGTATACTGATAGCTGATTGTTTTAAAAATATAATCCAATATCGATAACTTGGAGGTTAAGATATATAAGGGTAACCACATCTTTTTACGATGGGTTTCCCCCCTTATTTTCAAAATAAATGTCAGGTTTAAGGCAGAGGGCTGAATGCAATTGTGTTTATCAATACTCATAAAGCAGACAAGGACAAATCCAAATTAACATAATCAAAGTCAGATAAATGGCCAGACTCTAAATAAGATAAGATAAAACTAGATTAAAATAGGATAGATAGATAGATAGATAGATAGATAGATAGATAGATAGATAGATAGATAGATAGATAGATAGATAGACAGATAATTGTATAGAGTAAATATATAAAAAAAATAATTGTGGCAATAAAGTGGCAGTGTATATTGCATAGAAAGTTGATCACGGTAAAATATTATTTAATTAGCTTATCTTGCTACTGACCCAGAGAATACTATTGTCCCAGCTCAGTGATGACTAAGCAGTATTCTTGACTGGTCTCTGGGTCAAAAAACCTGAATGGAAACTGAATAAAAAAACCTGTCCTAGCTTGTAGTGCTTGGGCTGATTAATAATTTAGGGATATGGAGTTCATGGTTGTTTGCTATGCTGCCTGTGACATTGGCCTGCTGAGTATTTATGCCGGATGGGAGCAGATAGAAATCTGCAACTTAAAGTACATTCCTGAAATATGGGAAATGTTATTATTTTGTGTATGTCATACTAACAAAGAACATGTCTTGGATAAAATAGATGGAAATGAGAGATTTGATTAGGGTTTGTAGAAATCGAATTAGCAAACAAAAAATAAAAGTCTTTTATTTTCTCTATATTTAGAATTACCTTTCCCTATTACAAATGAAACTGAGTTCAATTGCCATTGTGGTACAGTATTCAGAGATTCAGATGTACTGCCACCTTTGATATCCATGCTCCAGGGAATGTCTTGGATATCTTTAATCAATGTGTAAATCAATCACTGGAATATACAGAGATCTGATCATTAAATAGTAATAATTCATAATGTTAAAAAAGAAAAATCAAACAATCAACCGTGGATTTATATGTGATTTTTATTTTTCATTCACTAGAAAAGACACAAAGCAATCTGATAAGATAATCCTGAAAAATCATCTTTAGTAAACACTTTTTCTTTAGTCCCAGTTGATCCAAAAGCAGGTAACACCATGTACAGTGCGTGATGCACCCTGGAATGGAAACACACACACACACACACCCACACACACACACACACACACACACACTTAATCACACATTTACTCTCTCATTCACACCTTGGGGCCAAGCCATCTACCAGCATGCCTTCTAAAGGTGAAAGTAAATGCACATGGACACAAGAACATGAGAAACCTTGGAAAGTCAGTGACCAGAGTTTAGGATTGAATATGTGTCATGTAATTCGGCTGGAGATGGCAGTGTGCAGATTTTATTTTAAAGGACAAAGAGCGTTAAAAAAGAACCATAAACAAACACCCGATATACAACAAAACAAGCAAACTATGGGCAATGATGTTGAACATGCAACAGCATATGCAAGACAAAGACAAAAGTTTGACATTGATGCATACAAGAAAAGGCAGAAATCAAGTAGGGGTGCTAATTAGTGCTAACACCCAACAGGTGTGAGTGCTGCTCAGCGATATGTGAGAGGTCATGTGGCATGCAGGGGCTGATGGGTAATGTGGTCAATTTGTTGAGCTTAGCATAACTATGACAGCATGAAGCTGTGATGCCAACACTTCCCTCTGGTATACTATGCCGCCTATCGTCGTTCAGCAAGTTTCTGCTCAGAACTTGTCACCTCTAGTACAAGAGTCGAAAGAATTACAGGAAGAAAAGAATGTAGCATATTGCTGAGGTTGTTTATTCTTTTTAGTTTTTGCTGTGTTAATGCTGTGGTGAGCGGTCTGTAAAGAAAGTTATTTAAATGTAACTTTTCTGCATTGCATATTATTTCATATCCAAGTTTATTTCAGCTACTGGCCATGTTTCTAATTTGGAAATAAATGAATCTAGCTTTTCCTTATCCTGCTCACAAGGGATTTTGTGGGATATGTTTTTGCTGGGTAATGCATTTTTCCCAACAGAAATGTAAGCACTGAAGACATGTGAAGAAGCAGATATTGGGGTTAGACTAGGTCAAACCACAATTAATTCAGCCTGAGACAGAAATGTTATTTCTTCTGCTTTCTATACTGTATTATAAATTCAGGCTGACATTTTCTTGTTTAAGACTCAATTGTGAAGGGTCTGTCAAGAAAGTAAAGTCTAGTCCAGAAATTAGACTGAGGTTCAGTAGCTGAGGTCCATTGACACCCCTTGTGCCTCTTCATATAAAAAAAGACAAGCACCAGTTTAAACTTGGCAGCTTGGCACTACAACATTGATAATTAATAACTGGGGAGAATAATGCAGTGTTCTGAATATGTAGCTTATGATAGTATCAAATTCAGCTGAATAAATTTTTTTTAAGTATTTTAAATTAGCATGTGTTTGTTTTGTTTTTTAGGCCATGTTTTATTTACAGCTATTCAGTCATACAATTATTTCTTGTTTATTCCTGGAAATGACTTTACATCAGGCAGTTATTGGAAAGTACAGTAATATCACCACAACCTCTGTCACTACAATCATTTGTCTTGTGGCTCACAGTGCTACTGTGCCTCATGCAGAGTTTTCACATAATCAGAACAGATGAGGCATTTTGACAGCAGACTTCATGTTGTGACACATTTGGTTGTTCCTTCAGAAGAGCACAGCAGCATAGCACTCTTAGATGCTGAGAGTGTTCAAACTCCAAAAAACGCCACCACAGTCGGGGCGACAGGGATGCCAGTCTCACTGTCATACAAAGTAGAAGGAGTATATTTCAAGCTGGCGGAACAGATGCAGTGCCTCTGTCACTGGAACCACAAACCAGTCGTTTAGTCTTTGACAGGAGAAGATTAAACAGACCAATGAAGATTTTATGGAGAGGTGGCCACACGCAATGGAGGTAATTGTGCCTGCTGTGACTTTACACCACCAAAAAAGAGGCAAGGCATAAAATATAGGTGCTATTTTTTCATGCCAATGAAAATTCTAACATAGTAACAACAATAATAAAAACATGATGCACATGCATTAGTCCCTATTTTGGTGGAGACTGTGGTAAAACAAAGAGTAAGAATAAGACCATAGTAAAATTAAATACAAATATAAATGGGAAATTGTAAATTAAAACTTAAGTATACAGACTGAAAGGTGGAAAGTTCAATAATTTATTAATTCTGTATTATGTAGAAACCCCTCTAGCATACAGATTTCTGGTCTCTAAATCATTATTATGAACAAGCAACTAACTATTAAAAAACTCTACACTGTACACACACACACACACACACACACACACACACACACACACACACACACACACACACACATACATACTTACCCACACATTCATACCTAGGAGCAATAATCATAGCTATTTACTTTGCCATGCTTTAAGAAGGTTGGAGAAAACCGTGGAGCAGTGAGGAAACCTCTCATAAACACAGTTTCCTTTTGCAGGAACAGTTACAGGAAAATCAGGCTGTTCTAACATTACTGTTACAGTGCTTTTAAAGGTTACAATTAAGTGGAGAAAATTAAAATATGCATGCTTGACTCCATTAGCATTTTTTATTTATTTGGTGATTAATCAAATAAATGGAAGACATACTGCCCAGCTCCTGAAGGCCTTAAAAGCAAATGAGATGTTTAGAGCAAACTCTAAGAATGAAATATTGCAAAATAACATACAGTTTTCTCAAAAGTAAATGCCAAAAATATCTATATTTTTATATGATTAAATACGTTTTATTAAATTAGCTTTTTTTATTAAATAAGAAGAGTTAATAACAGATTCCAGTCATTTCATTTTATGTCTGCAAAAATATTTAGGCATTTTATAACATCCATTTGAACAATAATTGCCTCCTATTTGTTGATTTTATTCGTCGACTTTATTTTATACTTTAAAATTGTTTCTTTGTCATTTTTGATTATCTCAATTATGTAGTCTTAAAGAAGAAATAATGTATTATATGAAATCATGTTCTATACTGAGTGATAAGTGATCTCAGTACAAAGTTGCAGTTAAACAGTATTCAATTGTTTCTATTAGTGCAGTTATGTTTGCTTAATAATGTTGTCAGCAGGCAGAGGCATAGCAGCTGTTGGTGGAGTTTGGATCACATCTTTTGGATTGTTTTTATAACGCTTAGTCTCAACTGAATGGTAATCATGTGTTAGTTACCTTCAGGACTGGAATAAAGAACACAAATTACAAAAGAAGCAATATACCAGCTTACACAAAAGAAAAGGATTAAGTCAAAGACCGTGTCTCATACTGTGAGCTCCATTCAGTTTCACTCCAGTGTTTTAAGTGGCCTGCTGTAGTGCAGTAGCCCTGCAGCACACTGTGAGATAAACCGTGGGAAATAAGCTGAATAAAGTCAAGCATATACATGTAGAGATCTAAAATCCAGGCCTAACACAGTGGCCAGCTCTGCCAGCACTTTAGAAATCAAAATGGGGCAGAGTATCCAAGGAAGAAGTCAGTGGGTGGTGGCAAAGTGTAAACCAACATCCATGGAGCATTTCTATTAGATGAGAGGCCCTACGACTTTATAGAAAAGGCTTAGTGTCCGACTGAGATGTGAACAAGTGGACATGTAGCGGAGGCATGAATTCCTGCTGTTATCTCTGTTCTGGTGTACTGGCATATGCTGAAAGTCATGCAAGTGCTTTCAGATTTCTGATGTTTTCAAATGGCCAACCACTGTTCGCTTGATTGCTGCTTAACTGACAGCCTGAAATTTTGCTCTATACAGTCATATTTTATTGTCAGAAATACGCAGTATTATAGTACATTAATTGGGGGTCTGGGGCTATTTTGGCAAATTTAGCAAACTTGGATTTTGGCTGTACACACAAGCTAGCTAATATGACACAGTTGTTATTTTTCTACTTAAAAATCATATTCTTCGATTTTTTAAGACATTCAAAAACCCCAAAAGCAATATAGATTGGTCAACTTAATTAGGATCCTGTGTACACATGAACATTTATGCAGTCACCTAATCAGTCATCATGTGGTCTCTGGTCATTAAGAATTTAGTGTTGAAAGTTTTATGTTTTATTACATACGTAATACACCAATGAGCCATAACATTAAAACCACTGGCAGGTGATTAACATTGATAATCTCATTACAGTGCCACTTGTCAAGGGGCTGGATATTTTAGGTACCATGTGAACAATCAGTTTTCAAAGTTAATTGGACCTGATTCAAGCAGGAAAAATGGGCAAGTGTGAGGATTTGAGTGACTTTGACAACAATCTAAATTGTGATGGCTAACCGACTGGGTCAGATCATCTCCAAAACTGCAGCACTTGTTGGGTGTTTCTGGTATGCCATGGTTGGTACCTACCAAAAATAGTTTCAGGAAAGACAACCAGTGAACCAGTGACAGGGTCATAGTTTGATGAATCACATTTTCTGTTACATTATGTGTGAGCGTGTATGCTTCACTTAGCTAGGGAAGATTGATATCATCATGATACAAGAAGGCAAGCTGAATGGGGCAGTTTAATGCCTTGGGCAAAGTTCTAGTCTTGAAATCCATGAGGATGTTACTTTGACACATCCCACCTACCTAAACATTGTCACAGAAAAGTACACCCCTTCATGTTAATGCTATTTCCTAATAGCTATGGTTTCTTTTAGCAGGATTTGATGGCTGATTGTTGTATAAATTTAGGTTCAGATAGAGTATGAGACTGGTGGTGTGTCTGTGGAGGTGCTGTCAATTAGTAGAAACCTGAGACTTCCATACCACTGCTATGCACCTAGAACTGTAAGCCCTACTTGTCCTCTCATTAATTGGGTAAAAGGAGCAACCTCTCCTTTACAAAAGAGAAACATGATTTCATTCTCTCCCATTGAAAAGTCGTCTGACCTTAATCTGTCAGAAGGGAAAAAAATCTTTCAAGCTCTCCCATGAGCATCCTGTTCCTGGCCTGAAGATATAGGTATTAGATTTTTAATCGGTCCAGGCATCTTAAAGAGATTGTCATACAGTATCATCAAGTTAATTAGGTGGAACTGAACACAGCCAGGAGTGAAATAGAATTAGCTTTTAGATTATATAGTCAATGTATTGATTGATAGAAATTACACATGAGTTATGTCACAGGTTCCCAATACTGATCCAGGAGTACCCCAGTCTTGTCCTGTGTTTTCCCTTCTTTAAAACCTGTACTTCACCTCATACAGGTCTAATTAGTTGATTTGTTGAAGTGAGTGTGTTTGGAGCAGGATATACACTATTGTTTGGGGTAGAGATAATGCAGGAACAGGTTTGGGATACACTGCAAATCTCATATTTCAACATTTCAGTCAAAATTCCCTAAACGTTAAACACATTATAAAAAGCTAAAGGTCCAAGGACTTTTTTCTGATAATGTGAATTATTTACATGAGTTATTTTTTATAGAATTTGTTTCATTTAATTGTTACTAAAATCAAACTACATATGATCACTGATGGCTTGTCTTGGCACTGTTTCTGGGACAGCATTGTGATGGCAAATCCAAGGGAGACCATTTACACTCCAGCTTTCACCCTTGCTAAGGATCCCACCAAAAGAGCTCAGAGTGTGTGGTGGTAATGATGATGAAATTAGAGTGGCTAGTTAGATTGTGGTACTGATGATTTCTCGGAGAGTGTGTCGTTGCCATGGAAAAGTCAGTGTGTTAACCTGATAATAGGAGTAGACTCGATCATGAAATAGGAGTGATTCGCTTTCAGTCTCCAGTTTCTTCTCTTCCAACTTGCTTTTCCAACTTGCCAATCATATTCAGCACAAAATTACCATGGTATTCACCAGATCGCAAAATGCAAAAACCTTTACTTAACTTAGATTTCCATAGATCAGCACTGTATTTTGCATCACATTGATCATTTCAAATGAAAATACGTCATATGATATTAAAAGAAAATGTAAGAATCTATTGATAAATGTCAATATGATAATGGTCAATAATTTTCTTCTTATAATAGAAGTAAAGGCAAGCGAAATGCTATTATATTATGTTACCATGCTTGAAATCTTTGCTGGTATAGATATATCTAGATCCCAACAGGATAAATTATTCCCAAAGCAATACTTCAGGAACAAAATGTTGTTTAAGGGCCTAACAAATCTCAGGAGCAAAATGATATTTAAAGTATTTGCAAGCATGTACATACTTCATATAGGGTGCAGTATATCGACTGTCACTGCTAATGAAATCATTAATCAGCTTGGCTTCTTCTTCTGTTTGCTAAGAGTCTGTGCTCATATTTCTCTGTCAATGGCTCTCTGCCTTAGATGCTGATGAATATAAAATTTTTGCTCAGCCACATCACTGGAAAAGGAATTTAAATGAGAAAACAGGGATTTTTTTTTTTGTTTAACATATGTGAATGTGTAACAAATGACTTTAAGGAGTTAAGGTACACTTTATATATTTACCAAAAAATAAACATGCATGTACCTCTTACGGTTTGTGTGTACACTCAGACAAACTGCAATACAATGAAATATTATTATATTATTATATTAAGTAATGAAGTAAAAAAACTTTGTTACTGTACTTAAGTAGATTTTTCTGGTATCAGTTCTTTACTTCACTTTTTATTTTTCTGTCAACCTTTTACTTTCACTTAATAAATGTTTAACACAAATATCTGTACTTTCTACTTCTTACATTTTCAAACCAGACTCGTTAGTTTAGTTTTACTCTATTTGGTGACATGATCAATATTTTTTTTGCCGTTTTCAGCACATCAACCTATTTCTTGCCATTGCATGATTTCTGATCATTATTATCTTTCCTATGAGCCATATGAGTATAGACCTCATATGGCTGGAAATGTCAGGTGTCCCAATACTTTTGTCCATATAGAGTATACAGTATCTCCCAAAAGTGAGTACACCTCTCACATTTCAGCAACCATTTAAGTATATCTTCTCAAGAGACAATTCTATAGAAATTAAACTTGGATATATTTTAGAGTAGTCAATGTGCAGTTTGTAAAGCAGTACAGATTTACTGTCCTCTGAAAATAACAACATACAGCCATTATTGTCTAAATAGCTGCCATCCAAAGTGAGTACACCATAAGTGATCACAGCTTTACATCGTGTAACCATGCAAAGCCACGCGTCGTATTCTTTATGTATTTATCTGCTTGACAGGACCATGCACATTTGTGGATCTTGTATTAAAGCAGTTAAAATTTGGTGCTTTGAGTACAATTCTCTCATACTTATCAGTGGATGTTCAACATGGCACTTCATGACAAAGACTCTCTGAGGATTTGAGAATTAGAATTGTTGCTCTATATAAAGATGGCAAAGGAGTTGAGTCCCTGTGCTTTGCGTAGGGGGTGTGTGTGTGTGTGTGTGTGTGTGTGTGTGTGTGTGTGTGTTGTGTGTGTGTGTATATATATATATATAAATATATATACTGAGGATGTGTGACCTCTTAGCACCAATTCATACATTCAGAATTAACTGAAGTGTGTTACACAATGAAACACATCAGTCAAAATATTAATAAATAATCAAATGAACTTCCCCAGACCATACATTAACCTGAAATGCAAGGAGTTCCGTGCAAACCACAGGATTGACTCACTTTTAGACGCTGCTTTCTCTTACTCACATTTCTTGTCAATTTATTTAATGTAATTTCTTACACATTTGAAAATTATTTGGTCTACATTAAGGTAGTAATAGTATTTTATATATATATATATATATATATATATATATATATATATATATATATATATATATATATATATTATAGACTTCAGTAATGATAACAGTAATACAGTAATACATTTACAAGTCTGTGTTGTTATTTCAAATCAATAGTGTAATTATTAAATAATTACTTTTTTTCTAATAGAGGATATGGCAGGCAAGCAGAAACAAATTGCACCAGTTCAATTTATATGTTATGAAAGCATTTCTGGGGGCATGTGTCTCTGTGAGTGCTGAATTAAAATTAAATAAAAAAAACTAAAAAGCATTTTAGAGTTATAGGAATAATAAGTTATAGGCAAATCAAGGGTGGTTTCATAGAAAGTCACCAAAGAGATCTAGTTGATCAAGATTAAAATAAATTAAGCAATATTCAGCCATGCTTTTGTCTAGCTTTTGTATAGCTCTCACCATAGTAATAAGTACAATAGTATATGAAGAAATATTCTCAATACTGTTAAAAATTATTATTGTCGCTATTAAAAGACAGAACAGTAAGGGGTCTAGATCAGAACATTGTGGGACACAATTGTGTGCTTTTTTCCTTAAGATCTGAATAATATCTATTTATCTAATTTCTACTTAATGCATATTACATCAATCTAAACAAGTCATGAACGTTTGTTCTTGTGCACACATACAAGAAGGTTTCTAAATGATATTTCTACTCTTGATGATTGGACAGGTAAAGAAGAACTGCATATAATAAAACAATTACCGTAATTTCTGGACTATAAAGCGCAACCTTATATAAGCTGAAATTTTTTCACTGAATTTTACAAATATTTTTATTTTTAACATAAATAAGCTACACTGTCTACACTGAAACTAATGAACTTTACACGGGCTTTACCGAAAGAGAGTGTCTGTTACACGGTGTAACGGGTGAAATATGTTGTGGCTCCTTTAAGAGCAGAGCGGCATTTTGGGAAAAGCACGTCACTGCATTCTCCGGTATTACTGCGTGTGTGACTGAGGATTATGTGCTCATTATTTTCTGATGCTCATTTCTAAGTTTCTTTGACTAACCCATAACGCTGTTGCCAAGAAAAACAAAAAAGCACGAGTTTTGGAAACCTGTCTGTGCTTATATGATTTCTGTTGCAACTGAAGTTAGTGAGCTCTCCCTTCACCCAGACTCAACGCGCTACAACGGCTTGTATCTAAACCAGACATGGGCAAACTACAGCCCGCGGGCCACACACGGCCCGTTGGGTTTATTAATCCGGCCCGCCGAACGTGACCAAATTTTATTAAAATAGGTACAGGTAAACATTGTTCAATTTACCTTTCCCTTGTAATGCCCACGTTTTCTCTAAAGATGTCGCACTTCAGCTCAATTGACGTTGTTCGCGTGCAATACTCTCTTTTTCTCTTAAGAGAGCTTAATCTGATACTCTTTAAAAACTGCGACAGTTTCTGACAAACACCTCGAATCTATCCTGAGAATTGCCACAACAAAACTTACTCCAGACTTTGATGAACTGGCAAAATAAGGAGTTCAACAACACTGTTCCTACTGAAACTGAACTTGAGTTTTTTTGCTGTGTTTCAACAAATATTTGATCTTTTGGCACTTAATGAAACTGAATTTGCCAAATCTAATGCTAATTAAATTTGCCAAATCTAATGTTTATATATATATATATATATATATATATATATATATATATATATATATACAGTGCCCTCCACAATTATTGGCACCCCTGTTTAAGATGTGGTCGTGGACTTCTAAAAATTCTCCTTTTTTTAAAACAACATAGAACCCAAATGCAAAAAAAGAGAAAAATCCAACCTTTCATTTAAGTACATTACTTTGGTGGTAAAAAAATCACACATTTAGAAAAAAAAAAAAAACTTGAAATCATGTGTGCCACAATTATTGGCACCCCTAATGTTAATACTTTGTACAACCTCCTTTTGCCAACAAGACAGCACTTAATCTCCTCCTATAACATTTCACAAGATTGGAGAACACAGAGAGAGGGATTTTTGACCATTCTTCTTTGCACAATCTTTCTAGATCATCCAGTGTCCTGGGTCCTCTCTTATGCACTCTTCTCTTTAGCTCGCCCCACAGGTTTTCGATTGGGTTGAGGTCTGGGGACTGAGATGGCCATGGGAGGACCTTGAGTTTGTGACTGCTGAACCACTTTTGTGTAGATTTTGCCACATGTTTTGGATCATTATCCTGCTGAAAGACCCAATGACGACCCATCTTCAGCTTTCTGGCAGAGGCATCAGGTTTTTATTTAAAATATCCTGGTACTTCAAAGCGTTCATAATGCCATGCACCCTAACAAGGTTCCCAGGGCCTTTGGAAGAGAAACAGGCCCACAGCATCACAGATCCTCCACCATACTTCACGGTGGGCATGAGGTGCTTTTCGGTATACTCATCTTTTGTTTTACGCCAGACCCACTTAGAGTGTTTGTTGCCAAAAAGCTCAATCTTAGTCTCATCTGACCAAAGCACACGATCCCAGTTGAAGTCCCAGTACCGCTTAGCAAACTCCAGACGTTTACGTTTGTGAGTGTTAGTGAGAAAAGGCTTTTTCCTTGCATGCCTCCCAAACAGCTTGTTGGCATGTAGAGAGCGTCTGATGGTTGTTTTGGAGACTCTGTGACCCCAAGATGCCACTCTTTGATGCAATTCTGTGACGGTGAGCTTGGGAAATTTTTTTACTTCTCTTACCATCCTCCTCACTGTGCGTTGTGGCAAGATAAACTTGGGACCTCTTCCAGCCTTGTTTGTCACTGTTCCAGTTGTTTTAAACTTCTTAATGATTCCTCTGACTGTAGATACCGGCAAGTTAAGGCGAGTGGCTATTTTCTTGTAGCCATTGCCTGACTTATGAAGGTCGACACACATCTGCCTTACTTGAATGGTGTGTTCTCTTGTCTTTGCCATGTTGACAAATGGGTAAGAGAATTAGGCCTCTGTGTCACGTCATATTTATACCCCAGGGAAACAGGAAATCATGAATTACTAATTAAAAGTCCATAGATACCCTGACCAACCTTAGCAACTACAGAAAAATATATAAAAAAAAAAAACAATGAAATTTTTCAGAGGAATTGTTAGGGGTGCCAATAATTGTGGGACACATGATTTCAAGTTTTTTTTTTTTTCTAAATGTATGATTTTTTTTACCACCAAAGTAATGTACTTAAATGAAAGGTTGGATTTTTCTCTTTTTTTGCATTTGGGTTCTATGTTGTTTTAAAAAAAAAGGAGAATTTTTAGAAGTACACGACCACATCTTAAACAGGGGTGCCAATAATTGTGGAGGGCACTGTGTGTATATATATATATATATGTGTATATGTGTGTATATGTATATGTATATGTATGACCCGGCCCCTCTGTCAAATTTTAGAACCCATTGTGGCCCGTGAGTCAAAAAGTTTGCCTATCCCTGATCTAAACAGTAGCCTACCAAGTAAGTTGTTCACTGTCTTCCTCCCTCCTTTCACAACTACAGTGGTACCTTCACCTACGAGTGCATTAATGTACGAGTTTTCCGAGGTACGAGTCGTCACTCGGTCAATTTTTTAGCTTTGTTACGCGAGCAGATTATTGAGGTACGAGCTCAAAACGCCGCTGCTAGATGGCGAAGCGAAGCCAGAAAGCGAAAATTGTGACGAAAATTAAGATAAGCAAAGAAGAAAAAGTAAACATTTTAAAGTTTAGGGATACGTAGTGTACAGGAGTGATAGTAAAAAACGAGTTTTCCCTCCGCTTATCGCCTCTACCCCCCTCCACACACACACACACACACACACACACACACACACACACACACACACTCACACACTCACACACACACCCCACCAGCGTTTTCGTTAGCTCAAGTCGTCTCATCTCCAAGGTAAATACACTGAATAAAACCTTATTATATCTTTACATACTCTTTCTATTATGTTTTTATACAAGATTTGTTATTTAGAAATGTATTTTCCAATTTAATAACATGAAACATAAAAACGGGGTGTCATTTTGAGGGTTGGAACGGATTAATGCCATTTTAAGTATTTTCAATATGGAAAACTGATTTGATGTGCGAGCAAATTGAGATACGAGCTCGTCCACCGAGCGAATTAAACTCATAGGTCAAGGTACCACTGTATTTCTCTGGGGAGTTTATCTTTTGGCATCGTCGTGCGCCACCGGTAAAGCTTTTCTCTCGATGCCGTGCAGCTCAGAACACAGGTGAAGTGCGTTTTTTTGTTTCCGTTCAGAAATTTCATTGGTCTAATGTTATGTCGCTCAGTTTTTTGGCTTGAAGTTTGTGAAACTGGGAAAAACCCAGGAAAAATCCATATATTAGCCGCTTCGTTGTTTAAGCAGCGGGGTTCAAAACGTGGGAAAAAAGTAGCGGCTTATAGTCCGGAAAATACGGTAACAGAAGTTATTTAACCAAGTATTTTCTATTCTACCGTTTAATAAGTTCCATGCCTTTCAGCTCCACAGAAAGTAAAATCAAACTTTACTTAAATATGACAAGTTGTCATATTTACATAAATGTGCCCATTTGTTTTTCATTTTCTTTTTTTAAGATGCTTTTGTTTATGATTTAAATATTTTTTACACTATAGATGCAAAGATTATATAATATCTGACACTCTGGCCCCCTCCAGAGCACCAGAGAGAATGCTCACGTGAATTTTGCTTGACTTCTTCAGTAACCCAGTACATTTCATTAGCAACTGGCAACTATGGCAGAAGGATTCTAGCGAAGGTGCAACGTGTTAATGGTTGCTTGCAATTGCAGAGCTGTAAAATTTGTTATGTATCCCTTTGTTTATTTGCTAATTTTTTATCTCTGGTATATTTTTAGACCCTGTTTTTTGTTTACTTATCATGCATTTGTCTATGATTTAGATTGGTCTGCATTCTGTTCAATTTTGGTATTGTCCAGAATCTTCTTGATTTTGCATCATAAAAACCTCCAGTACATCGATCATTTAGGAAACCAACTCACGAGAAACTCTTTCATAAAAAAAAGCCTTTTCTTTTTTTGTATACCAAAACAAAAGACAGTCCGAAACTGTATGTCATTTACCACATTGGCAGCTGCAGAGTTTATGCTATTATAATGTGTCTGTAAATCCAAATGAAATACAAACTACTTGTTATTTGAGCAACTGTCTTTAAAAAAATTTATTTAAAAAAATTGTGTTTTACTACTAAGTTAAAATCTTTCCCAGAATATAGAAACCTTAATAGACAGTCTTTATATAGGGGTTGATTTCCCCCACCCCATCAGAAACTGTAACTAGTGTGATTTTTGGTTCTATATACATTTAAAGGGCTCCATGGGCCAAGGGGATGGGCATCAATGTACCCTGAGTGTGGGGAGAGAAACCAGTCACCTGTCAACATCCCAGATGAAAATGTAAAGAGTTGTCTGGAGTGCCAGGAGCTCACACTGGAGGGCTTTGAAGTCAAGTCATCTAACAAAACCTCCATGAAGAACACAGGCAAAACAGGTAAGACATTTCATAAGAACACTTTTGACATACATATTGTAAGCATCTGACTTCGGTCGGTTTTCAAAGACTTAGAAAATACTTATTGGAAAACTCATGATAAATATTCATTATATTTTTGCTACATTTACTGCTACATTCACTTTACCACATAGAAATGATAATATGGTTAGAAAAAAAAAAGAATACAAAATGTCAAACTAAATTTTTTTTTTTATATATGAATATAAAGTATGTATTAACTCCTGGTTTATAGTTAGAGAATGAACACAGACATTTCAGAAATGCCTGAAACCTCTCTTTGATTTTGACCTTAGCTTAGCCATGTATTGGAAAAAAATCGATTGAAGATATTTGTGCTTTGAAACTATCAGCGGCAATAATGTGCACAAACAGAAATCTACAGGCATCTTTAATAAGCATAATGCTTTTGGCTGTCACCAAAGCTCAAAAATAACTGAGTAGTGCAGAATTCAATAGCATATATCAGCCACAGCCACTGATTCATATTTAACTGTGACGTCAATTGTGAGTGAGTAGGAGCTTTACTGGAGATTGATGTTGCCTATTGACATGTCATCTAAAACTATCCACAACAACCTGCCAGAGATTCATAGTCTTGGTTTACTAGTATACACCCTTTATGATAGCACTATATGTATTTGAGAAATGTCAATATCTATCTACAGCAACATGTATGTACAGCACCAATTCTTTAAAAGAACTGCGACAAAAAATAAATATTTAAAGGAACAAACGTTTAACATCTTTTAAATACAACTATGTACCTACCTAATAGGCTGAATGCCCCTTTGATATAACAGCATCTTCTCTAACTAGGACTTCTAGTGGAGAACCAACTAGTCCCATTTTTTGTGCTACAAGAAACATTACTCATATGCACGCTATGAAGCACCCCAAACCACCCACCTAAGCTTTGCCACCATTCCCAGAACTGTTACCATAGTTACCATATAATTAGTTTAATCTACTTTCAGTCAGCATTCATCAACTTCTGCACAGTACAGTACAGCCTGCCATACCTAATAGTCTTGCTTTTCACACTTTGCAATTCTAAGCCGTTTATTTATTTTAATGGTTTGTTTCTGTTGGTATTATTGACTCTGTCTTTATTACACTCTTAGATCATCTTTGGGCACTGTTGCCAAGTTTGTCTAGTTTTCTGTGGTTATCTACACTGGTTTTGCACTTGGTTCCCTTGCTGTCATAGAATTCTGGATGTTATAAAAGACTCTGCTGTATATCATGGCTCCAGCAGAATTTGAGACTAGCTGGTCATTCTTATGAAGGAATGATTTTAGTTCTTGCCCTGCTGAAGGCATAGGGTACTGCCATGGATGCATACCTTTTATCTCTGTGGGGTTTGATACTAATCAATGGAAAAAGTCACAGTTTTTTTCCTGATATACAGCCAAATCCAGACTATACCCATCCTGCATACAAATTGTAACGGCTCAAACTCTTAAGCCCATTTTGTCATTCATTTAAGAGCAAGATATAAAATGATTATTATGCTTGTAAATCCTACACAAAAAAAGCAAACCATTGTAGTTTATCATCCCCAGAAACATTATTTCTTGGAACAATGAAGAAATAACACAAGGGAGCTCTTTCTGTCTTAAACACTGCCCTTTCAATTGAAAGCTCTGAAGTGTTTGACACAGTGAGCGTAGCCTTTCAATATGATTGAGGGCAGGCTTTGCTGAATATTGACAACATGCCAATCTGCAGTGTTGTGCGAAACAGTCAAGGCCACTTGAATGGCACCTTGTGACATCAAATTGTTCCCTGGGTCCACTCTTTCATGAGACAGAATCTATCTCTTCTAAACTCCTAAGAATGCAGCTATGCATGAATGCACTGAAGCGGCACTTAAACAAGGATATATTCACCCCTCCACCTTTTCCATGACAGCTGAGTACCGTTTTGAGAAAAAGCAAAGTGATGGAGGGCATACAGATTGCAGTGAACTGCTAAGTAACAAATGAAACACAACCTGGAGTGCTCTCATGGAAAAATATTCATTGATTGGATGGTGTCATGGCTCTATATCACTGCAATTTGTCAACACTATTCTTTATATTTAATAAATAACTTATTAAATGTATCCATTTATAACTGTGGAATTGTTGTATATAATCTGCGAAACAGGTTTGTTCCTGTTATCCTATTATTCCCTCAGCAACCTCTTTTTTTCAACTTTCTTGAAGTTAGTAATTTAGCTAGTCATGGTACTGAGGATCCAACAAGCTGTCTTTATGTTGAAAAACATAAAGTTTCATCTGTGCTTCAGACAGTTCCAAAGTGCTATCCCTGGCGAGTATTTTTAAAATGGAATATTAAAGATTATAAATGCCATTTTCATCTGTTTCTTTTAGTGCATCTTTCATCCAATTGTCTGTGTTTAACTACAGAATATATATATATATTTATAGTAAGCACTTCTTCGAGAACTACTGTCAGGATAAAGAAAAATTAATCTAACCTTTCTGACCAATCATAATTGAACATTTACTCATTCTGTGACATAAACACTGATACAGTTGTTAGTATTTCCAGCTACTTGTGGGCCTTAAAAATTTCATTAGAAGGAAGGAAGGAAGGAAGGTGAATGGCAGTTAAGTGTTTCCTACTCTGTAGAAGCCACTGCAATTACATAAAAAATGCCTAATGGATTAGTAATGCTGTCTTTCTAAGGAGACATACATGTATACTGCAATATTCCCTAAGGTGCTTCAGTAAATACATACAGCCATGAATACAGGACATGCACACATCAATTGCACCAAATCGTAAGATTCCCCTACATCCACACACTGGTTTCCTGGAATCTCTGTGCCTGTACAGAATTTATTACTGACCTTATTTTCAAGGTGACACTGCCAATCATGTTTAATGACCATGCCAATTAGACTTCTTTCCTGGCCTAATTTACTCACCACTGAAGAAACAGGAGAAGCTCTTTTATAAGATAAGTAGACTGCAGAGCATCTTTGTGAACGTGGGTTTTCAACTGAGATCTACAGTTCATATTCTGTCCAGTGACCAGGGATTGTTCCTCATCCAGGAGCTCCTATTTTTCAAACTGTAGCGCATCACTAAAAATAGCAAAGCTGGGTGCAAAGCTCCTCTTATCCACTGGTCTGGAGCTTCTGATGTATGTTCTGATATATATATATATATATTAAACATGATACATACATATGTATTCTGAGTTTTCTGTGTTTCCTGAGCCAAAACAAAAGGCTCAGAAAAGTGATGTCTGCCTATATAGGAAAGGCTGTATAAACACTCATATGCTGTGTAAATACCCATATGCTGTGACTATACAAATGCTAATTGCACAATGCTAACAGTGCAGTATTCTGATGATAGTGATCACTGGTGGTGATTAATTGAATGATTTGAGATGACCAACGACAAGCATTGGCCTGACATCAGTTCTAATGTCCCTTAAACATTTGTATAATGATAACATGCACAGTTTGTCTTAATATCTGAAAAGGAATACATACATCCATAGATACATACATATGTATCTATGGATGTATGTATTCCTTTTCAGTGTTGTTTCAGTTAGTGCTATCAATCCAGATCTTTTGTTTTTTTACCATTAATTACAATTTAGCAAAAAAAAACTATGACCTAATGCCTAACGAGGTTGTAGTTATCATTCCATGCTAACCCTAGATAAGGAGGAGGATCGCAACATTAAAAGAAGGAGATAGTTCTCAACTTAGCAGCAGTAATTAATTGTCATGTCGTAACCACCTCCTCAATCCCTTTCCTCTTTTAAATCCCTACTTTTTCTTCCTAGTCTCCATTCTTTTGAAGAATGACTACTTTGTCAGAGGAGCAGGTCTACCTGGGCGGTTCAAAGCAGAGAAAGTGGAATTTCACTGGGGCGACAGCAATGGATCAGCTGGCTCAGAGCACAGCATTAATGGAAAGCGGTTTCCAGTTGAGGTATCGCAAAATATATATCTTCTAATTACTCATCCATGGAAGGTGTAACTAACTACTATATTGCCATGACTCAAAATAGCACAATAAGTTAAAGAACTTCAGTGCCCATGAGTATATATTATTCAAAATACCTGTTTTCTTTTTCTTTTTTTTTGTGCTTTTTTTTGCTTTAGCATTTATTCTATTCCCAGTCCATTTGGCTTCACCCTGAGAATGTTAACAAAAGAAATTAGGTGTACATGTGCTCCACAGTAAATCTGCCAGTGTTAAATTGGTTCTGCCAATCTTAAATAAGATCCAACAGAGATCTTGGATGAGATCTATTTATGTTTCATCTGAATTGTGTATGAGTGACTTAAGTATGTAACATGCTGAATTGGAAAAAGAAATATATAGAAAAATGGCAATTAATTTTTTTGTCATTTGTTTTAACTGTCACATCTGTCACATCTGTTTAACTGAATCTAATTATATGTTATGGGTTAACACAGATTGTTAAACAGTAATTGTAAAACCTTATTGTCCTTACAATAAATATTTTTTTAGATTATTGTGTAATTTTTTTATATTATAAGTACAATTATGATTAATATTTTATTTGGGTGTATTTGCCAAACATCTGTAAGTGAAGGTGTTTATCAGACCCCAGATCAATGCTAACTGAGTAAATACTCTTTTCAGAGTATGCAAAGTGGCTAATGTGATTTAAAGCTGATGAAAACAAGCTAATATGTTTCTGTCTGTGAATGCTGAGACAAGCTACAAATGGACACCATTAAAGGCTGCAAGAAGAGTAAAAAAGTCAACGGAAGAGTAATTGGTTCTCATTAGCAAGGTTTTCGCTGTGTTCCTCATTCTTTTTCTTTTTTTTTTAAGGTTTTTGGAAGTGCTGATTGGTGTTCAGCTGGCACATATGTGGATGCCCTGGGGTCTTGTGATGTGTTGATTTGTCTGGAACATACTGCTGTTGGTTTCAAATGAAGTTAAAACTCTCTAGAATCAGGCAGGATCAATGTACAGAGGTTTAATTGTATACAATGCATTGTAGACAATTGTAAGTGAGCACTTAAAGTAGAAAAGTATGCAGTGCTTAGTCAACATTGAGGTAGGCAAACTTGATAAAGGGGTAATCCAAAAGTAGTTTGCAATTAATGAGAGAAAAGAAAAAATTATAACACAGTGGTATATTGTTTAAAAGTTACACAGTATAGAATTTGGCAAGTCTTTGCAAGCAATATTTAGATGAACCGGATATAAATAGTGTTATTATTCTTCAGATTGTGACATCTGCTAGTATTAGAGATTAATGTTATCATGATTTTAGTTTAACTTTTTTTTGCAAGGTCAAAGTACTTTTTGTTCCCCAGTGACCCCACATCCACATCACTAAGAGAGAACTGAGAGAACTTTAAGCTCACTTTTTCATTACCTAAGTAGTAAAGTTTGGAATTTATGCAGCACCTAGCCTACAATTTCTCTCACAAAACAATTGAAACACTGTCAAAAGAAATTATCTCACTTTGAATATTTTATAATGTGATAATGTGTTTCATTTACATATGAATTCATTTTAATTATCCTAAACTAAATTAGTAACTGGGGACAAAAAGTGTGTTCCTAAAATAAAAATGTCCTATCTAAAAAAGGATCTGCCTAAAAGTTTTAGTATTATTATCAAGTATTATGCACATAGTTTGGGTTTATTGGACAGCTCTCTGCCACTGCCTCATTAGAGGGTTCGGCATTACATCATTTTGCCAATCATAACTGACATTACAAATATGCATTACTATCAATGTACTGGTTACCATTATCTGCATAAAAAAAACCCATAGAAGCTGCACTCCACCTCATCCAGTTATTGCTATATGGCTTATTCCCTATTAATCAGATTACATTTAAATTACTCCCAATGTCAATGTCAAGTTTGAAAGATTTCTGTAAATATTGCATTTTAAGGTGTGTATATAATAAGGGTCTAAGAAAGAGAATGGAATTTTTTTTCTCTTGTCTCAAAGCAAACAGACTATGTATGTTCATACTTCATTTTGGGTGCAGTGGATGACAGTGAATAAATATGTGCAATTTTACATGGTGAGCGAACACAAAGATGTGGTGAATTATGCTGAAAGATGAGAGGTTGCCAGAGAATTAGTTGAGTCAGAACATCATTGTCAGAGAGAGTGAGAGAAAAGGAGAATGAAAGAGGGAGAGAAACAGAGAGCTAATCCTATTTCCTTCATTTTAAATATCTCTCCTATTCCGTCTACTCTCCCATGGCACGTGTCTTGTAGATTGACATATTTTTTTTTAACTCGTTTGTGTGACTGCCCTGACACAATGTTCAAGGCCACATGCGAACTGTGTGCATTGTGCCGTCTTTCAGCAAATTGTTAGGAAACTCTGCATTCCCTCTAAATCCATCCCTCTGGGAGAATGAATAATACTTAATTGTCACAAATGTCAGAATGTGGATAGGCTCCTGAATGAGGATATGCGTGAGAGTTTATTTGCACACAGATATCTGTAGGAAATGTGGATGGGATTTTCTGCATGACAAAGAAGTGTGAATCAATCAAATAGGATTTCCTCTACAATGTAATGTAGCCCATTTTTTTGCAAAGGGCGTGCATAGGTGTGAGCTGCTCGGTGCTTTGTTAGCTTATTAAAAAAAAAGCTGATGAATGCCAGTCACAGTTTCCTATGTGTGCTCACAGATGCAGATTTTCTTCTATAATTCGGATGACTTTGACAGTCTCAGCACTGCAATAAAGGAGAGGCGAATCATCGCTGCCATGACTGTCTTCTTCCAGGTGAGGATACATTTCTGCAGTTTCCAACACATGGATTTAGTTCACAATATTTTCCAGTTTGTAGAATATGCACAGAGAAATATGCATCAAAAGTTACATTTTTCTTTGTCATATTTGTTTTCATATGGCATCACCTTAGCTGCTACAAACGCAGTACAAACTTTGGTTATTTGAATACAAACACAATTAATATGTTCATGTATATATTATGAGTAAAATATATATATTATTAAGAGTGTATGTGCTCCAGGTCAAAAGCTATTTTAATCTAAATTAATTGATTACTGAAGATGATTGGAGGTTGGATGGATGGATGGATGGATGGATGGATGGATGGACTGATTGATCAATCTATGAATAAATCTGACCTGTTTGAATTAGCAAAGATAATCCTTGAGTAGATTTCCAAAAAATGTACTCATTTACATGTTTGGATAAAATTAGAAAAACTTGAAAAACAGAGAAGGAGCCTCCTCCTTTGGCCCCACACAGTGCCAAAATAGCAACAGGTTTTTCTGAGAATATTGTTCTTTTACTCTGAATATGTGTTCCTTGGGGCATTGTGTGATACTACTGCACTCTGCTACACCATTAGTTAAAAATACGCTTTTAATGTTTAATACATTATGAAATACAAATGCATATAGGTGCATTTATGTGAACCTAAATACCTATTTGTTCACGTTTCTTAGCATAGATTCGATCTGGTTGGAACATCATCATTAATCTCATGCTTACGATCACTCAGACAGAAGCAGCTTGAAATGAATTGCCTCGGTTAAAGATGCTTTTGTGGGATGAAGATGCAGAGAGTGAATACAATAGTCTTGTTTTTCAGTTTTCGCAAAGCACTCATTGACACAAAGACACGTGCACTACATTCTCACACTCTCCCTCAGGTGACAGGTCTATTTCTCAGGCTGAAAGTGGAGCACAGGTGTGTTTTATGTAGGTCTGTTGTCATGCAATGACTAACTAAGAAGCTCCTAAACACTGGCTGTGAGTTCTGGAATCATTATAGGTTTATTGCTATTGCCACTAAGAGGAATGTTGTCATTTAAAGCAGAATTTGTCAATTCCTTTTGGATGTGCGTAGCTGGTCACAGCACGAGCTTCCATGCTGGAGCTTCTTTTAGAACTATGCTTTCTTTACATATTTTATATCTTTTTACCTGAATACATAATAACTCACCAGCTTAGATGCTTTTTATTAGAATTGCATAACTGTATTGTTATATGTGAAAATGTTTGTATTTTATAACAGTGTGTACTATAGTGTAGCAGGTCTGTGTTGGTTTTGTGATGAGAGTTTTGTTATTGGCTTTTTCAGGTAGGAAAAAAGAACAATGTGGCTGCCGAGCCCATTATTGCTGGTCTCAAACGGGTTGTTCATCATGGTGAGTTCAAAGGGCGACTGGAAGAATGAGTACAATGCTTAAGAGACATATAAATGCTTCTTTGCCAGACATGTAATGAGATCTCAATTTTTGAAGAATTAAAGATATAAAATGTTTCAGATTAAGAAAAAGATGCATTAAAGGACAGTTACAGCTACTTAAGATACACTATATAGACAGAAAGTATCGACATCTGAACATTCAATTTGTAGATGATTTTTGACTTTCCCTTTTAACAGTCCTAATTTGCTATTATAATAACCTCCACTCATCTAGGTCAATGTTCCAAAAGATTTTGGTGTAGCTGTAGAGATGTGTGCTCATTTAACCACAATGGCATTAGTAAAGTCAGGTAGTGATGTAGGGTGAAGAGGCCTTGGGTGCATTCGATATTCCGATTTATCCCAAAGATGTTCAGTATGATTGAGGACAGAGCTCTTTAGCAGGCCTCTTGAAGATTTTTCACTCTAAACCATGTAAACTATATCACCACAGAGCTGGCATTGTGCACAGGGCATTGTCATGCTGGAACAGTTTTCTCTTGTCTCTTGGTAAAGTAAAGGGAAAATTTCATGCAACATCCTAAAAAGCTGAAAAAACTATATTCATTGTGAGTATATTTGTTGTGTGTGTTGCAATCACCAGAGAAGGAGACGAATCTTGCGCCTTTTGTCCTAAGGGACCTGCTACCTTCCTCTTTGGGGAGTTACTATCGTTACACTGGCTCCTTGACTACTCCTCCATGTAGTAAAGTTGTGGAGTGGATCATCCTCAGTCGGCCTGTTTACCTCTCCTATCATCAAGTAAGTGACCCCCCCTCCCCTCCCGACCCCCAACACAAACACACATACATCATCTTCATCATCATTATCACTCAGACACTATTGTTTAGTTAGATTTTGCACAGAATAGCTGGAAGCTGTACCACTGTAAGTTTTAGTAGATCCACATTTAAAAATCTGCTTATGTTTTTTTCCTGCTATTTTGCAAAAACACTAAATTATTAAAATGCTTTTTAGTTTGACTTCATGCCAGTATATAGAAAGCCTAAAGGTATGAAAAAGCTTTAGTGAAGTAGAGAAACAACTGTGTAAAAGAAAACTGACTGGAAAGACAGGAAGAAGAGTTCCACCCATACTAACATCACCCCAGCTTGTGTGTCCTTCTTCCATCCCTGTTCCTATCTTTTACCGTCACATGCATATGCAAGTAACCCAGCTGTGTCTGGGTTTTTTTTTTTTCGTATATAAACATTTCTTGGAATTGCAAAGTGCTAAAATGTCCACAACTGACATTCCCACTCTCCCACGCTGTCTAAACTCTCTAAGTTGATATCTAAAGCATTATAATCTACTGCAGGCAACTACTGATAAACAGATTTACATATTCAGTAAGAAGCAGGATAAATTCAGATGTTCTTCCAGTATCCATTTTCTGGTTGCCTCCAGGTTCTCTCTGTTTGTCTCTTCTCCCAACAAACATGAATGTAGGTAAATAGACTACGCTTTATCAAATTATCTGTGGATGCATATAGGAATGGAATGGACTGGTGTTCCTTCCAGGTGTATTTCTGCCTCTGGTCCTAGGATAGGCTTCAAATCCATTGTGACCCTTATTAGGTGATTACCGAAAATAAATCAATGAATGATGTAAAAACGATTTTTCCCTAATTGAGGTAGCAGAGCTTTTTCATATGAACAGCTGTAGCATGACATTTTAATCCTGATAATCCATAGAGCATCTTGTGCCTGTGTGAACACATACACTGCTTTTATTGTGAAGAATGTCCACTTTCCTGAATCTCATGGTGGCAAGTGCTTTCTCGGCTAAGATCATTATGTTGCCACATGCATTAGTGAATCAGGTCCTAAAAGGTTGTGTGAATGCGCACACAGTTTTGCCCTCCAGTGAGGATTACTGCACTGCTGTGTTCAAGCACTTCACTCAATCAGCCCACTCCAGTTATACACAGCATGCTCGCTATTCTTGCCACTTGTATGTGTCTTTCGCATTAGATATTGCTTTACCCAAGGCTGTTAGAATGAAACACTTTTTCCCACAGACAACCTGAAGACATTTTGATATATTTTCTTGACATGTGCACTTAATAATTGACACACTGTTAGCTGTTAGATGCTGACAGCCTTGTCAAAACACAAGCTATCAATTTTATAGTGAGGTCAAGGTTATCAATGCTTGCCAAGTGAATAACTGAATGTTTTTATTAAGTCAAGTATGAATATGATCATGGTTCTTAAGGTGTTCAGAGAGACGAGTTGGCGAGTTTCAATGACCATGGGAACCAGGTGTATGACGGATCGTTAACATTGCACCGTTTGTGTTTTTTTTTATTACTTGTGCCCAACAGTTGGAAGCATTCTACTCTATCTTTACCACTGAGCAGCAGGATCATGTGAAGTCAGTAGAGTACCTCAGGAACAACTATCGGCCCACTCAAGGTCTGCACAACCGACAAATCTTCAGATCAACAGTGAAGGAGGCTTGGGTTCCAGACCCGATGGCTGATGGGCATGCCAGCTCAGACACAGAGCCCTCCAGAGGTAAGAATTAATGTTTGTTTTTTTCAGTAGGGAAAAGAGAAAAAGCTTCTCATATTCTAAGCCAAATACCATAAATAACATATAAAACTGAAATTCAAAAAGTTGATGTTATTTCAGTATTTCTTTCTCTTGTAATATTAAGCACGTGGCAACTGGAGATTTCTAATATCAGTAAGAAAAATCCCTAATAAACAGGAGTCATGGCAACCAGCAGTTAGGCATTCTATTTGATAAAAGAGAGTACCATGACGAGACTGCTCATGCCAGGCCAAACAGATCAAATGGGCAGGAGTTTGAATGTTCTTGCCATAAATCACTGTTGTTTCCATCCCTGGCAGAGGGAATTGATTGCTGTTGGCGGTGATGAATAGGGAGCAATGTAACACAGCCAAGGGGCAGAATAATCATCATTAATATTCATTCTAAAAATAAAAGCGTGGAAAAATGGGTACTGTGTGGCAAAAAATACAAATCTAATTCAAACAGACTGCAATATGGAAGAACAGATATAGAAAAAAAGAACCCTCCATGGATAGCAATTTTGATCCTGCCTTTTAGTTTATGAATCAATCTCTGTCACATTTTCTTCATGTTTTTTTAATCAGTTATTTGCAGTCTTTTTAAAGTAAGCAAGTCTGTATGTCTGAGGGTGACTTCCTCTCATCACAGGCTCTTCTGTCGCAATAAATAGTACATGCAAAAAAAATGGCATGAGACTGGTGTTCTGTATTTTATTGTCTCTTCATGACAATCACACAGTAAATAAAATGTAAAGTTAGAATGAATAGGCTTCATTGTTGCAATATATGTTGAGTGCTGTTGTGATAACTAGTCAGATAAGCTCCTTATCCTCTCAATTACTATCTGTGAAATTTTTCCCATAACATTCGCTTTCATTTACAGATTTTTAAATCCATGCTTCTTTTTACAAATACATTTTTTTTTCATCTTTGTCATTAGATTTATTGCCAGTGACAGAGAAATAGAGACTTGAGTTCATTCTAGTTTATTTTTTTTTGCCACATAATCCACAAGACCCATTAAAACAACACAGAAGGGTTTTTTTTTTGTTAGTAAAAAAATACATAAAAATAACAGGCTTATTCAGAGGCACTAAAAAATAACTCACGGAAGGTCAGTGATAAATGTAAACAGAATGACGGAGTTCTCCAGCTGTGCACTAAACACACACAGAGCACATTTTCCCCTCAGGGTAGTTTCTTACTATAAATGCAATAAAAATACATGATTCTTGAAATGCTCTGTTGTATCCAATATGTCTATGGGCTATATTTAATTGTTTGTTCCCAAGAAAAAACACAATATTGCTGCATATATGTACTTGTTTTTTGTCAGATTGCATTCCAAGGAAAAACATTTGTTTAAAGCATTTTCTGCATAGCATGATCTTTGCCACGTCTGTTTTCGAAACAACTTGCTACATGTTGCGAGAGAATTAAAGCCCTGTGCCTGAGAGCTTCATTTACATAATTGGCTTCACACCAATTCCAGCAGCAATAAAACTTTAAAGCAATATTACACTTTAAAACTTTTTTTGAAGCATTTAAAGTTTTACTTGTGTAAGGTATGGAATAATTTAGACTTTAAATGATGTTGACATTATTTGAGAGCAGGCTTAAACTTAATCAACTGAAGGTTATCCAAGAAAGTGAAAGTGAGCCATAATTTGGGAAACGATGAGGGTCAGCAAAATGATGACTGAGTGACTTTGATTAGCCAGACTTACAATATTGATAGGGCTAATTATTATGTAAATTAATTGGATTTTTTCATAGATCGATTTTCTATTTTGATGGATTTCTGTAGAGGTTTTTTAGATACCTCTCACAGCTAACGTTGATTGAAATGCCAGTGTTTCTTGTTGTTACAAATAAAATAAGTTTTCAGTAATTCAGTTGCATTTATTACTAATTCTAGAAACAAAGGATTTTAAGAATAGGACAAGACTTCTCTCAGGAAAATCTCTCTGTATGTGAACTATTAGTGGATTTTGAATGGTACACTACCTTTAATGCTGTTCTACCTTGCTTTAAGTGAGAATTTTCATTTATTCATTTATTTATTTTTTTATTTGTTAATCTATTAATTTTCTATAATTGCTTTATAGCGTTGATCAACCCACTGCACCACTGTGCTGCCCCACATTAATTTAAAACTACAGAAAAAGCAGGAGTATGCAAAAATGTGGCTTGCGCCCAACCAAAATAGCAACATGACAGCATTAACCAACAAATTACTCTTGCATCAGCATTGAAATAGAGAACCCTATCTTATTTAAGTTAAAAAGTTAAAACTTTGCCTCTCGCAGTGTTTGGCTCTGCTGTGCCCGGCTTATTACTGCTGTACAGCGGCAGTAAAAATCAAGCTGTCGATTGAACAGATGAAGATAATGGTCTCTTGCTGAGTCACTCATCCTGATGGAGCTCCAGGGAGGCCAACTTACACAGATTATGGCCTTTCCTTAATCACCTCTTGTTCTAAATTTCCACATTTTTTATATTTTTTATTTATATATCGGCTTTCCTCCATCCATATGCAGACGTGTTTATTACTGAATTGCTGAGTGCTTTCTTATGCAGATATACCAATTTAAGGGCTCTTATCAACAAAACAAGCAAGCAATTATTATTTGTTTTGCTCTGTTGTACCGTACAGTATTTACTTATAAACTGCTCCAGAGGACAAACAACTACTATTACTACTACCTCCTCTGCTACTACCACTAGTACGATCACTACTACTACTACCACTACTACTATTACTACTACTACTAATAATAATAAACATATATATATATATATATATAAATAACCCCAAACACAGACATAAATCAAATAAAAACATATACAAGGATCAAAGAGTGGGTATTTAATGTAAAGGAATAAAGAAAAGCATTAATGCTAAATAGGAGGGGGTAAAAAAAGGAATTAGAGAGCGATATTTTCAACAGCCTTTTAGAAAAGCACTCCAAGTGTTTGGTTTTAAAATTGAACAGTAGCCACTGAAGCGAGTCCAGTATAATAAATCACATACAGTATATGGTCCTCTCTGACCAATAGAAATGATAAGGGACGTCAGAAGCAAAATGGCTTGTATCATCACTGGTAATGCTATTGTTATTATACTTAATCCTCATCCTTTTTTGATACACAACTGTGTTTTCTATGATGTCTGTAACAAAAACATCATTCATTGTCCTTGAAATAATGGACATTGAATTGATGTTGTGATGATTTACTCTCTTGCTTATGTTTTTGATATCTGAACAGCAAAATAACCTGCGATCGTAGTATAAATTGCATGTAAAAGGAGGGGTATTTTAGTCATCCCTCCAGTGTCCAGATATCAGGGACCTGCAATATTATTTCTGTCGTCAAAAGTGCATGACTTTTACCTCAGGCTAAAAATTATTTATTGTTCGAGGTTTGAGGTATCTATAATGTAGTTAATATGAAGTGTTGAGTCTTTAGAAAGCCTTTAATTAAGTTCACAATTTCTGTGAACGAGTCAAGTTGTGAATCACCAACGCTATAATTTAGGTTCTCATATCTGCTAAAAACCCATAGCAAAAACTCTCTCCTACATACTCATGTGAATGTACACACACAAACAAGCACTCTAAAAAGGTTTGAAAGCTTGGAGACAGTATGAAATGAAATCTTTTTGCTTTTTGGAGCAGGGTCTGCTTAGAACACTATGGTGAGTCAGACAGCAATAAAAGATTCAGCTGCCCCTTCAGTCTGTAGCCAGGGATCTATGTGTCTGAGATCATGGATGTGCTCCGTCTATAATTTGCTTCATTTATCTTCAATCACACCATACTTAATCAAATGAGAAAAGCTCTCTACATTCTTGTTGACACAGGATCTCAAGTTAGATGTTCTTGTTTTTTTTTTCTGTTATTGATATCTAATTCTTTTTTTCTCTGTCTCTGTCCCTATATCTCCATCCCATTCTCTCTCACTTCAGTGTGCAGCAGCATTCCTGACAACATGAAGGGTCGCCCTCTAAACAAAACAGCAATGGTGCTGACCTGGGATCGACCTACCATTATCTACCACCCGCCCCTTGTGGGCTTTCTTGTTACCTACAGCTGGGCTAAGGATGATGTAACCATTGAGAAGATGTTTACCCAGAGCAGTGAGCACCACACTGTGAGTGTCCTAGTTCATAACCATGAACAGTCAAGCGTCATGAATATAACTAACAGCAAGCAATGAACCGTTTGGGACTAAAGGTTATTGTTGTCTTAATCTTGGTTGTTATTCGAAGACCAGCTTAGCCCTCCAAAATTGGTATGAGTGTCAATATTAGCTCAATCACTGTAACAGACATTCACCAAGAAGCAGCTAATGAAAACGGCCAAGTAGTCCTCCAAAGCCAAAGGTGGAGCCCTACAGATACCATTAAAACTCTGCACAGCAGATAGAATTAGACATGTGCTCTGCCTTTCTGGGCATCTTGTGAATGAGACAGCCCCAAACTCTTCACTCCATCAGTCACAGTGTCAGCTTGGTCTTCTACATGTGGTATCCATGACAACAAGGATGGGCCAGACAAGCCAGGAAACTTCTGTGATGAAAGCTGCCAATCTTTTTTCTTTTTTTTTTCCCTTTGCTCGGACGAATTAGATTTGGGTTCAATTGGAGAAATCCATCCACTACGGCCAAAGCCCAATTACAGCTCTCGACTCCAACACATTCTGTCTCCCTAATCATTTTTGCACAGAATTTACATTTTTATTTCAATTTGGAGCTAGGGGTGTTGTCTACATTACAGAGTCAAGACCAATTTTATCATAGGAGAATATCCTACACGGCTTTCCCATTTCTGGGACCTAAAATTGTAATTGAATGATCAGGAAATTTTAAGGAATAAATGCAATTTTGGCCTGCATGATGTTGACATAAATCTGAATTTGCATCCAGAATGTGTCCTAGAAAATTACATTTTGTCAATTTTCTGTCTTGTCAGTTTGTGACACATTGTCATGCTTGTGTGTTTAGAAAAATATATTTTAAAGAATCTTGAAGGTTAATACTCAAACTCAGTTTCCATATGCTATTTACCCTGTCATTCACAAGTTTTAAAATGATGCCTAATTACTGTTTGTATGTTTATATTTGTGTGTCTCCAGCGAGCAGTGATCACACACATGTCCCCAGATGCTCTGTATCTATTTAGGGTACAAGCCTTATGTCAGAGAGACCAGCGCAGTGACTTTAGCCAAACACTTTTATTCAAAGGTAAGTAAATTTATCTGTCTTATTTTGTATCATAATTATTACACCAACTAAATTTCAATTTGTGTTGTTTCAGCAAATACCACAAGTATTTTTGAAGGGACAAGAATTATAAAAACTGGAATGGTGAGTTGCTGGGTAGTTGGTGATATATCTATCTAAATTAACACTGTGAGCTCTGAGAGCACCTTAAAATAATCATTTCTCATTTTTTCATCTTGCCCTTTTTCAGCCCACTGCATCTTCCTCTTCAGACATGGCACCCATTAGCTCTGGCTCCTCTACTTGGTCATCTTCTGGTCTCCCTTTCTCCTTTGTGTCCATTGCAACAGGCATGGGGCCGCCATCCAGTGGAGGGCAGACCACAATGGCATCTCTTGTCACCAGCACACTGTTGGCTGGCCTTGGCTTTAGTGGTGGTGTGATTTCCTCCCTTCCTGGATCCCTTTGGCCCACCCATTCTCCCAGCTCAGGCCCTGCACCAACACGACAACCAGTCTCTCCTGCATCCAAGACCACACAGAATGGGAACAAGCCTCTCCCTTCAGAAGAGGGAGAAAGAACTAATGAGCTAGACAATGAAGAGCACAAACAAGAAGACGATGAGGAGGATGATAATGAGGAAAATAGGGTGGAAGAAAAGAAAAAGAAAGAGAAAAATGTGACAGTAAATGAGAAGAAACAAGAGCAGACCACATTTCAAGAGCCAGCTTCTTCTGTTTCACCATCTAGAGAGAGAGGGCAAGAAGGTGAGCATATAAATACAGAAGTCTCCACAGTACCACCTATAGCCCCAGAGGAGAAAATCTATACCGTTACTCTAAGACCTTCAGGAGGAGACGTAAGCCAAACAACTTGGCTGCAAGAAAATTGCACAACAGATATGCAGCTTGCCAGCAGTCCCACTCAGGCCACAAAACTTACTAATAAGGAGAAAAGTGGCTGGCCTGTCTACATCCACACTGGTGAGTGAGATGTATAAAAGTTGTGATCACGCTCTAGCTTACATTATAGAACTCAGGGATAGCCAAAGGGGGACAGTCTTAAAGATGTCTGTTTATCTTTTTTGTCACTAAACTTTGTTTAAAGGTTCTTTTTAAACTTGGAGCAGATTTTTTTTTTTAAGTGAGTTTTGCCTGTGTTCACCATTTAGATCAAAATAGCATATCTATGGTGCCCAGGGATCCCACATCCTCAGCAAACCAGATGGAATGGATTATCCCTTTAATGGTGATATCGGCTCTTATGCTGATCTGCTTAATTTTGCTGCTAGCTGTCCTGGTCTACTGGAGGTAAGATTACCGATAGTGTCTTTTATATATAGGGAATGTCAGTCTAGATTAACACACCTGAATTATACCATCATCTTAAATTAATATATTCTTTTCCTACTATAATCTATGCTCTGTTTCCATGAACTTGCTCATTATTCTGACTGCAGCTTCTTCTATTCACATTCTCTCACCTCCATTATGGCCACACCTATCCATAAATGTGTAGGATGGAGAAACCTTGGTAACCCATGAGCCTATAAAAGATTGACCCAGCTGTGCGCAATATGTGAGGCCTACGCACCAGCTGTGATGAATAGAAGATACCATTATGGAGAGAACTATGAAATACTAGCAATTGTCCTGTATTAGGACGTCTATTTGTCAATAGCAACTGAGCTACTAAATAGGCTACTAAACATAGGTCGAAAGTTCTTTGACGCTTGAGCAAGAGCTTCCATTGTAAATTGCTTTAGAGAGAACCACCAACCAATTGATTGAATTTAAATTTTGCAGAGCAAGACAAGATATCATATTGCTATATCACTTCTATCTCCTAGATTTAATACAGGTTGCTGCCTATATGAGTTTTGTTTGTTCTGCCTGAGGTTGTCTGGGTTTCTTCCTACCTCCTAAAAACATGCAAGTAATCAGACTGCCAGATGTAAATTCCTCTTAGATATGAAGTGTGGTGTTCATGCCTGGCTCTGAATGACCTTCCATCCCAAGTTATTACATCTCCTGAATTCCGGAAATGTTGAGACATTTTTTATTTTTTTTGAAAACTTAAATGAAAACTAAAAGACTTTCAAATAACATGAGCCAATATTTTATTCACAATAGTACATAGCAAATGTTTAAACCGAGACACTTTTATGCACAAAATTAGCTAATTTCAAATTTGATGCCTGTTTCTGATCTCAAAAGAGTTGGCACGGGGGTATGTTTACCATGGTGTAGCATCTCCTTTGATGTCTGGGAATCGAGGTTATACATTTCTGGAGTTTTGCTGTTGGAATTTGGTCCCATTCTTGCCTGATATAGGTTTCCAGCTGAGGAAGGGTTTTTGGTCGTATTTGGCATATTTTTCTGGCCAATTCAGCACCGGGACTCTTTTACTACGAAGCCATGCTGTTGTTTATATACCTTTCAACCTTCATAGTACCTTCCAAAACATGCAAGCTGCCCACACCGTATGCACTTACGCACCCCTATACCATCAGAAATGTTGGCTTTTGAACCAAACGCTGATAACACGCTGGAAAGTCTCCCTCCTCTTTAGCCTGGTGGACACGGCGTCCGTAATTTCCAACAAGAATGTCACATTTGGACTTACCATAGAACACTTTTCCACTTTGAAACAGTCCATTTTAAATGAGCTTTGGCCCACAGGACACGACGGCGCTTCTGGACCATGTTCACACGTGGCTTCCTTTGTGCACGATAGAGCTTTAGTTGGCATCTGAAGATGGCATGGCGGATTGTGTTTACAGACAGTGGTTTCTGGAAAATTTAAAAATATATGAATATGAAATATTCCTGCGCCCATTTAGTAATGTCAATGACACAATCATCCCGATGAGTGATGCAGTGTCGTCTGAAGACCACAGGTTTTCAACACAGGTCTTCGGTCTTATGTGCTGAGATTTCTCCAGTCTCTCTGAATCTTTTCATGATGTCATGATGTTGAGAAACATTGTATTCCACGATCTTTTTATGCACTCGTTCACAGATTGGAGAGCCTCTGCCCATCTTTTCTTCTGAGAGATTCTGTTTCTCTAAGGAATCCCTTTTGTAGCTAATCATGTTACAGACCTGATGTCAATTAACGTGATTAGTTGCTAGATGTTCTTCCAGCTGAATATTTTCTAAATTTCTGGCTTTTTCAGCCCTTTGTTGTCAACTTTTTTGAGACCTGTAGCAAGCATCAAATTTGAAATGAGCTCATTTTGTGCATAAAAGTGTAACATTTTTCAATTTAAACATGTGTTATGTTCTCTATGTTCTACTGTGAATAAAATATTGGTTAATGTGATTTGAAAGTCTTTTAGTTTTCATTTTATTCAAATTTAAATATTGTCCCAAGATTCCGTGGTTGTACCTGCTATAACCCCGACCAAAGAAAACTGAAGATGAATGAATATAGATTTTACAGCCAAAATGAGCATAACATATCTGACTACTCAGGATTATTTTTGCAACAATGCAACCATGTATGCTCATTCCATCCAGGCAAATGATTTCTAAATAATAAGAGTTGATGGGGGATGGGGGGACGACACTCCTAATTTTATCATTATCTGTGTGAAACCTATTTTGTTAATCTCATCTCTGTAATTGGCAATCTGTCTTTAGTGGAAAAAAGTAATGGTGACGTGAATGAAATGGTGATTTGGTTGAATAGGCTTGTCAGGAATTTAATGACCGATTATCTTTCAACTGAATGAAAGGGAGGCATATGGAAATTTGACAGCTTCCAAGAGAGGATGGAATATGTTTGGTTTATCATTATGATGTCAGAGCATACTGTCCTCTATAGTGTGCTACTGTGCCATACAGCACAGCTCTATTCTCATGTACTAGGGCATTAGCCTTGTTTCACTCAGGAAAGATGTTTGCTTTGCAATGACTGTGTCATTCATTCTCTCTCTCTCTCTCTCTCTCTCTCTCTCTCTCTCTCTCTCTCTCTCTCTCTCTCTCTCTCTCTCTCTCTCTCTCTGTCTCTGTCTCTCTTTTCCCTCTTTCTCTGTTTCTTTTTAAATCTTTTATAATTTTTAACTCAATTACAAATTGCTATCAGAAAGTATGCTGTACTAACTGGAATAAAGTTTTGAAGCGGTCAAGTCAATAGGGTAATCAGTTTATTATGTGAGCTACAATCCATCTGAATGGCTAGGAGCCTTTTTTTGTTAGTCTGCTCAGAGATACATAGATTACTCCTGTTGATAAGATAGACAGATAAAAAAAAGAAGTGCTGTGCTAAACACCCTGTAATTTGAACGTAGAATACATAAGCAATCTCACATAGAAAAAAAATAAAACATAATTTCTAAAGGGTGAGTCATAAATATAAATGAGGTATAGGGGGTGATCCCCAGGGCCCTCCTCTTTCTTTGCATCCCCTTCTCTTCATTTGTTCTCTCTGTTCTAACACCCATCTTTTCTTCTCTCATCTCACCTCTCAAGGATGAATAGCATCTGCTCTTTGCTCTGCATTAGTTACAGGTAAGGTGTTCTTTAAAAGCATTTCTGTAATATCTATAATTACACTATTGCGAATAAACGAAGGCTTCCTTTCTTTTTCACTATAGTAAGATCATTTTAAGGGAGTAGACTACTGTCTATTGTGAGTGCCAAACCAAAGGAGTTTGAAAAGCTGCACTGAGCCAGAACTTGTGGTGTTTAAAAATGCCCAAACGGTTCTCTTGCTCCTCAGCCATCAGAGGCTTTGTCAGTCTTTACTTGTTCTTTTTGAAGAGCATGTACACCTGCTGTTAACTTGAAGTTCTTGCATTCAAAGAAATTCTAAGTAGAAATGCTGAAAAGCTCTGGTGTCGGATTTAGACACTGGGATTGGGATTGTTTGAAAGATGTTTGGCTAAACTTAACCACTGTATTCTTAGGAAATTTTTCCAGAATGCTCATATGTACATAGAGGACAGGAACTCCCCTCAAGTGATTCACAATGAGAGTTTAACTGGATTCTTAATAGCTGGTGAGTCATGCTTTTGTGCATTTTTAACATGTATAGCCACATACAAAATCCCTCTCACACATGAAATCTCTCTCTCTCTCTCTCTCTCTCTCTCTCTCTCTCTCTCTCTCTCTCTCTCTCTCTCTCTCTCTCTCACTTACACACACACAGACACACACACAGACACTGCTTTTTTACAAATGAGAAAATATATAAATATATAATCTTGTTACTAAAAATGGGTATATCTATGCAATTGATTGTGTTAAATCATCCGGCAGCTGTGCCAACTATACTCCTTTTCTAACTCCTTTTGTTAAGGTTTTTCTTTTATCTGGAGTGACAGGCCTTTATTGGTGTACACAGGGGTAGTAAAATCAACCATTACGGTTTAAGAGTGCGCCACTTTTTAGGTGATAGTTTAATGTCCCGGTAAGTGGAGAATCAAACTAGCCCTGTTAAACTCTTCCTCTTTCTCTCTCTTGCTTTTATTTAACCTTGTTTTTTTTTGTTTTTTTTAATTAATTATATATATATATATATATATATATATATATATATATATATATATATATATATATATATATATTTTTTTTTTTTTTTTTTTTTTTTTTTTTTTTTTTTTAATACCAAATCCAATTTACTAAATGTAGCATTAATTATAAAGAACCACAGCTAAGGCCACAAATTCTAATACATCACAGCCTAATCAAATAAAGGTCTCAGCTGTCAGACTATGCTTCCGTTTAGCAATGAGCCATGTCTTCATATGGGTCATTATATATAACAATGGCCAATAACACAGACCTTGTTTATTCAGGGGTATCTGATGAGGTTCCCAACACACAGATGCTGCCCTCTAAATATCACCCACAATCAGTACCTCCTGCTGTTCAGTGCTGGGACAGGCAGCCATAAACAGATCACACCAGTCTCGTAGGACTGAGAAGCCCTCTTTCTCAGCTTCATAATGAAGTGTATAAGGAACCAATTGTTGGCGCATTACAGGTCTTTTAGAAGAACCAACCGAATATTACGTATGTGCCTGGTTTCATTGCAAATTTTTTTCCAGCATTCACACATTTGTCAGAATTTGTCACAGCTTTAGTTTACTGAGCAGAATTCATGAATACATAGAATCTCTGTACATATTATATTGTAAAGGTTTATTCAGCAGCATTCCATATGTACCAGAAAGAAAAATACACAAGTTCATTTACTTGCATTATTCACAGAGGTGTGTTTCTTTCTCTTTTTTTTGGTTGCCTTAGTAAATAAAGTAAATTTCCACCTACAAGTGGAAAAATACAGGGTGTTATCTATGCAAACAAGATAAATTAGCACTTGCAGCATGATGTACCAAGCCTGAAAGCTATTCAAAGATTGTACAAGACGATTAAAATGATCAAAGACAGTGTACATTTGTTGAACCTAATTTCTGTCGTTTGAATAAAACTGAACAAAAAACACTTCCTTTTTTATGCTGTCAAAATAATGAGATGTCAAGTTTGTTTTATATTAAACATCCCTCACACATTTGCACCTCTGATGCCAACAGCGTTCAAACAGTGTCAGCTGAAATGGAAGAGAAAGAGAAATGGAAATCGAAAGGGAAATATTAAGCTTTAATTGATCTTAATAACGAATAATTGGTAAGAAAATGTGTAGAAATTAAATAAATGCCCACCTGAGACTTCTTGTGCCACCATTTTTTTGTTTACTTTTGATGTATGGGAATATTTTGGTAACAGCTAGAAATGTACTTATATAGTCTCAAACAAAAAAATTTGTCAAATTAATTTAATATTTTATCCTTTTAAAGCTCATTAATATTAAAGGGAAAAACATTAATTACATGCATGTTTATCTACAAGACATAAACATTTAAAGAAATCAAATGAGGGAAAAGGCTATATCGAGGAACTTCTATGTGTTTGCAATGATTTGTTGTTAAAACCAAAAAAAAAGGATTAATATTTTGCCCTTTTGATTTTGGACCATTTTTCTGCTTAGGAGCATAAAGTATAAATGCACACGAGCTTCAAGTTTTGTCCTGAGAAAAGAAAATGGTACAGCTAACAAGACTAAAAAGAAAATGTGAAACTTTCATTTATATATTGTCTTTTGTTATTTAGTCCTACTTTGAATGTTTTTGTAAAAATACTTCACAAAATGATCTTCACAATTAATAGTAACTGCATGTGTGATGTACCGTATTTTTCAGGCTATAAGCCGGTACTTTTTCCCCACGTTTTGAACCCCGCGGCTTAAACAACGAAGTGCCTTATTTATGAATTTTTTCGGGGTTTTTCCCGGTTTCACAAACTTCAAGCCAAAAAACTGAACCCCATAACAGTAGACCAATGAAAAAACGCACCTCACCTGTGTTCTTAGCTGCACAGCATCGGGAGAAAAAAAAAATTTTTTTTAACGCACGACGATGCCAAAAGATAAACTCCCGAGAGAAATAGTTGTGAAAGGAAGGAGGAAGACAGTGAACAATAACTTTCTTGGTATGCTACTGTTTAAATACAAGCCGCTGTAACGCGTTGAGTCTGGGTTAAGGGAGAGCTCACTAACTCCAGTTGCAACAGAAATCATATAAGCACAGACACCGTGTGTAACGTGTCTTTCGTTAAAGCCTGTGTAAAGTTCATTAGTTCCAGTGTAGACACCTGAGGCTTATAGACAGGTGCGGCTTATTTATGTTTAAAATGAAAATATTTGTAAAATTCAGTGCTTATATATGGGTGCGTTTTATAGTCCAAAATTACGGTACTACATTATAGGTACTGATTTGCTTAATTATTAGGGAATTAGGAAATTTGAACTGGAGAATTGTTCCAACATGCTTTATTGTAAAATAGTGCTAAAATACTAAAAGTGATTGGCATTTGGTAAATGTGTGTGTGTGTGTGTGTGTGTGTGTGTGTGTGTGTGTGTGTGTGTGTGTGTGTGTGTGTGTGTGTGTGTGTGTGTGTGTGTGTGTGCACGTTTTCGTTTCAGATGACCTAGAAGCACTCTCAGTTAGACAGTTCATCAAACATGTAATGGAGCTGTACTCTAATAACCAACAAGGCTTCTCTCAAGAATTTAATGTGAGTATGAACTTATTGGAGTGTAATTGTGTGCATGTGCATCGATGTTCATCATAATGCAGATGGTTCCAGAAAAAAATGTAAGAAAAAATGGAGAGCTAATTAAAGACGAGAGTCTCATTAAAGCCACGCTCTAACTGCAGGAACACTACTCAATTTCAGCCTGCTCTATTTTATTCAGACATAAATCCTCTGCAGCCATCTTCCGAATAAATCCTCACTACCATCATACAAATGAGTCCTGAGTGGTTTCATCGTACAGTGTTTTCAAAACATACTCGTACAGAAGGGATCCGTTTAAGTAATAAACATCTGCTGCAACATCCCAGTTAGGACAAAAGACAAACTATTAGCCATATGGTAAGATGAATCTCAGCACTGTCACTGCACACTGGGGTAGTAATTATGGTGACGGTGAAGAAAATGTAGTCAAAGTTGCGTTGATGAGTTAATTAAATGATTTGGACAAATTGGATAATTTATGCAAATTACAATCAAGATTAAAGCTAAGTGGTGGAATAACTAGAGGTTTCTTTCCAAGCTCAGTTTTAAAATGAATTTTGTCTGTATAAGTTTTTTTTTTTTTTCTTTTTTTTTTTTTTAATCACTTTATGTATTCATCTTACTGTATGTACTTTAGAAATTTTGTTTGTCAAATCGAAGGTTGAGAGATGGGCTCTGGATCCATGTTGACCCTGACGATAATAAACCGCTTACTAAAGATGAATGAATAAATGAATAATAAGTGCAAGGTTACTGACTTGGTAACATTGCTTTTTGAGCAACATGGGGAGATATGTTATCATTATAATTCCTTTCTTTCTCTTTCTGTAGGACGTTCAGCATTCTGTGGGAGATACAGAGATTACGGCAGAGCACTCGAACCACCCAGAGAACAAGCATAAAAACAGATACATCAACATAGTGGCCTGTGAGTGTTCAGTAAAGATGTTAGTATGCACACAAGGCAATTTGCGATATACAAACCCGATATACAAACCCGAAACCCGAAAGTTGGGACACTGTAGAAATAGTGAATAAAAACAGAATCCAATGGAAGTTTAAAATTTCAATATTTTATTGAATATCAAATGTTTAAACTGAGAAAATATCTAATTTTAAGGGAAAAATAAGTTGATTTTAAATTTCATGGCATCAACACATCTCAAAAAAGTTGGGACAAGGTGTCAGGAATCCACCTGCCACGCCCCTTTGGCAGCTGTCACGCTGCCTCGTTCTGCCGCTCCCGGCATTAGCAGGTGTCTCTTTCATTACTGCTTCGCCTACATAAACTTCCATTCCCATATCACTTGTGTCTGACCCTACTCAATGGCTACGGACACCGACCTAACTCAAGACTGCCAGCATTCCCCGCTGGTTCCATGGATTACGCTCCTTCCGTGGATTACTCTCCTTTCATGGATTACTTTCCCTCCCGTGGATTACTTTCCTTCCGAAGATCCTACCCGTCTTCTGGACTCACGCCGCTTCACGGTTTGTAACTCTATCTGACTCTGGTGTTGTTTCATTGCTTCAATAAACATGATAGAGCTACTCCCGCTTCTGGTTTGTGGTCCGTACCCTGACACAAGGCCATGTTTACCACTGTGTGGCATCCCTTCTTCTTTTTATAACAGTCTGCAAACATCTGGGGACTGAGGAGACAAGTTGCTCAAGTTTAGGAATAGGAATGTTGTCCCATTCTTGTCTAATACAGGCTTCTAGTTGCTCAACTGTCTTATGTCTTCTTTTCGCATCTTCCTCTTTATGACGCGCCAAATGTTTTCTATGGGTGAAAGATCTGGACTGCAGGCTGGCCATTTCAGTACCCGGATCCTTCTTCTACACAGCCATGATGTTGTAATTGATGCAGTATGTGGTCTGGCATTGTCATGTTGGAAAATGCAAGGTCTTCCCTGAAAGAGACGACGTCTGGATGGGAGCATATGTTGTTCTAGAACTTGGATATACCTTTCAGCATTGATGGTGCCTTTCCAGATGTGTAAGCTGCCCATGCTACACCCACTCATGCAACCCCATACCATTGAAGAGATGCAGGCTTTTGAACTGAGCGCTAATAACAACTTGGGTTGTCCTTGTCCTCTTTAGTCCGGATGACATGGCATCCCAGTTTTCCAAAAAGAACTTCAAATTTTGATTCGTCTGAGCACAGAACAGTTTTCCACTTTGCCACAGTCCATTTTAAATGAGCCTTGGCCCAGAAAAAAACGCCTGCACTTCTGGATCATGTTTAGAAATGGCTTCTTTTTCGAGATATAGAGTTTTAGCCGGCAACAGCGAATGGCACAGTGGATTGTGTTCCAAAATTTCTTACTTTCAACATTTGATATGTTATCTATATTCTATTGTGAATACAATATAAGTTTATGAGATCTGTAAATTATTGCATTCCTTTTTATATTCACAATTTTTACAGTGTCCCAACGTTTTTGGAATCGGGTTTGTAGTTGCGTCACAAATGAATACTTTGCACAAGTGTGAAATAAGCTGTGATGTAAATATGGGTTGCATGTTTTGTCTGGCCAACAGATGATCACAGCAGAGTGAAGCTGCATTCGTTGGCAGGAAAAGATTCCAAACATACTGACTACATCAACGCAAACTATGTTGATGTAAGTAGGGGTGTGTATGCGTCTGTGTGTGCACATATGCGTATTTGTGCATGTGTAGGCTTGTGGGTTTTCAGACAGTTTTCTTCTCTTTAAGGGTTACAACAAACCGAGGGCATATATAGCTGCACAGGGGCCACTGAAACCCACGTTTGAAGACTTCTGGAGAATGGTCTGGGAACAAAGCATAAGTGTCATTGTCATGATCACCAATCTTGTGGAGCAGGGCAGAGTAAGTAATCAACAGCCCAATTCCAGTCACTCTTATAAGAGTAGCCAAACTCCTTAATATAGGATTGTAACCACCTGCTCAGACCTTCGTCTTTTTTTTCTTTCCACAGAGAAAATGTGATCAGTACTGGCCCTCAGAGAACAGTGAAGAATATGGAAGTATAGTAGTGACACTGAAGAGCACTAAGATGCATGCCTGGTACACACTACGCCACTTTCTTATACGCAACACCAGAGTCACAAAGGTTAGTCACTGCTTTAGCAAGATACAAAATAGATTTGCCATGTGTGGAGGTTCTACTTTTGGTTAGGGCAATATAAGCAAAATGTGTTTTTCTGTATATTTATATAAATATATATGTATATATTTTGGCAGAGTCAAAAGGGAAGACAGAGTGAAAGATTAGTGGTTCAATATCACTACACTCAGTGGCCAGACATGGGTGTGCCTGAATATACACTGCCAGTTCTCACATTCATTGCCAGATCCTCTGCAGCTCGTGCTCCAAAATCTGGTCCTCTTCTGGTACACTGCAGGTAGGATTATGTTTATAATGCCATTATTTTTGTTGTTGCTATAATATATGTAATATTTTTGGCTGATTAAGAAAAGAAAGCATATTTATTCTCCTCAATGTTGAGACTATCATAAAAGATCATAATGCTGCACACAGAACTTGAAGTATATCATTTTGGAGATGGAAATTCATGCAATTCAGGGTCTGATCTATATGACCTTCAGAATAGGACACATGAAATGAGAAGTGAGATGAAGTTTAAGCGTTTTATTAAAGGAGCAAGCAGACAAATGTAAAGCATAAATCAGGGTCAAGGGACAGGTTGAAGTCAGCTAATCAATAAACAGGTCAAAACCAGGCTGAGGTAAATAATCGGGAAAAGGAAACAGAGTTTACGAATAAAAACAGAGAAACAGATACAGGTAAGAGGCTTGGTAGCATCGGGTTGTCTGTGTAAAATCATTTGCACAGACAACCAAACATGAGGGGAACAGAAAACAGGTGAGCAATAAACACATGAGGGATACAACCAATGGCGGGACAAGGATGGATATAAACAAATATTAACAATCTGACAATATGGCAGGACACTTCCTTGTTCTACAATCTTTTATGCAAACTAAGCATTTCTGCATGCATTTGGGGACATTCCTGACGGACAACTGCACCATTTTTCTGAAAAGCATAAACCTTTTAATGGGAAGCATACGCATTACCAGATAATACAATTTTCTGTCTTACCTGTAATTGTTTTTTGTATAAATTGCATGATGTAATTTAGTTTTATTATCTAAAAGTCAGTTTGTACATTTCTGTGCATTATTATTAAATTCCCTATATCAATAATAGCACATGTAATGGGATTTGCAACAATTATTTCTATTTAAAATATCATTTGATTAAGTATCAAATCAATTCATATGTAGATTTGGGTGCAAACAAGAAATATTTAGTGTTCTATTAAAAGCAACCCTGTAGAAGGTTGAGGATTTGCGTTTTGGAGGCGTTATTTAATAAAAAATCCAGGCAAACAGAGTAGACAAACATGATCCAAAACTCAGAATGAAAGAGCAGACAAGAGTCAAACACAGTAGGGCACAATACAAGCAGCCAGAATAATAATCAAAAAGAGCAAACAAGAAACACAGCAAAGGCTCTGTATATGATCAATAGTAGAGCAATACAACACCAGAGGTTTGAGATTACTACTAAAAAAAAAAAAGATTTGGTGTTTTTACCACAAACCCCTGGAGTAGGTCAGTGAAAGGATGACTCTAAGATAATAACATAAATGATAAAAGTGTGTTGGTGGAATGGATTTTGCTTGCATTCTGCAGAAAAGTCTGATAGACATTTACTGTTGATGACATTGATTTGTTGAACATCAGCATACAGACTTTGAGTACAAGAAAATAAATCTTTACGTTTACATGACGGAAAAACATCAAACAAACAAAATAACTTATTTGTATGTATTATTTATTCAAAACAGGAATACAAAATACTTATCGATCAGTTAAAATCATTTATAAATGAAAAATTATATAAAACTGTAAAACAGCACATTCCACATTAAGAAGTGCACCTTGTATCATTTTGTAAACAGAAGATTTATTTTACAGATTTTTTTTACCTTCTTGGCATTGGCATTTCAAAATCAGGTGATTACAGATAGTCAGGGTGGCATAGAATTTTCGTAAAGAATGCAGCACTATATTTAGCTTGTGCAAGTAAGAAAATAGCAAGACAAAAATCTGGTGTCGTGTGTATGTAGCTAATAATAATAAACAAATGCGCTCCTGGGACCCCTTTGATACCCTGTGCAACCATTTGCTCACTTACTTTTGCTGCAGTAAACTGTTTGTAGGATTTATTTGATTTCTGCTAATTTCCTTTCCTAATGATTCATTGTCAGGGCCATTAGAATCCTAATATCTTGTGCTTGGGTTATTTTTGTTTGAAAAAAATACACTCTTTTGTAGTGAATGGCTATAAAATGTTCTCAGGTTTGGATTTGTAGCTTACATCTGTTTCTCTCGTCTGTGCAGTGCTGGTGTTGGGAGGACAGGCACATATATTGTGATCGACAGCATGCTGCAGCAGATAAAGGATAAAGGCACGGTGAATGTCTTTGGCTTTCTCAAACACATCCGCACACAACGCAATTACCTCGTCCAGACAGAGGTGAGTATGTAGTGGTGGTAATGTGTGTGTGTGTGTGTGTGTGTGTGTGTGTGTGTGTGTGTGTGTGTGTGTGTGTGTGTGTGTGTGTGTGTGTGTGTGTGTGCATATAAATATATGTAATTGGTTATGTGATACAGAGCCAGTATAGGTACTAGAACCCTGAGAATATATTACAATGCAAAACAAAGTACACTGGACTGTCAAATTAAAATGTGAATAAATAATTAATTAAAAATATTGCTGGCAAACATACTGTAGTCTCAGATTTGTGTGTGTGTGTGTGTGTGTGTGTGTGTGTGTGTGTGTGTGTGTGTGTGTGTGTGTGTGTGTGTGTGTGTGTGTGTGTGTTCTACAGGAACAGTATGTGTTCATCCATGATGCGTTGATGGAGGCGGTGCTTGGTAAAAATACCGAAGTTCCTGCCTGGAAGCTTCACAGCTATGTGAACAGCATCCTCACCCCTAGCCCTTCTGGCTCTTCTCACATAGAGAAACAGTTTAAGGTGAACTTTCCATCTGCTATCAAGGAAAACAAACTAATTCCCCACGTAGAGTTGCAAATAAATATTACATAAATGCCGGGTAGCATAGTGGAGCAATAAGTAGCAGTGCTGCTTCACAATTTTTCACAATACCTCACAAAAAAAAAAGAATTAATACTAAACAAAAATACTTTTATATTTATTTGTTTGTGTATTAGATATTGTGAAATTTTTTTGTTTGTGTTTTATAAGTGACTGTACATACTCAAAGCAGCTGTTTGAATGTGAAATATTTTTTACTTCAGGTTCAAGTCTAGTGTATTGCTGGGATTTTATTAGCAAGCAAACATTTTTTTTTTTTTTTTTTGCCCGTACTCCCTGGGTCTCATTGGGTTTTCTGTGAGTTCACCTTACAAATCGTGTGCAAGTGGAGTGGTAAAGATCAGTTGCTTCTAAATGTGATGGTATGTGCTCAGAATGATGCCCCTTTAAAAATGTATTGCTGTCTCATGTGCAGTGTCCTCAGAAAAGGCTTTGGATCCTAAATAAAAGCTTTAATATTGACAGAGAAACGTATGTAAAAATCAACATTCTGATTGCCAATATCGTTTGAAAAATCTATGATTGGCAATATCAGTACGCAGTTGGAAGAGCTGCTGATTGAGCTAATGGAAAATTTGGCAGCATTAGCACATTTCTCTCAGACCTCTGGAGTTGGGGTTTTAAATTCTGCCACCTCCATGTATACGCAGTTTGCATGTTCTCCCTGTGTTATGGGAGTTTCTGCTTTGTAGGCTGATTAGTTTGTTTAAATATTGTCTGTAGTGTGTGTGTGTGTGTGTGTGTGTGTGCGTGCGTGTGAGTTTGTTTGTGTGTGTGTGTGTGTGTGTTTGTGTGTGTGTGTGTATAGGATTGTGCATTCCAGTGGGTTGGTTCAACATCCTGGGTGTCTCCAGCCCTTTTCCCCAAGTTTCCAGATTTAGGCTCCAGGCACCCCTGCTGTGACCCTATGTAGGATAAGAAAATGGATGGACGTATACTGCATATTTAATCTTCATTGTGGCTTTATTAGACTTTTTGAACATGCTTTCCTTCAAGCTGCAATGTTTCCACTCTTTGCTCAGTTAAACTAACTTGCTCCCCCTGCTGGTTAATTGTTATACGTCTTCTCAGCTGGTGATACAGTGTAACATCCAGAAGTGCTACATTGCCCAGAAAGATTGCAACAAACAGAAGAACCGAAACTCCTCAGTGGTGCCATGTGAGTCTCATTAAATATCAGGCATCGTTATAAGAATGTCAACATGAGAATTGGAGTTATAAAATTCATATTTTCAGAATTATGAAAGGTCGTTTTGTGCTTCTGCGTTTATTACAAATTAGATTTAATTTCAAATCACAAATATTACAAAATTATCTTTCTCTAGAAGGATGTCATTTTTTCATTTAAGTGGCCATAATGTTGTGTTATGTACTCTGCATGGGTTTCAGTTTTGTGTTACTTTTCCTCTGTGCAGCGGAACAAGCTCGGGTCCAACTTTCTCCTCTCCGTGGAATGAAGGGCACAGAATACATCAATGCCTCTTACATTACGGTACATACTAAATGATTTCTGGTCGCAACTGGATAAGAAATTTAATACCATATTTGACACTAACCACCTATCATGGCCAAAGTTGAAACATTCAAACATTTGTGTGTGTTTTAGATTGATTACACCTTTGATCATAGATAAATCTAAAGCTAAAATATGTGTTGAATTATGACAGGGTTACTACAGGAGCAATGAGTTCATCATTACCCAGCATCCTTTGCCTCACACAACCACAGACTTCTGGAGGATGATCTGGGATCACAACGTTCAAATCATCATAATGCTGCCTGATAATCTCAGCCTAGTAAGTAGAATGTTGGATATTTAAGTAGAAATGATCTCGGTTTCTATATCTTTTCAATTAATTAGAATAACAAATATGTTCAGAAGCAGCCAGAATATTATAAGTGAACTCTATCGGAACCCAGCTTGCACTCAACAATAAGAAAATGTATTACGAAGACCACAAGATGTGTGTGGTAGTGTGGGGATGCTAATATCAAACATACAGTCCTGCATACAGAATCAGAATACTTTATTTATCCCATAGGGAAAATTGTTTAAATGTATACAGTATAATATAAAGTATACACTATGCAGTACATTATATGCTGGTTTTAGCATTATTTGTAAGCTGGGGACTGAAGCTCATAGTACTAGTCTAGCATTTAGGATACATTTTAATAAAATAAGGCAAATAAATCATATCTACAGATAAAAAAAAAATCTGATGTCTGATTGATTGTGTGGCTTGTGTATCCTCACAGACGGAGGATGAGTTTGTATACTGGCCCAGCAGAGAAGAGCCCATGAGCTGTGCAGCATTTACTGTAACCCTCATCAACACTGACAAATTGTGTCTGTGTAATGAAGGGCAGATCATCATCCATGACTTTATCCTTGAGGCCACACAAGTACTTTATATTCTCAGCAACACAAATGCTTGTATTTACTATATAACAATTTGATTTTCTTACATACAGGAAAAATATTTTCCGAAATTGACGACATAAGCATTGTTTTAAGAATTTTATTTATTGGATGTGTTAACAGCATAGCAGCATCACAACATTCATTTCCTCCTGAATTACAAAAAGAATTTTTTTTTTCAGTTTTTTTCTTCTCCAAAACTTCAAGAATCAATAAAGTTTATCCACTCTAGTTAAATAGAATTGGACAGATAGAAGAGGGTAGATATTTGAAAGAATAAATAAATAAATAAAAAATAACCCATCATTTATATGAATTAAAATGTAGTTCATTCTTCTTCAATTACCACTTTGTTCTGGTCAGGTTGCTGCTGGATTAATTCTGCATACATGGTGCCTTGTAAGTATTGCAAGTTGTACTTAAATCATTTCCCACCTCAAAGTAAGTAGTGGAATGAAGTGGAGAGGTGAAATCATAATGTTTAAGGCATTGGACTTTGAATCCAAAGGCTGTGAGTTAAAATCCGAGCCACACCAAGTTGCCATTTCATTGGCCCCTGAGCACGGCCCCTAACACCATAGCCGCTCACTTGTTTATCTATGAATGAGATAAGTGCAGTTTTGTATAAGGGCGTCTACCAAACGGTGGAAAAATAGAAAACAACAGAAACACCTACATAAACGTGTGTCTTTTGTTTACTCAGTCAGAGCATGTAAGCCCCATAAACAGCTAATACATCTTGCACTGTTACAGTTACAAGCATGAGTGGTTACTGGTATTAATCTACAAATAGTAAAAAATCAAGCATTCATGCAACATTTACGAGTGAAATTGAAAAACGTGCACCAACAGCATTAGAAGCAAGTGAGCAAGTTATATGAGTGATGAATGTGATGATTATCACAGTTAATAATATGGTCAGTGTTATAAATTGAACTGAATACTCTTTCTGCATGTTAAATCATCTTATAACACTACTACTAATGTGCCATTGGGTTTGATTCCTGGGCAGGAGACCAACCCAGCCACTGAGGGGTTAACACAACCACAAGCTTAGAGCTGGTCCCAAAATTGGATAAAATGGGAGGGTTGTGTAAGGAAGTGTATTTGCTATAAAACTCATACTTCAAATCTAATATGTGGGCCTATAATCTGTGTCAACCCCTAGTGGGAACAACACTGTCCTTGTTAAATAAACAGCAACAGTGTGAGTGCTGATGTTGATTTGGTGTCATTCTGGGCATGTTTTTGTTACTTTTACTGCTTGGAGGTAGGAAATGACAAGTAGCCTCACCACAAATGCATAATACTAGCCATTAGATAGGGGTGCACCCTGCCAATCTATCACAAAGCAGCACATTTTATTCACACATAGGGCACTTCAGAGTAAACCAATCCCTCAAACACTAGTTGTCATATGTGTAAAGAACAGTAGATACAGTAAGCTATTAATCAGACAATGAAACTGTCCTAGTTACACTTATGTTGCTCTGTGTGTGTTTGAGGATGACTACGTGCTCGAAGTTCGCCATTTTCAGTGTCCAAACTGGCCTGAACTCACTGGTCCTGTTAGCAGTACATTCGAGCTCATCAATATCATCAAAGAGGAGACCATGACCAGAGACGGTCCCACTGTTGTACATGATGAGTGAGTATTCTGCACAATATGGATGTGTAGATGTTACAGTAACTCTTGTATATAGAAATATGATCTGGTACCTCACTCCTCCTGCTTTAATTTTGCAGGTTTGGAGGTGTTTCTGCAGGAATGCTGTGTGCCCTCACCACCCTGTGTCAGCAGTTGGAGAGTGAGAGTGCAGTCGACATTTACCAGGTGGCCAAGATGATCAATCTCATGCGTCCAGGGGTCTTCACAGACATTGTAAGCTTTTTAAGAGTAGTGAAATTTTGTGTTTTTCCAATCATACAAAAATAGATAAATGCAATAAAAATTTTTATATTGTACTATTTGTAAAGTAAAGCGCTGCTGCATCAGTATCTTATTTGAGAATCTAAAAGTCAAAGCTTCAACAAGAATTAACTCTGAAATGTATTAGAATATAAATCTTGGATGCCATTGAAGTGTTAATTAAAAAGATGAATATGTAAGCCATTGAGGGTGGATTTGTCCTTTAATTAATGCAGGTGGATATATGCATAATTAACGCTTTGATGGATGGGTAGATAGACAGACAGATATACAGACAGACAGAAGTATTCGGACACTTTACTTTTTCTCAAACTTTTCTTCCCCAAACTGTTAGCCCAAACTTGCAGGTACAAAATTGTTTAAAATGTTTTCGGATGTGGTAGTATTAAATTTCTCCTCATTTGAGTGGCCTGCTATAGAGCTCTTACCTCAACCCTACTGAACACCTTTTGGATGAATTGGAATGTTGACTAAGCCCCAGGCCTCCTACCTATCTGACTTTTCCCGACTACTTTCTTTTTTCTGAATAAGCACAAATCAGTGGCGGCTACTGGTCTGTCAGAGAGGGGAAGCTCATTTTCGGCCTACATCATAAAATTGTCTATTTATTTAAAAGTAAATTCTGCCCTACGTTCCTTTTCAAGAAAATGGTCTGTGACCCTGTCGTACCAACTAGGAGTCTTTTCAAGTGACTTGACCAGTGTCCTCTCAATGGCCAGCAGAGCTAGGCTGCTTAAACGGCCTTGGCCCATTGTGTTTCGGGTGTAGGACTTGAGTCGCTTTAAACAGGAGAAGCTCCTTTCTACACCTGCAGATGTAGCTCCAATTGTTGCCACTAATGAGAACAGTTTGTAAAGCTGAGGCATTGCACTGTCCAACTCCATGTCTTTAAGGAACACCAAGTAATCACACAGCTTTCCCCTGTTACCCTGCAAGTCCTGATCTGAATACAGGACTTGAAGTTCTGACCTCAGTCTTCCTGAATCAAAGTGATGGCCATAACTTTTCAGGACACTTTGGAAGGCCTCCTCTGGAAATACCTGTCTCATGTCATCAAATTTCCCTGGATTGACTAATTCTAAGAAGAGCATGCTTTCCAAATTTGAAAAACGTCGAGGAATCTGCTCCAAGATGTTATCAAGGATGGCCATGTACAATTTTAAAATATTAAACTCTGTAAAACTGAAACAAGGAATGTGGTGTATAATTGTGTGAAATGTATGATGAAAATCAAGCAATTTCGCCAAGCAAATATCAAAGAAATAGGTTGCAGCAGTTTTTATTTCGACTGAACTTGAGAAATCCGCGATGGGACTGAGCGCGAATAGCTTCAGTGATTCCATATAGTACAGAATCGCTGTCAGTCAAAAGGAGATGCAGTCTTTCGACAGACCCTCCAATCATCACGCAGAAGCTCGGAGTCCGGGCCAGCCCACTCCCCATTCACCTCCAGAGACGCTGAGCGTCCGTGGGCGGGACATAATCGCAGCGTTTATCCAATGACCGTCTAGTTTCGAAGCGCTGAAAAAAAACGTTCAAAGCAGCCCCATTGAAGTCAATGAACGCTGGGCTTCAATAGGGAAATGCACTGTGACGCTGCGGGAATGTATGAGAAGGAAATCGAGTCAGCCGACCTGCTATATGTAACTGATTCTGAACGAACTCGTCTTTGAGATGAACGTTTTCTAACGCATTTTTAGTCAATAAAATGTTAATACAATAGTACATATTTGACCATTAATTTTGTGACATTATAAGGGAAGCCGAGCTTCCCTTGCAGTCTTAAAGAAATCGCCTCTGGCACAAATCTCCACAAATATCCACATTTACCATATAATATAGATAGATAGATAGATAGATAGATAGATAGATAGATAGATAGATAGATAGATAGATAGATAGATAGATAGACAGATAGACAGACAGACAGACAGACAGAGACATTATTGATAGCTCAAAGCTAAATGTTAAATATATTTTTATATGTATTTACCTGTCATTTCTCTCTACCTCTTTTTTTTTCAGGAGCACTATCAGTATCTATACAAAGCAATGCTCAGCCTGGTTGGTTGTACAGGCAGTGAAATGTTCTGTTCCTATATGGACAGTCATAGGAGGGTTCTAAAAACAGATAAAGTCAATCCAGCGGAGAGCATGGAGTCTCTGGTGTGAAGTGAGATGGTTCCGCAAGACAACAATGTGGACGAGTTCATTTGGCAGAATTTCCTTGAGGCCTTTATTTTTGCCAGACTCGTTGATAAAGTTAAAGAAAAAAGAAAAGTCAAAAGACTTTTTGTATACTGATGAAAAATTCTTTTGATATTTATTTTTGCTGCTTTTTGTTATCCTGCTGAGTGTCACAACTTATTCTCCAACACACCTACACACTACAAAATGCAGCTGTCTACTTTGCACTATATTGTCAGTGTTACTGTCTGATGCCTAGATGATTTCCACCCACTCTGGCCATTGAGCTCGTTCTTTTACTGGAAGGACAGTAAGCAGTGGAAATGGACTGAAAACAACTGCAAGTCAGCATCACACTAGCACATAGATAGCTGCCTAATACCCACATAAACTGTTCAAAACCAAGCTCCTCGTGTACATTTTATCACAATGATGATGCAACCTTCATGACAGGAAATTGTTGGATTGCTGTTTTTCTTTATAATATGTTAAAATATGCCATGTTCCATCTAACTCAGGGGGTGCACAACAGCAGCCTGGAATGCAGGACTCCAGCCCAGTTTATATTCATTTCCTGCTCACGCACACCTCAATTAACTTGGCAGTTAATGACCAGGGTTAGTAGATGTGTTTGAACAGAGAATCATCAAACTGTGCTTGATGGACTGTCACAGTGTGCCCTTGGTTTATCTTATATAGACATGATTTCAATGTGGTATCATAACACCAACTGTGAACATATATTGTTATTGGTAGAATTTCTATTGTTTTGTAAAGTATATAAATATATTGATATAAAAACTGTGTTCTGTCTTCTTTTAAAAATGTTAAATAACTAAATTTTAACAACTTCATGGACAGTATTTAAGGCAGGTAATTAATGCTTGTTGATATGAATGTTGAAAGCATTATTGCCTTTTGAAATATGAAAAACAAAACACCAAATTGACTTATTTGTTGGACCATCTCAAGCCACTAGAACATAGGGTTTCGAATTGTGAATTCAAAAAAAAAAAAAGGATTTAGTGCTTATAGTGGGCAAAGAACTATTGGTCCTTTTCCAAGCTTCAGCTGTCCACGTTTGGCAAGCCAAGTCATGATCATGTTGTATTTTCTGAGACACTTGTCTGCTCTATGTTGTTGTAAGGAGTGGTTATTTAAGTTTCTGTATCCTTCCTGTCAGCCTGAACCAGTCTGTCGATTTTCCTCTGACTGCTCCAATTGAAAAGGTGTTTCTGCCTTCACAACTACTGTTCACTAGATGTTTTTCTGTATTTCAATTAATTCTATTAAATTCTACACAATGTTCTTCATAAAAATCATAGAAGAACTGCATGCTCTTAAATACTCAAACCTACCTGTCTGGCACCAACATCCATTCACTGAGATCACACCTTTTCTGCATTTTTACATTAATGTAAACATTACCTAAAGATCTTGACCAGTATTGTATACACACTGCTGTTGCTATAAGATTGTCTGCTGGGATCCATACACAAATGATCCAGTATAGAGGTGTTTCTTTTAAAGTGTCCAGCAAGTGAATGCATATCGGTTTTTAGAGAGTGACTCTTCTTCCCACATGATTGGTTGAAAATGCTAGGCCAAAGAAATGTCCACTAATTGTACAGTTGGTATGTGAGGTAAATGTAATTAAATCTTTAATAATGTTAAATAAAGTTATACAAACAATGCTACATATAAATACATGCTGAACCATGTACACCTAATTCCAATTAGTCATTTGTGTTTAAATATGACAATCAATTGTATTTATTGTATAAAACTGTATATAATTTTTATATACAAATGAAATGTACAGCCCTCCCATAAAAAAATAAATATTATCTAAATAATGTGGTCACCATATAAACTAGAACTATTTGAATTATTTATTTATTTATTGGGGGGTGGGGTGGGCATTACTACAATCTTTAAAAACATTTTACCAAATGTAAAAATGAAGAAGAAGGTTAAAGGTGGAGGTTGGACTTCATCAAGGATCAGCTCTAAACCCTTTCCTGTTTGCAGTGGTGATGAAGAGGTTGACGGACCCGGTCAGACAGGACTCTCCATAGACTATGATGTTTGCGGATGATATTGTGATTTGTGGTGATAATAGGGAGCAGGTTGAGAAGAGCCTGGAGAGGTGGAGGTCCGTGCTGGAAAGAAGGGGAATGAAAGTCAGTAGGAGTAAGACAGAGTACATGTGTGTGAATAAAAGGGAGGGCAGTGGAGTGGTGCTGTTGCAGGAAGAAGAGGTGTAGAAGGTGGAGGAGTTCAGGTACCTGGGGTCAACAGTGCAATGTAATGGTTGGTGTTTTAGAGAACTGAAGAAAAGAGTGCAGGCAGGGTGGAGTGGGTGGAGAAGAGTGACAGGAGAGATTTGTGATAGAAAGGTATCTGCAATAGTGAAAGGGAAATGTATAGGACTGTGGTGAAACCTGTGATGTTGTATGGTTCAGAGACAGTGGCATTGAGTAAAAGACAGGAGGTGGAGCTGGAGGTAGCAGAGCTGAAGATGTTGAAGTTTTTGTTGAGAGTGACGACGATGGACAGGATTAGAAATTAGTTTATTAGAGGGACAGCATATGTAGGACGTTTTGGAGACAAGGTGAGGGAGGCGAGATTGACATGGTTTGGACATGTGCAGAGGAGGGACATGGGGTATATCCGTAGGAGAATGTTGAGGATGGAGCCACCAGTAGGAATAAAAAAAGGAAGGCCAAGGAGGAGGTTTATGGATGTGGTGAGGGAAAACATGCAGGTAGTTGGGTTGAAAGAGACAGATGTAGAGGACAGGGGGGGTATGGAGACGAATGATCCGTTGTGGCGACCCCTAATGAGAGAAGCCGAAAGAAGAAGAAGAAGAAGAAGAAGAAGAAGAAGAAGCCAGCAAAACTATGCACCATGTAAAGTATCTTTACAACATATTGTTAATACATGGCACAATCTAATATACTAGATCTTAATATATTGTCTTTTTCGTTTGTTTGTATGTTTTGTAAGTATTTGAGCATAACTGAAACAGGACTGGACTGAGTGTTGTGTAACTAAGTGTTTAGGTTGTTTTGAATAAGTATCGGAAAAGTCTATATTTTGAAGGTTATAATCAATCTGAGTCAGAGTTGCAGAACATTGCATGTCTCTCCAACTTCCCCATAAAGCTCATGCTTATGAAAAGTTTTACTGATCCAGTAGCTCCATCTTCAGGCACGACTGTTCACTTTTAGAGCCAATTCAGCTTCTTTAATAGCTTTCGGAGTTACAGGGCTTAGAGCAGAGATTCCCAAACTAGGGCATGTAGGCTTTGATTTGGCTCGTCGTGTCATACATTAAAAAAAAAAAAAAAAAAGGAAAAAATAGAGGAAAATTGCCATTTGGGAAATTGTTTGGAAAATAAGGACTAGCTATATATCTCTCATTAGAGGTCACTAAATTGATGTGTTAGGCATTGAACTCTATTGTACAATAAACCGATTGTTTCTTATTGTACTTTGTTTTGCTGAACTTTGAAAATAAAACTGCAGTAGTTAAACAGATTACAACGTTACGTTACTTATTTATTGAATTATGTATTTTTAATATTAGTACATAATAACATAACGGAACCCTGGGTAACTTCTTATGGGGAGGTGTTTGGTAAATGGTTCAGTCTTCTGATCAGAAGGTCATGAGGCCAAATCCCAGCACAACCGAATATGAAATTAGTTTTTTGTTTTGTTTACTTGTCACATGCACATTACAGCCCAGTGAAACTCTCATCGCCTTAAACACTGAGTGAACACTTCCAAATGCTGCCACTGCTGAACCCATGAGCAAAGTCCATAACACAACTGCTCAATTGTATAAATGAGATCATTTAAAGTTTTTCTGGATGAAATTCCGTAAATGCAACAATTATTTTAAGACATGTCGCTCAATCAAATTTGCGTTTTGATCCCTTATAGAAAAAAATCTGGTTAATTTCTGCTAAATGTTAAATGGTCATTATGCACCTCACTGAAAGTCTCCCTCGGTCTCATTTTATTTTATTTATTTAGTTGTTTTTGCATTTAATTATCAAGTGGCCTGAACATTTTCTCTCGTGCTTGTATTATTTATTGTTTTAGCGCGCAGTGTTCCGTTTATTCCGTTTATATATAAATATAAATATCGTGTTCACGACAGTTCTCTACTTAGACACTAGAACAGGATACCAATTAGAAAACAAATAAAAGTCTTTATTTCCCCAGTACAACTGCGCATGCGTGTGAGTTTCATCCGGTCATTTCCTGTTTCTGCTTGTCTGTGAGGTCTCAGGGTACAGAAAATGCTTAACGAATACGAGAATAACCAGGAGACACAACTGCTGTAAGTAGCCGAATAAATGTTCTAATGATCGATCTAACCTCGATGTGCATCTTATTTGAACTTGAAAACGGAATAATTGGTGTATTTGTGCGTTAAATCTATATATATATATTCCCGTCGCCGTCCCCCAACAAAAATGGCTTCTTCCGAAGGATGACGTATTTCCCCCAGGACTTAGGTAATTTCTTTCTGGAGAAAAACAGCGAGGCGCGTGAGGCGAGAAGACACGGGGGAGAAGAACTGCGCGTGTTTTCGGGCTAAAAGCGTGTTAGATCGGTGTAATAGCGGAGTATTGCTCTGTTTGGGATTTTTTCGGGCTAAAGGAAACTTTAGCCGCTCGGCTTCGCTCATTCATTCACGCAGCAGCTGTAGCACGTTTCGAGAGGGGGAGGCAGCCTGCGAACAGCAGCCTGCTAACAAAGGAAGAGCAGAAACCCGGCTGTCTCGCCTCGCTCGTTCTGTTGCCTTCTAACATTTGAGGTCACTCCATAACCCTTACAGACCAGGTACATTTAACAGAAATGTGTTCAAAAACAAACATCCAAAAAAAAAAAAAAGAATTGCGTTGTTTTAAAAGCGCCCCCTAAGCCCGCACTAGTAGCCGACCTTGCTAACATTAGCCGTCTTTATTATTATTAATTCAGTCTGTGTAAATTATAATTGTATTTATTGTTAACAGCGACGAGATGGCCGACATGTACATTCGCGTGGCCGAGGAGGAGAACGAAGAGCCGATGGAGATCCCGACTGAGGACGACGGCACCGTGCTGTTGTCGACGGTGGCGGCGCAGTTCCCGGGCGCGTGCGGCCTGCGCTACCGAAGCCCCATCTCTCAGTGCATGCGCGGCGTGCGCCTGGTGGAAGGAGTGCTGCACGCGCCAGAGAATGGCTGGGGCAACCTCATCTTCGTCGTGAATTACCCTAAAGGTGGGAGATGAATATATGTGTGTGTGTGTGTATATATATATATATATATATATATATATATATATATATATATATATATATATATATATATATATATAAATTTTTTTTTTTTTTTTTTTTTTTTAATCTAATCGGTTAAGGAGAATAATGAATTATTTAATTAAATCTGTTTTGAAACTGTAGCTTGAGATTTTAAGCGCTCGTTTAAAAAGTAGTATCTGTTCGTGTTTTTTCAGTCCTTAAGGGGTCTGCATGGACCCCACACTGAAACTCACACATTGCATATTGTCAGCTACAAAAGGACAGATTTTAAACTTAAAAACAAATCCATCCCAATATGAATCATTATTCAATTGACAAACTCAACTGACCCTTGAAATATTTCAGATTGCACTGTTCTTGGATTTCCAGAATCTGCGGACAACAAGCGCAAAATGGACGAGATAGACGCCTCGTCTGCAAAGATGAAGCGGGGAGACCAGAAGACATCGGATCTCATCGTGTTGGGCTTGCCATGGAAAACTACCGAACAGGACCTAAAAGAGTACTTCAGTACCTTCGGTGATGTAATCATGGTGCAGGTACGTTTACGATATTACTCATGTGCGCAGGAAGTGTCCTCAAGTGGAGTTTGAGTGTCGTTTTCTTTCAACGTTGTTGAAGTTTGTGTTTTTTCTGTGCAGGTGAAACGGGATGCAAAGACTGGAAATTCAAAGGGATTCGGATTTGTTAGATTTACTGACTGGGAGACCCAGGGTAAAGTGATAACCCAGCGGCACATGATTGATGGAAGGTGGTGTGACTGCAAGCTGCCCAACTCAAAGGTTAACAAGAACATGTAGCTTTTTCAAGATATATCGCTATATTTACAGGTCATCTATGTAAATGTTTTTTGAAGCTGCCTCGCATCAAACAGCCTTTTTTTGTGTCACGTCTAACAGCAAGGTCCTGATGAGCCTATGAGGAGCAGGAAAGTGTTTGTAGGCCGCTGCACTGAGGACATGACCTCTGACGATCTGCGCCAATTCTTCATGCAGTATGGCGAAGTCACGGATGTCTTCATCCCCAAACCTTTCCGAGCTTTTGCGTTTGTTACTTTTGCTGACGACCAGGTACGTCATGTTAGTTGTTTAAGGTACAGTTTAGGCACACAGCCTTGACACAGAGCCAAATTTTGTGTGTATTTAATTTCTTTCCAAATCTAATATAAAGGAGTAGTTTCTCTTATTTTTTTATCTCTGTTGTACAGATTGCTGCTTCTCTGTGTGGGGAGGACCTAATAATCAAGGGAGTGAGTGTGCATATATCCAACGCTGAACCCAAGCACAGTGGCAGAGGGCAAATGATGGATCGGGCTCGCTACGGGAACGGGTTCGGTGCTCAAGCTTTTGGAAGCAGCAGCCGCACCAGCTCCAGCAGCCTGGGAAACTTCAGCAACTTCAACCTGAACCCAGCCATGATGGCGGCTGCTCAGGCCGCCCTGCAGAGTAGCTGGGGAATGATGGGGATGTTGGCGCAGCAGGGTCAATCAGCTACTCCTGGCTCGAGCGCCAGCGGAGCCAGTTCAGCACGAGACCAGACGCAGTACAGCACAGGAAACAGCAACTACAGCAGCAGCTCAGCTGCACTCGGCTGGGGCGCAGGCTCTAATGCCGCTGGTAGTGGCAGCGGGTTTAACTCTAGCTTTGGCTCCAGTATGGAGTCTAAATCTACAGGGTGGGGGATGTAAAGTGGTGGGGTTTGCTTTTGAAGTGTTGGTATTTTTAGTGTGTGTTTGGTAAGTATTTTCCGAAAGACTTAACTCTTTTTGTGCATTGTGGGAGTGGGAGCAGGAGCAAATGGGGAGTTTGGGGAGATCATAATGTTTTTCTACATTTAAACAAGATGTCAAATAAGATTCAAGTTTAAAACTGGCAGTGCTACACCACAATCATCATCTATGTAATTTTTTCCCCTCTTCTTTATGCTGTATTGGTTAATTAATTTGGGTTCGGGAGGAAAATTTCAACTGGATTCCTAAAAATGCATTCAGTTTACTCAGTGGTCAGAGAAACTTGCATGTTTTACTGACCACCAAATTTGTACCTCTTTAAATCTTGCATTGGGAAGAATCTGGTTGAAACAAGTCTTTTTAAGAACATGTATTATTTGCATCAAGATAACTTTAAAAAGCCTTCATCAAAATCTCTTCTGCAGTTGCCATCTGTGGGTTTTGCCTGGGAAGAAGGCCCTCTGTGGCAGCACTGCGGCTGAGATCATAATCCCATCTTCCTCATGTCTAAAAGCTCTCGTCACTCGGCTCGCTGACACGGTGGGTGTCCCTTTTTTTTTTTTTTTTTTTTTTAAGTCAGCATATTTTTCTGATTTTCACAAGAACTGTACAGAAAACGTGAACTTTTTTAACAACTGTTGAGTGCGCTTGGTGGTGGCGAAGAGTGAGCGAACAGAGAGAAAGGAAGGCATGGGAGCGAGCGAGCGAGCGAAAAAGACTGATGCGAGTGCGATGAAAGAGCTGATATGTTGACTGGGTGGCTTTTGTGAGCGAGTGAATGAGAGCTTGTTGACACTTCCCAGCCTTACCTATACACAATCCTGAACAGATGGACAATTAGCTTACTTGTACCTGAAGAATCACATTTTCCCTCCTAGGCTTCCCATTTTGCTTTTCTCCCATCAAATACTGACAATGTATTTAAATAGCTAGTGGAATGTTGTGATGAGTGTTTGTTTTTTTTTTTATTGTTTTTTTTTTTTTTTTTGCTTCTTGCTTCTATAAAACTGATCTGAATGCTGTATGGTGTGTGTGCTTTTCCTTGTGATTTGACCTGTAAGTGTGAACTTGTGGATGACATCTTCAGTGGCCACTGAGGGGGTGGGAGAACGAGTGATTGTGTAAGTGAGACCTGTATGTTGAGTGATGTGGATGTCTGTGGAATGAAATTATTCTAGATAACATTTGCTTAATGTTTTCAAAAAATATTTTATATGGCTTGTGAAAAGAAGGGTGTGATCCAATAAAACTTAATTTGAATCAGTTTTTTATACTGGATTTACCTCTAATTTTAATGGGGGATAAAAAATAAATTCAAAGACTAACTGAATTCACACATTTAGGGGCCTGGAAAATGGCTGGCTGCAGGTTGCGTCTGAACCCCAGGTGGAAAGTCCGTTTGGGGACGGAGGAAGATGGAGGAGTGTCTGGTTCCACATTACACCATTAGCGTCTCTGGTAACAGAAATACAGACTGTAGAATGTAGCTAAGCAACAGCCACCACAATATTGGGCTTTTTATAGAGCCAGATCAAGCTTAGCCATGGGCTGTTAAAATCTTAATGCAGGATTAACTGGGCTTAATCTGGTTCTAGAATAATGCCCAAACATTCTGGTGCAAACTGGCAATGATGGCAGAATTTTGGTTGTGTTCAAAATGTGAATTTTCTTTATAATGCAATAATTGGCCTTTTTTGTCACCAATATCTTATTTATTTTTTCACCAAAATGGTGTCAACTCTGGGATTTGAAAAATAATAATAATCACCAGATGTCTCACCCTTCAAATCCATGAACACACTTTTATACAGTCAGACTTTATTATTCACAGGCAGTGAAAAATGTTTTGCATCTTCTATATTACAATAAAACTCTTGATTCATGGCTGTGAGTGATTCATTGATGCACTGCTGGTGAACATTTTCCTGAAGAAATTCATTCAGGCTGCACTTGCCTTTGGGTTTTGTCCCCCTTTAATAATATCTGTACACTTCTTGCCCATATTTGTAGTGTCCACCAGTGACCTTGGTCATATGAATTAGTTCTCTGTCTCTCCTGCTTCATCTGCCTCATTTCCCTCCATCTCCTTACTCTTTCTCTTGGCAGCATTCTTCTTTCTCTTCTCCTTCAACTCCTGGTTGTTTACTGCCAGTTCTTCACTCTTTTGCTGGATGTGGCTGGACTGTAAAGGCATAACACATTTTAGAGTGCATTTTAAAATAATTAGATTAAGATAATGAGATACAGTGGGAAAAATAATTGATACCCTGCAGATTTTATGAGTTTACCCCCTTACAAAGAAATGAAAAGTTTAGAATTTTTATGGTGGGTTTCTTTCAACAGAAACAATATAAAAAAAATTACTGTAATAAAATATATTGGAATTTGATCCTGTACCAAATTAGCAAGAATTCTAAATACACACCCCCAAATTAGTCCTGGCCTCAGCTAGAACACTCGGTCATGGATTGGTCTTCCAGCATGACAATGACCACAACTATATTGCCAAGACAACAATCTGATGGTCTTGTAGCTCATTTCAATCTTGTGCAAGTCTACAATATTGTCTCTAATGTCCTTTGACAGCTCTTTGGTCGTGCCCATCCTGGTGAACAAGTTTAAATGGAAGAGGTTAATTCTGTGACTGGTGTCTTTTATATGCATAATGAGTTGATATTAGGAGCTCTTTCTTAAAGAGACAGGACTAATTTGGGTCTGTGGGAGTCAGAATTATCGCTAACTTGGTATGGGATCAAATACTTATTTCAAGTGTGTATAGTTAAAGAAATATTCAACTGTTATAATCTAGAGAAACACTAAATGCACTGCCTACAAACTATTTTCTTGAGCTACACAGCATCTAGTAAGACATTCTCATGTCTGCCCATCCTAAAATGTCTATTGTGAGAGTAGTCACATTGATTATATATATTTTAAACATTTCTTCACAATCAGAACTAGGCTGTGATTCTAAAAAAAAGTCAGTGATTATAAGTAAGCAGGTTTTCTGTTTCCTTCCTTAGTGAGAGCACACGTTATGTACTGCACACACACACTATGTAGACAAAAGTATTGGGACACGTCTTTTCCAGACTTTTGTTTTGTTTTGTTTTTTCCTCACAAAGTTGGAGGCACATAATTGTATAGGATGTCATTAAATTTCCATTTCATTTGAACTGGAGACCCAAACCTGTTCCAGCATGACTGCCTCTGTGCACAAAGCCATGAAGATACAGTTTACATGAGTTGGAGTGGAAGATTTTGAGTGGCCTGCATTAGAGCTCTGACCTTAAACCTATTGTACACCTTTGGGATGATTTGGAACTCTGACTGAACCCTAGGTCACCTTACACTACAAGAGTACCTGACTTTACAACCACCCTTGAGCACAAATCTCCAGAATGGGATGTATAAAAAGCACATGTGAATTTCATGGTCAGGTGTCTACAAACTTGTCTATATAGACAATATATAATGTATATAAATGTTGTTGAAGTTCTATATAGTTCACCTATGAGTTTAAAAACATAAGTAGTCGAAAACTTTAAAAACTTCCTGTTTCAGCAGAAAAAAAATAATTGGTGCTCCCCTGCCCACTCTCCATGACTTGTACTGTACAAGAACCAGAAAACAGGCAGGAAAAATCACTATGACCTCTTACACCCCAGACACAACCTCTTTCAATTCCTCCCTTCTGGAAGGTGCTACAGAACTTTGTTCACCAAAACTGCCAGGCACAGGAACAGTTTCTTTCCTCAGGCAATCACCCTCATTAACAACTGACCTTAATTATATGCCCTGCTTCATATCTATAAGTACTGCATTGTAAGAACAGCAACTCATCACTTCATCTACATATATTACACACACTATTGCTGCTGTATATTGTACAAAAGTCCTTTGTCTTATGTGTTGCACACTTCTGCTATTAGCACTACCATATACTCTCACACTTTATGCAAATTACTGATCCGGCAGATTGTGAATTCTTTATTTTATCGGTCTATAAGCTAAATGTATAGTGTTATTTATGTCTGTACTTTTGAATGTCACCAATAGCTGGAACCAAAATCCTTGTGGGTCAACACACTTGAGATGTTCAGAAAGCACATACAGATCGTGTGGTCAGGTGTCCACAAAGTTTTGTCCAAGTACTGTATTCCAAGAAATATTTTAAGAGATGGTGTGTAATCATGGAGGCGTTAAAATTTTGAGCTAGAGATATATACAGTGAGGAAAATAAGTATTTGAACACCCTGCTATTTTGCAAGTTCTCCCACTTAGAAATCATGGAGGGGTCTGAAATTGTCATCATAGGTGCATGTCCACTGTGAGAGACATAATCTAAAAAAAAAATAAAAATCCAGAAATCACAATGTATGATTATTTAAACTATTTATTTGTATGATACAGCTGCAAATAAGTATTTGAACACCTGTCTATCAGCTAGAATTCTGACCCTCAAAGACCTGTTAGTCTGCCTTTAAAATGTCCACCTCCACTACATTTATTATCCTAAATTAGATGCACCTGTTTGAGGTCGTTAGCTGCATAAAGACACCTGTCCACCCCATACAATCAGTAAGAATCCAACTACTAACATGGTCAAGACCAAAGAGCTGTCCAAAGACACTAGGGACAAAATTGTACACCTCCACAAGGCTGGAAAGGGCTACGGGGAAATTGCCAAGCAGCTTGGTGAAAAAAGGTCCACTGTTGGAGCAATCATTAGAAAATGGAAGAAGCTAAACATAACTGTCAATCGCCCTCGGCCTGGGGCTCCATGCAAGATCTCACCCCGTGGGGTCTCTATGATCTAAAGGAAGGTGAGAAATCAGCCCAGAACTACACGGGAGGAGCTGGTCAATGACTTGAAAAGAGCTGGGACCACCGTTTCCAAGGTTACTGTTGGTAATACACTAAGACGTCATGGTTTGAAATCATGCATGGCAGGGAAGGTTCCCCTCCTTAAACCAGCACAAGTCCAGGCACGTCTTAAGTTTGCCAATGACCATTTGGATGATCCAGAGGAGTCATGGGAGAAGGTCATGTGGTCAGATGAGACCAAAATAGAACTTTTGGGTCATAATTCCACTAAACGTGTTTGGAAAAAGAAGAATGATGAGTACCATCCCAAGAACGCCATCCCTACTGTGAAGCATGGGGGTGGTAGCATCATGCTTTGGGGGTGTTTTTCTGCACATGGGACAGGGCGACTGCACTGTATTAAGGAGAGGATGACCGGGGCCATTTATTGCGAGATTTTGGGGAACAACCTCCTTCCCTTAGTTAGAGCATTGAAGATGGGTCGAGGCTGGGTCTTCCAACATGACAATGACCCGAAGCACACAGCCAGGATAACCAAGAAGTGGCTCTGTAAGAAGCATATCAAGGTTCTGGCGTGGCCTAGCCAGTCTCCAGACCTAAACCCAATAGAGAATCTTTGGAGGGAGCTCAAACTCTGTGTTTCTCAGCGACAGGCCAGAAACCTGACTGATCTAGAGAAGATCTGTGTGGAGGAGTGGGTCAAAATCCCTCCTGCAGTGTGTGCAAACCTGGTGAAAAACTACAGGAAACGTTTGACCTCTGTAATTGGCTACTGTACCAAATATTAACATTGACTTTCTCAGGTGTTCAAATACTTATTTGCAGCTGTATCATACAAATAAATAGTTTAAAAAAATCATACATTGTGATTTCTGGATTTTTTTTTCAAGATTATGTCTCTCACAGTGGACATGCACCTATGATGACAATTTCAGACCCCTCCATGATTTCTAAGTGGGAGAACTTGCAAAATAGCAGGGTGTTCAAATACTTATTTTCCTCACTGTGTATATATATATATATATATATATATATATATATATATATATATATATATAAAATCATACATACATACATACATACATACATACATACATACACACACACACACACACACACACACACACACATACACACACATATATATATATATATATTGCAATCCAGTTTAGGTGTGTGCCTCTAAAACTCATACCAGTGCTGTGCTCCTTCTTGCTAGTAGTTTCACATCATCCACATTGATCGTGTGTCTTTTGGCATGTCTGGAAAGAGCACATAATGTGTGTTATTGCAGGTCTGTCAGCATACACTCAAGAAACACTTGCATGCATTTGTATGCATTGATGTATTTCACTGATGGGAATATACACCACTATTTCAGGATCAGTATTGGGGGGATGGAAACAGTGCAGAAAGTCACATTTACCTCGCAAAGGCCTCCAGATCTTTAGCAAATATCTCTACAAAGTAGAAAGTCAGGTTAGAATGTAGAAACAAGGTTTATAAGAAAAGAAGCATTCGAGTTGGCTGATAAACTCACCGCATTGTCTGAAAGTGGTTTCAGCGATTGCAGCTACAGCCTGCCTGCTCATCTCCTTCTCACACTCCGCCGCTGTACTCTGGCAGATTTTACTCACCGTGTAGTGGACAGCAGCCTTCAGTCTCTGAGATCGCGAAAGTGTTTTATTATGATAAAGCACGAGTGCGGTTTATAAACAGACCAATGCAAAAAATTATGCCATGATATAACTATTACAATTAAATGATTTCACTGATCACAGGCTCCTACCTGAGTGTACGCCTCTTGCTCATCCATTGCGATGCCGCTTTCTCTTCAACAGACGGTTACTTTCTATTACTCACTTTAAAGTTTATCTAAAGTAATGCAATAAAGTCAGAAAATAAAAGTAACAACAATTTGCTTTATACTTTAATTTGCGCGGATTTTTTTCCCCCTTGAAGCTGTTTCTTGGCTGTGAAATATAACCAGCGCCATCTGCTGGTCCGGAGTAAAGCTCGTGCCTTTTCAGATGGATGGATGGATCGATGGATCAGGAGGACAGGAGGAGGTGTACAAGACTTCGTTGCATAGTGTGAATTTAACCACCTTCACTTCAACACCACAAAGACCAGGGAAATAGTGGTGGACTTCAGGAGACCCAGGCTTCAACCGGAGCCTGTGACTATCAGCGGTGACTGTGTGAAGATTGTAAAGACCTACAAATACCTGGGAACGCAGGTGGATGATAGAATGGACTGGACTGTCAACACAGATGCTCTGTGCAGAAGAGGACAGCGCTGTCTGTACTTCCTCAGAAGGCTGGTGTATCAAGAAGAAGGACACCTCGTGTCTGGACAAGCTGGTGAGAAAGGCTCAGTTAGGGGGCTCGGAGCTGGAAAGCCAGACATCAGTGGCTGAAAGACAATCATAGAAATTTCACTACATCCACTGTAGAGCATCATCTCAAGGCAGAGGAGCAGCTTCAGTGAAAGGTTGCTGTCACTGCCCTGCTCCACTGACAGACTGAGGAAGTCGTTCCTTCCCCATGTCATGCGGCTAAACTTCTAAACTTCCTCAGCTTTTCTGAACTGCACTACACACCTTACACTATGCACATTAACAATGGTTTGAACATAACTCTCCAAAACGCTTTGAGTCGCACAGGATTCGAAAACACAATTTGCACAGACTTAACAAACTCTCTCTTTTTTCTTTACCTTACTTTTACATTTTTAGTATTTAGTAGTATTTATTGCATGCCTTATTGCCCATGTTCGTGGATACTGCTGGAAGCTGTAAATTTCCCAATAGGATGAATAAAGTATCTATTTGTCTGTCTGTCTGTCTGTCTGTCTGTCTGTCTGTCTATCTATCTATCTATCTATCTATCTATCTATCTTTTTATCTTTTTATCTATCTTTTTATCTTTTTATCTATCTAACTAACTAAGTAACTAACTAACTAACTAAATATATATCGAGAGTACTTCATTAATCCCAAAAGGGAAATTGTAATGTTACAGCAAAGTTTAAGCAACAAAGAAGCTAAAATGATTATTATTTAAAAAAAAAAAAAACTATTATACACTGTATACTTGCAACCTGGACAAAACCCACACAGGCAGGGTGAAAACATACATGGAAACACACAATAACTCAAGCCAAGGATTAAAATGGAGACCATATTCTTACAGTACATTGTTCTTAAGCTCGCCTGAGAAAAAAAAATATCCCTCACACTATTAAGTGTAGTACCATTTGGTCAGACTTTGGCCTATTTGGTGGTCTATATGTCTGCAAGCAAAGATTTTACTCTGACATGCCATTTTACAGGGAGCAGTATTATTTATAGACACGTCTTTCTAGAAAATGGTACGACTGATACCTGGGCATCACCAGGCACCTTCTTTAGGCTCTGCAAGGTTCACATTACTCTCCTAAGTAATTTAAGCCTGTCAGGCATCTCTTAGCACCTTTCCGGTTCATTCAGATCATTACAATGTGGTGTACATAATCTGCCCCAGGCAGCTACAAAGGATTACAGTAGGAGGTTAGTTACATTTGTAATTTGTTTGGAAGGTCTCAGCATGTTCATGTATGATGCAAGGTGGCATCCAGGTGATTCATTTATCCAGGCTACAAAGAAATAGGTAAAATGTGTAATTAGCATTTTGTCTAGAAAATGAGTAGCTTTGTCAGAAAAAATACTATTTTACTATTTAAATGCTTAACATTACCATATTACTATACACTACTGATATAAAAATAACCTACCACATGTGAATTCTGGTTAACTATATGAACTCCCCAGAAATTATTTAGTAATTGACAACCTCCTGTTTGTGTTTGTGCTCAGTCTATCCACAGGATGGTGCTATACACACAGTTCACATGCAATAGTCTATATTCTTCAATTGAGCCCACAAGAAGACCAACAGCATTCTGGTGAATTCATTTCTATCTTTTTCTTTTTCTTTTTTCTTTTTCTTTGTCACACAAGAATGAGTGATTATTTGTTTTTTTGGGGTTTTGGTTTTTTTTTTTTGAGTGCTGAGGTTTATTGTAACTGTCCACACGGTTTCTCTTGTGCAACCTGTTCTTCACGTTTTGCATCTTCACAGCTTGTTCGAGCGACTCTATGCCCTTAGCAAAAAAATGTTTCATCACTTCTTGGTTCATGCTGCATTTCAGAGCAGCAGATGGCTTCCACGCGACCAACGACTAAAATTGTAAGCTGCTGATATGTAACTGACTTATGGAGGATTTTGCAATGCTTGACTTGCTTTTAACCAGATCCAGAAGTGTTGCATGATGCTGAATGATTTAAAGTTTGATTTTGTACAGGCTTAGTCATGTCCTGACATTATATTACGAAATGATGTGGATTTTCTCCTTTTTTTGCAGCCAAATAGTGCTTTTTATGATTGTAGTGCTTTTTCTGACACCCCAGGTATACATATTGACAAGGCAAGTCCTACACAGTCCTAAACAATCTACACAGCTCCATACTGTTTCATTAAAATAATTAAACAATTAGTGCTAAAACCATTCTTAAACTAATATTTCTTCTAATGCTTTGTTTGTAAATTATGTCTTTTCAGGCCAAAGTCTTCTCGCTACTGTGAGAAGCCGCTCTTGAACAACCTCATAGCCTCCATTGTGTTTTCAGTGGTGGCTACAGGTGGTCATTTACTACGCTAGTGATTATTCCACATGTTTATCATGCAAATATTGTACAAACTAACACCTGTATCACCTTTTCTGTGTCTGCTGAAGGCTTAGCAGTGACCCTTACTCTCACTGATCCTGTACCCAAGAGTATTAGAGCAGCTTATCACACATTCGGCGTGCTCTCATTCACTCAAGGACTTTGTACCATCATTCTGACTTTCAATGCCTCCCAGTGTGTGAGTGTATTTACTTCAGATTGAGTCATCTTTAGGGCTGCCAGAATTATAATGTTCTAGCGATATATTTTTTGTTCCCCCAGAAGAATACCACGCCAGAGCTCTATCTCTTTTCACTGGTACTTTCATGGGGTTCTATCATATCAACAGGTAAATAAGTGCATCCAGAATATCTGATGGAATGACTTTATACATAAGAAATGTTAAAGCAACCAAAACAATTCTATACATCTCTATACAGCATTCTTTCTGATAAGGGGCTGCTTTTGGATGTTCTACGGAAAGTATCCAAACTGGTTCAGAGAAGCATGCCTCTAGGCTGGCGTGTGAGCCACTGTCTAGCTCACAGCTTCATACAGCCCTATGTTTTATTCAGAGCCTTCTGTTGAGCTTGAGACGGGTGTTCAGGTGAGCTGGGTGAGCTCCTGTTACAGAGGATATTAATTTACACTGCTGGCTATACAATCTAAAATTGTGAAATGATTTTGGTAATGCATGCAAAGTAAATCCATCTGCAGATCGTCACTGTATTTAAATGACATTTTGACAAAGATTGTATATTTGTTAAAATAAACATTGAATAGATTTTACAGTAATCCTTATACTATTTTTTTTAAAGAAAATTTTCAAAGACATAAATGAAAACATTATAAAATCTCTTTACACTTTTTCAGATATTCCCCCAAATACCGATGGGTTCCCCTTGAGTCTCAAAGTTCCTCTCAAAGTTTATTCCTCATAACATCTAAGGGAGTTTTTCCTTGCCACAGTCGCCACGGCTGCTCATCAGGGATAAATACACATTGTTCACTTTAACTCTTAAAATTCTTTAAAGCTGATTTGAGACAATGTCTGTTGTGAAAAGCGCTATAGAAATAAACTTGATTTGACTCGTTGTTTTTATGCATGTCACTTTCTATCTGTCCAACAAAAAAACAGTGTGAATTTCCATCGATAATCAATAAATCTCTAAATAATCCAATTAAATGACCGTTGTCAATCTTGAAATGTTTGTTTTTAGAATATTTAATGAATGACTGAATCTTCTTTTAACTAAGATAAATGAATATAGAAGTTGACATATAATATGTGTTATGATGTTAAACCCCCAGAGCTTGTTCTTTTCTGCTCAACACTGATATTCAATGCACAAAGAATGGTTTTACACACACACACACTCTAATAATAACACTTTATTTCAAATTTTGACAAATCCTTTCTGTAAGAAAATCTGTGAAACATACTGAATGGAAAGTCAATCTGTAAAGCATGTTTTATTTGTCTGATTGTACATTGCAGATTTTACAGTACTTTGCATTTGATACTCAACCAGAGCATTTAAAACAGACAATTATATCATTTAAACTGAAAGCAATAATAAAAAAAACTCTTTCCAATTCTATTCCAGTATCATCGCCACTTTCCTGTATTGTATACAATACACGTTTTAATGAAATGGAAAGGTATCCTTTGAAAGAACACCAACAGGTTTGTGTTTTTAACTAATACAAATGATAAGGCACTTTATTTGTGAGGTATTATTTTGTAATTGTATAGTTCTGGAATGTCCGACTTAAAAAAGCAAAAGTGGAATTGGCAAAACGTGAAAGCCTGCTTCTCCAGCTGAAATATAGCTTTAATATAGAAAGCCAGTATTTTATAAGCCAGTGAGGTAAGAAAATCCTTACATACACTCATTTAGACTAATCACAGATAAGAACAGTTCCAAAAATGGCATTTTATGTGATGATTCAGAATGTTATGATACCATTCATCCATGTGTACATGTTAAAAAACAGCCATAACAGGCTAAAGACACACCTTGAGGATTAGTGTGTCTAAATACTTGTTTTAAAGGCAGTTACAGGGCTGCATGTATGGCCCACTGGTCACAGCAGGAGTTTTTACATTATAGCATGCTCCAAATTTTTTTTTTTTTCCCTTTTACAATAGCGCAACAACAATTTGAAATAGCACATTTATTGTTGTTTTAATATTGATATTCACAGTGCCGTACTTTCCCGTTTACAACCTGAACAAAAGGCATCAGAAATAGAAAACATGGAATGCAATCAATTATTCAAAAGGATGAAAAAATGAAAAAGTGTGCAGTACTAAAAATGACCTTTCAATTTGCTCTTTATAATAGATCTGTAAATTTAAACCTACTCCAAGTTATCTATACAAACTGGCATCTTTTTTTTTCTTTTTTTCAAATAAACTATTTCATATAGGATTTCAAGAGGTGACAATTATTATCATTGTGGTGTACCCATATTTCACTTATTGCAAGAAGGTTCCCTTTTTTATGTTGATTTTTCTTTTTATTCTGCACACATTATTGTGGGCAGAATTAAAAAAATGTGTGTGTTTTATAATTAACAGAGTGCTATTGAAATCAATCAAACACCCAGTGGATCCCTGATATTATAGTACACTGAGTATAACGCTACGTAGGTCAAGTTCTAGTATTCCTACTGTTTTTGCCTCTTATCCTAAAAGTGCATCATAGTCTATATACCATGTTAGATGGCCATCATTTAGCTGTACACTTGTGATTGGATACTTGGGAGTTTTCCCCTTAATTCTACTGAGTTGAACAACAAGCTCATGTTTTCTCTTCCCCATGACCAGTATTCCTACCCTGTGAGCTTTATTGATAGCAGTGAATGTAAGACTCATTCGCTGGTGAGGTTTCGTTGGACTTTCAGTCAGGGCCACTAGGTTTTTCCCAATATTTTTCAGATTGGTGTCTTCGAATAGTGAAGCAGTGTGGCCATCCGCGCCTACACCAAGCAATATATAATGAAAACGAGAGCCATTGACAAGCTGGCTTATTTGCTTCTCATAAAGGAGCGCACCTCCATCTTCCTCAACACACAACCGCTGGTTTAGATGAACAGGCATGGGATGGGTGTTGAAGTAAGGAATGTGGACATTCTGCAGTAGCTGGTCGTGAATGGTACGGAAGTTGGAATCTGACTCTGTGGGTGGCACACACCGCTCATCCGCTAACCACACATGAGTGCTGTGCCATGGGAAGTTGTAGTGGTGTTGTGCAAGCTGAAGAAACAGGGCAATGGGACTGGAACCACCTGACAAGGCCAGATGAAATTGACCTTCAGCTTGAACTACCTCTTCGGCCACGTTGTGCAGGTCAGAGGCTAAGCGCTCAACTAGTTCTTTGGACCAGGCAGACACCATGTCAGCACTGCGGAACTTACCTTGCATGACCTGGAAGTTCTCTTCGACACCTTGCCTAATAATATTCACCTCCTCATCACTAATGAAGGACACTAGCCGACCTTGCAGCTGAAAGTTAAGGAGGTCACCGTTATTGGCACCACCCGGGTACAGCCGTGGAAAGACATTGTTCAGACTCTTCAAGAGCGCTGTCCAGAAAGCCCAGGATGCCATTAGGTTCTCAGCGCTGACAAAGCTATCCTTACGCCCATAGAACACATTAGATATCAGCTCATAATAAGTCTCTGTGGGCACCTCTGGAGTCTGGATGTAAAAGTCAGAGAGTGGTAACCCAAGCACCGAAACATCTTTCTGCCCAGTAACCTCTTTCCAATCACTCACCAGATCTGGCTTGAACAAATTTTTGCTAACAAGTATTGCTGAATACTGGAGACTTCCATGGCCAAGATAGAATACAATCTGTTTTGGTTTGCAGTGGACACTGTTGTTGTCCTGGATGCAAAAGTTGTCATTTTTGAATATAACTCGAGCATATCCAACACGTTCATCAAGCATCTTACCGGACGACATAAATATGGGAATGCCGGCATACTGAGGACCACGTCCAAAGATGACCACGCCTGCAAACATATTTTCAATGGGTCATATCGGAACTAATAATATTTTACAACAAGCAGCCAGTTAAGGTCATAAACTCACCTGCAAAGGTTGGGGTACGACTAAAATAATCCTTTGTTTTGTTGAGTTCCATCTGGACTTCTGCATTATAGCCCTCATACTGACCTATAACTACATTGTTCCTATCAAGGTATTCAATGGCACTAAAGACGTTTAGCTTGTTCTGTAGGACCTCATCGCTGTTTGAGAGGTTAGCAGGTATGTTCATCATCAGAAGGGTCATCATTTCTGTAAGGTGGTTCTGGAGCATGTCTCTGATGACCCCATATTGGTCATAAAACTGAATCCGGCCTATAAATGCCAGAACAAAAAAACATTAGCCAGATGGCTTATGCATGCTTATCTAGGTTTTATAACAATAGAATGACCACAATGTAAACTTTGCAGTTTTTTTCTATGTTGCAGCCATTTGTTTGCAGTAGTAAGCAGTCTGCGTGTATGACACAGTCATTACCTTTGCAATCCAACGTTTCCTTCAATACAATCTCTATTCTCTCAATGTGGTGCTTGTTCCAAATTGGCTTTAGCATTTTATGATTTTTTTTCCTGAACGGCAATATGTGGGAGACAACCTAAAGACAGAAAACAAAGAAAACATGAATAACATATAAAACTTATTCTAATTCAGAATCATATTTACTCAGAAATCCAGGATAACTGTGCATTCACCTGCTTTCCTAAATAGTGATCAATCCTGTACATCTCCTCTTCTTTCAGGAAATTGTTCAGCTGTGCTGCCAAAAGCTGGGCGCTGTTGAAACTGTGTCCAAATGGCTTCTCCAGAACAACCCTGAGCCATGCTCCAGCTGGGAGACGACACGTTTTATTGATCTTTTCTGCAATTTCAGCATAAGCAAAGGCTGGAACAGACATGTAAAATAGTCGTCCTGCTTCTGTCATGCCTTCCTGATCCAGCTGCAACTGGATCTGTTCACTGAGCTTCTCATAATCCTCCATGCTCTTAAGCTGTAGGTACTGGGACAGTCGCAAGAACTGCTCTTTAACCAGAGCACATCGTTCAGTCGTAAGTTCAGATGGGCATTTTAACTCCTTCAATATCTCAAACAGCAGTGGAGTGCCCTTCTCAGTTGATGAGAGGCCACCTCCATAGAAGGAGAAGGTGTAGCCTTTGCCTACTTCAGTAGCATAAAGATGGAAAAAACCTTGCCAGAGGTATTTTTTTGCCAAGTCACCAGTGCCACCCACAATAACCACAGACACATGGCCAGGGCTCGGAGGATCCTCGTTGTTCTTGGTGTGGACGCTTTGCCAACATGTGGTGGCCAGCAGCAGCAGACACCATCGTATCCTCCACATGGTTTCACCAAACCCTTTGCAGAATAACAAAACATAATGAACAAACAGATAAACTTGTAAACAAACACATATTTCGACAGGACAAATGAATTATCTAAATGAATTATATCTTAATCTTTCCACAGGGCAGACTTTAAATAATGAATATCTCATTAGTTAAAGACCTTGTGATTCTACCAAAAAAATCATCATCCCCATATGTGCGTGTTAAATGTGTTACAATCTAAATCTGGGTTTAGTCCCTTTCTGCAATTGTGATACCCTCCACTCCACTCTAGATTTAATAGTGAGGCTGTGTGGATTAATGCTCATTGAGTCACAAGAGCACTAGTAAAGTCAGGCTCTGATGTTGGTCAAGCAGGTCCAGTTCCCATTCATCCCAAATGTGGTCACTGGGGTTTAGGATAGGGTTCCACTTAAGTTCTTCCACCATAAACTTCACTATAGTATTGTCATGCTGGAACACTTTAGTTTCACTTAGGGAAACTGTTATTGCTATAGTATACAAAATATTTTCTAAACAATTTCAGGTTTCCAACTTTCTAACAGTTTGAAGAAAAACCACATATGGGTGTATGGCAGTGCGAGCATGGCCTATTGCCGTCTTTTTAATTGGTCGGGCCGGAGCTGGAGGAAGGCGTGTGGTATAGATCACACACATGTGGACAGTTTTCCAAATGAGTGTTCTCTGTTGCAGTGAGTAATGAAAAGGATAAAAAGGACAGAAGGAGGAAAACCTCAATAGGGTGCAAAGATCATGTGTCCAAATACCTCTTGCCAAATAGTGTCTATAGAAATATTTCGGTTCCTCTGGCATACCCCCTCCCAAGTTATAAAGTAGGTTCAAAGATACAATTTCAGGTTAACCGTTTAATTTTACTGACCGCAATAATAACTGAACATTAAAAACATTTCAGAACAAAACAAATATTTATTAAACTTGTTATAATTAGTTTGCTCTGTAGGAACAGAAATGTTAAAGTTTGATATCTGTGAAAATGGAAAGCTTTGTTTATAGAAAAAATTTCATCTTTTATTTAAAAAACAACAAAAAATAAAAAAGCTGTTGTCCTTTTGTGTGCTTAGTCTATTAACTTTCAGTTTCTCCTCCAAAGGCATTTTGGGTTGATAAGAGTAAATTATACACCTACTTTGTATTCCTTACACCTGTATTTCTTGTGTTCCTTTGCAATCAATGCTGATAAAATTTTACACAAGCATCAGCATCATGGGCTGAACATTATCTGCATTTCACCCTTTGATAGGCTGCATAAATGTACTTTTTTGGCTACAAAGAAACCCATGCTAGGATTTCATCACACTGGTAGTGCTGTTGAACTTTGCTCCACAAAAGTCCAAACTAATCCATTTTAAGCTATTTGTTAACAGCAAAAGTGTGATGCAAATGCTAAAATTATTATAAACTTTGTATATGAATGATGTATGAAAGTATTAGCCATACTACTCCATATATAATTTACCAGTCACTTCTTTTGTTCAGTCATATTAAAGTAGTAATGATGTCACGGTTAAAATTGTACAGTTATGTTACTATCAAAATCTAAATATCATATCCTATTGAACCCTAATTAACTTTTTTCCCCAACAAAACATTATACTATAACTAATCCGATGTGTCTTTCTGACATTTAAAATGTTATTGTTATTATTAACATTATATTGAAATTAATTGTTGTTGTTTTTTTAAGTTATTGATAGTAACTTCAAGGCTCTAACACACTAAAGCAATAAAATCAACATTAAAGCCTGTGACTATACTGACAGCAAAAATCCCTTCTTAAAATCCCTTATACTGTATAACAGTTTACATTTAACCATAGCAATGATGTAGTGACGAAAATGTCTCTGCCGAGACTTTTAAGACCCGCTTCATTATTTAGTATTATTATGCACTATAGCAAATGCACATCACTATAGCTTTAACAACAGCATTATAAACTATAAAAATTACAAGCGCCACTGTTTACAGTGTGAACATGAGCTGTAATTGCTGATTAGGTTAACACCCTACATAAACACATCCTTCTTTAGTTAATATGTCTAAACTGACTGTCACTACACAGGAAAACAACATGAATCATCCACACTGCATACATACTCATCTGTCAGTTTAATTTGTCCTATTAAATAATTAATCCATTCATTATATTGTATTCAACTGAGTATTGAAATCTATGACAATGTGCTGTTGTTTTCCACAATATAAACTGCCAGATTGCTTTTAAAAATGTTTTTACCTGTGTTCTAGCAGCAGGACAGGTGTCTGAATAAGATAATAAGCACTTAGATGCTCATCCCTGGTTGTACTGCCTGAGTTTCAACAGTATCAGCTCATCCAGAGAAGAAGACACTCGGGTTAATGATAAATGTCCGGCTCTGGATTTGAGTCCACACAAGCAAGGTTAAGCCAACAAAGCTATTTAGATTGTTTAGTACCTTGGCCAAAAGACTGTGTCAGTTACAGTAAAAGACTTTTAGGGAGTGGGGGCAGGTCTGATTGCTCTTGCATTCTATTTTATGGTCATGCCTTTTCAAAATGACTTAATTCCATGAACAAAAAAATTAAGTTAACACGTGTTTTTATATATATATATATATGATGAATCGAGAAAATGTTTTATTAAACTGAATTGATTTATGTGATTAAGTGATATATTCTGGGTTAAATATTAAGTACTTTTATAATAAACAAGTTGATTACAATTCTAAACAATTACACTGATGTTGCTAAATTACTGAGAATTTTACTGCGATGTAGTGACCCCTGACTGGAAATGATTCTTGGCTAAAACAGAGGTGGAGTGTGTACTAGTGTGTTCAGTCTCAGAAGTCAGATAACCTCTTTTTTACACAAGTAGATAACCAAACCATAAGTCATGTGCATGTTGAAAAAATAATTGTAGGTAAAACGTTTTTGTTTTTTTTTACAAATCTAATATAGCGCACTTATTTAATAAATATTCATTATTCACTTGCAGTCCACTTTATTAGGAACACCTGCACATTTATGCAGTTTTCCAGTCAGCCAATAATGTGGTACCGGTGCTGTGCATACAATCAGGTCAAGCGCTTTATAAGAGTGGTCAAGGGAAAATGGTCAGATTGATTTGATCTGCCAGTACCTCATTTAATCACACTTTACAATTATAATGTGCAGAAGGAATCTGAGGTGATGAAGGCCATGGGCTCATCTATACTGAACAGTTGATGATGGGGGGGGGGACATCACCTGGTCTTTCATTCTAGTGTTGTTCCACTCTATTTTAATTTGTAGAGAGCGAGAGAAGAGGTCAAATACAGAATATGAGTGACTTCTGACCTCATGAGGTTTTTATAAAGAATTTCCACCATCCTCCCTATTTGGAGTAAGCCATGCTAATGGAATTTTCACATTAGGGAGGCGGCTGTGTGGGTGCTACGCTGTGTCAGGCATTACATCTTAGATAATCCAAACATGTTAAGAATCAAATATATTTTCACTGCATGTCTGGGCTAATACAATATATGTTCTAGACAAATGCAAATACAGAAAGTAAAAGAGACTCTTGTTCTTTTTTTTTATACAACTGCTGAAAGCTTTTCTGAACATCTTGGTGAAACTGGAGCTTTTCACAAATGAATACTATGTAGAGATGTTTATATTTTCACAAACAGAAAATGACTAAACATGTAGAAACAAATATAATACTGTTTACATTTGTAAAGTAGTTTTTTAAGATCTCACACACTAACTTCAGTTAAGAAGTGATGTTGCTGAGAGTGAGGAACCGTCATGCTGACAGCACTAACAGTTCTACCACTGGGGTTATTAAAAAAAAAAGCAGTCTGGTTTAGGCCATATGAATATCCTACATCCAGTATATGCTGTCTATCTTTTAGTAAAATCATAGACAGCATATACTGGATATAGGATAATAAAATAAAACTGATTCATGACTGTATTATTTGGTTGAAATACAAAATGTATAGATGGAGACTCAACATCGGACATAACTTTGACGTGGCAGAACATCAGAGCGGTTTTGCAAAAAACACTTCACACACAACTGTGATGTGATTTCCTGTAGTAGAGCTCTTGATATCTCTCTCTTACACACACACACACACACACACACACACACACACACACCAAGCTTGTACTTTGTCTAGTTTGGGTTTATAGTGTATACTTGTAGATAGACAAACAAAGAACCTCATTAAGGGGTTCTAGATTTAACCGAAGATCATGTGATTTTTCTTTCATGTGGTCAGCTGCAAGGTTTATTAAAGCTGCAAACGAAAACAAATCAAAGGTTTGCATTTGCATAAAGAAGCCTAGTGAGATATCAGTATTGTAATTGATCTGGTTATTGATTTTGCTAACAAAAAGGTCACATTCCAGACAGAACGGATCCACAGGATGAGGAGGTATTACTTATTCTAGAATGATGCATTCCTGATTTAGCCAATGCTGCACCAATTTATACATACTACATACCTATACATACGGATCAGGATCTATCTCCTTACCTTATGCATAGGTATAAAAGACATGTATGATCAATGAGTCCTACATCCTGCTCAGGATAACACGGTTACAGAAAATGAATATGTGATGAATGTTAGTAAGGGTTGTAAAGATGAATGCATGCAGAATGTCTGTGTTATTAGAGATATGAATTAAGAACAGTAAGAGATCCGGGTCGCTTTGCTTACCTGTGCTGTTCCAGCGCGCAGTGTGCGATATGCATCATGACAGCCGCTTCCGTAAGTGCGCGTGGTCACGTGACATCAACGCCTTTTTGATAGTGTGGATAGTGTTCTTGTCTTTTCTTTCTTTTTTTTTTGACCACAGAACAGAAAGGCCTCTCCCTGACAGTGAATACCTTGTGTCCTAGGGTCACTTACTACAAAAAAAAGTCCCTAAACACCCCCGAATTTATTTCAACTAATGCCTGTGCATCTTTTATAAGCTTAATTTGACTCTGTTTTACAATAATAAAATGACATAATAAAGGACAACGATCAAAATGTAATTTAAAAATGAGAAGATAAAAAAAGTATATGGCTTTTATTGTGCAGCGTTGTGCTCTAGTTTCGATCCACTTGTCTTCTGTGTTTAAATTGGGTGGCGTGCTCCCTCTGGTGGGGCACAAAAGGAAGTGCAGGGGGCACATGTGAGGAGTGATAAATATGTATGTATGTATGTATGTGTGTGTATATAAAAAAACGTTATTTATATATATATATATATATATATATATATATATATATATATATATATATATATATATATATATATATATATATATACAACATCGCAGGTCTCACTGCAGTCCTATAAACTTTCCCTTTCACTCTTGCAGATACTCTTCTATCACAAATCACTCCTGCTATCACTCTTCTTCACCCACCCCACCATGCCTGCACTCTTTTCTTTACTTCTCTAACACACTCCCCATTACTTTGCACTGTTGACCCCAGGTACCTGAACTCCTCCACCTTCTCCACCTCTTCTCCCTGCAACTGCACCACTCCACTATCCTCCCTTTCATTTACATACATGTGTCTTACTCCTACTGACTTTCCTACTGAGTTAGTCCGCGGAGACTCCTGTCTGATCCCTCCGTCAGGTCAGACAGGAGCTTGGTCTCCTGAACACACAATGTGTCTACCTTTCTCTTCTCCATCATATCCGCTAACTCTCTCCCTTTACCAGTCATATTACCAACATTTAAATTGCCCACCCTAACCTCCACTGTCCTACACTTCTCCTTTTGGCACTAAGAGTGCACTCTTTTGTGCAACCCTAATGGCTGGGTTAAAACTGCACAAAGACTTTTTATTCACATTTAAAACATAAGACATTGGAACAAGTAGAACACACTACTTCCCTTTTCAGTCTCTTTATCTTTACAATATAATTAAACGAGAATGGTTCTTCGTTCTTATATTATATATATATATATATATATATATATATATATATATATATATATATATATATATATATATATATATATATATATGTGTGTGTGTGTGTGTGTGTGTGTGTGTGTGTGTGTGTGTGTGTGTGTGTGTGTGTGTGTAAAATTTCTGCATATTTTTATAGGCCTATTCATTTATTATTATTATTTTGCGATACCATTTTTTATTACCCTTTTGGTGATTTTTTTCTTCAGGGCCACTGTTCAAAATCTTTGATGCTACAGGGAGGCAGGGTTTTTTTTAGCATGAAGAATTGCAATGAATATGATCAATGAATATGATGTTAGACCTATTTCCACCTCATGTCATTGGACACCTGATACAACACTTCCCTGACCAGGACATGCCAATTTTTAAGGACATGCCAATTCTTATTCTAAATCAAAAATATGCAGAAGCTTCAAATATGCAGGTGCTTCCTATGTGGAAGCTTTTTTGTTACAGTGTGTGCTGTAAGGCTACCTCTAAAATGCTTCATTAATTGCAAAAAGCTAATTTTAATATTAATAAATTACAAATAACAATAATGAACAAACAAAATACCCAAAAACACGAAGTTGAATTAACATTTAGCTTTTGAAATGTTGATTAGAGAACATGCATATTAACATATGTAATGGTGTAATATTTGTGGTCAATTGAGTATAATCAATTTAATATAAAATCTGTTCCACAGTTAGCTGTTCTTGATTACTCCTGTAATTATTTTTCTTTCCTTGTACATTTTCTCTGCATTTTTAAAGTGAGGGGTTAAGAAATGAGGATGGGAAGCACGCAACGGAAATGAGAAGGTGCAATTTAAGAAATGAGAAGCCCCCTTGGTTTTTGTTATGCTAATGTGAAGGTAGTTTCCTTTACAGCACTCAAAAAAACTGTCCTTTAAGTCTTTATACTTCCCTCTTGTCATTCACAACACACATACAATAGCAGAATCATCTGAAACCTTCTCCATGTGACAGATGTTGTTCTAAGAAGTACAATGACAATGTAGATTATGGGAAAATGGTATACCCTAAACCCTAAAGCTGACCTGTTTTGAACATAGACCTTTTGCTGCAAATAATTTAATCTCTTTGTTGTTATTGTTATTGTTGTTGTTGTTGTTGTTGTTGTTGTTGTATTAAGAAGGCAAACATTTTGTTTGTTTATTTCTCTTCATTGGAGGCAGAAAATGACATGATAATTGTCCTGACATTCAAAAATGTGCAAATGCAAAATGAATAAACATTCCTACATATTGCTAATATCAACAATATAATATAACATCCTTATGCTCTAGTTCAGGTACTTGTACTTACACACACATTCACATATCTATGAACACACAAATTTACTCACTTAAACCCATATACACTGATCTTTGAACCTATATCCAAGGTTCTAAGTAATGGATGCAACATTTAAATATTCAACAGAGCTTTTATTTTTTATTTTTTATTAAACTGTTTTAACCATAACAAACATTCATTGCTGCATTATTCTCACACCCACACAAATTTAACAAAGAATTTCTTGTAATGCTATTTTGGACTAAAACAGAAGTATAGCACAGAGAGTTTTGCTTTGCTCAAAGTGATGGTTTTGTCACGAGCCAACTTTAGATCAACAGGTGGCCATTTTACCTGGAGTGTGACATCTGACACTTAAATAGCTGTAGGGCTACAGAGTTCATTTTTCATCATTAAGAATGATAGAGCAAAGGAGTGCACAAGTGAAAATCATAGCTTATGTTTATATTCATTTTAACTACCTATCTTTCTCTTCCTCTGTGTGTGACGGCATGTGTGTGTGTGTGTGTGTGTGTGTGTGTGTGTGTGTTTGTGTGCGTGTGTGTGTGTTTGTGTGCGTGTGTGTGTGTGTGTGTGTGTATGTGGGGGTTTCACAGTAAGGCCTCCCAGCTAGTTACAAAGAGGTCAAAGTGAGACAAACAGTAAACAAGAGGACAGAGTTCCTGTTTGTGTGACAAGTGTAAGAAACCTCTGAAGACTCCACTGATCCCAGCTGTCACTATAATGCCATAGCATCAGATCACTTGAGGTGTTTGTGTGTGTGTGTGTGTGTGTGTGTGTGTGTGTGTGTGTGTGTGTGTGTGTGTGTGTGTGTGTGTGTATGCATGCATGTATGTGTGTGAGTGTTAAAGACAGCCATTCAGACCACCAGGAGGTCTATTGTGTTGAAGATCACCCACACTTCTTGCCTCAGTCCAATATCCCTGTTTCCTACTGCCAACCTGACACTTGCCTTCCTTCCAGTTAGCGCTTTGTTCCAACAGCAGTGTGAAATTCCAGTCAAGCCGAGTACACAAGAGTGTGCATATGAATGTGTACTGTCGTGTTTCACCACTACATGTTAGACACTAAATTTACAATTGAAAGTCACAGCAATTCAGAAGCAATGTAATATGTATCCTGTTTTCAAAGACTCTAAACTGTAGTTTTAGGAGGATTAAATAACCCCCCAAATGCTAGGTAGCTAATATTAAAGTCTATGACCAATAAAGGTTAGTTCAATATCTAACATTAAAGAAAATGCCCAGGCACTAGCTAGCTAACAATAACCATCTCTTTATAATAATATTTTATTGTGTTTACTTGTGAAATATATTTCTCATTTACTTTTTATCCTGATTGTTAACTCACAATGGCCCAAACTACAAATACATTGCCATAATGGCACCAGAACACTTCAGCTCTGCTTAGGAAGGCACAACAGTACCTGTACTTCTTAAGGAGTCTTAAGAAAGCTAATCTGTCCCCAGGGATTCTAAGGAGATTTTACCGCTGCATCATTAAGAGCATCCTGCCCAACTCCATCACTGTATGGTATGGCGGGTCCACTGTGTGTAAATGTAAAGCACTGCAAAGGGTGGTCAAAACTGCATTACTGCACTACCTGCCATTGAGCAACTTCACCACAGCATATATATATATATATATATATATATATATATATATATATATATATATATATATATATATATATATATATATATTATATATTTATATATTTATATATATATACTGTATATATGTATGTATGTAGTATATAGCATGTAGTATATATTACATGCTGTACTAATACTACATATTTATCTGCACTTGTCAATTTGCACAATTGCCACTATTTGCACTTTTGGTAGATGCTAAAATGCATCTATCATAATCTATTAATAATGATGAGAAACAGCTGCATTCCAGATGTAAATCCCACAAGTAGAAAATTCATATTAGTTCTAGCATGTCTTAGTATCCATTTGAGGACCTTACATGATTAATACACATACTTTATGCTATGCTTAAATCTAAATTTAACCAAAACAATCAAGTCCAAAAGCTGCATGATTAGTTATGATGAATAGTCAAAAGGTTTTTTTAAAGGTTAAAGCTATCAGATATTTCTATACTTATATAGACATCTGGGCCCCACCAAAATAAAAAATAAAAAACATTGCTAAACACACACACACACACACACACACACACACACACACACACACACACACACACCAACACACTCAACCAAATAACCATTTTATTTGAAAGGGTGTATAATTTGTTTAACATACTACAATAAACAAAAATGTAATATGAAATGCCTATTTTTGAAACCATTACATCAAACAAATATATATATATATATATATATATATATATATATATATATATATATATATATATATATATATATATATATATATATTTATAGATAGATAGATAGATAGATAGATAGATAGATAGATAGATAGATAGATAGATAGATAGATAGATAGATAGATAGATACAACAAAGACTAATATATATATATATATATATATATATATGTATGTATATATACCTTTATAAACCTTAAACTCCATCCATCAAAGTTTTCATCTGGGATCAAACTTACAGCACAGTCCTTGAGAACTATTTTGTTAACTATGGAGTGAAAAATGTGTTAACAGCCCCCCATATGTCTTTAACACATATCTCACGCCACCACCCGAGAGTTCAGCAGTGTGTCACGACTGCTGAACAAAGCATTTTTGGAGCAGACGCACTCAACACTACACACAAAGGAGAGCGGCTTCTGGGTTTCTGTGTTGAACTGAGAGATTGTGGACAGGAGAGACAAGTGGGAGGCAGGAGAAGTGGGTGAGCGTAATGACCTCGCATGTTGGTTCTGTGACCCCTTAAGCCTGAGTCCAGCCTCCTGGCGCGAACACTTTTATAAGGGTGGATGTGTGGCACAGGGTGCCGCAGAGGGGGATAGAGAAGAAAAGAAACCAGCTATGCTATGAAGAATAGTGGGAGTGTGGTGGAAAACCCCAGGCTCCTGCTTCACACATGGCTCTTGAATGAAAAGGAGACCTTCTCATTGTGAGCATATCTCAATGGCCATGGCACCTCATTTACTGAAGAAAAACACCCTTCATTACATGAGTGTTTTGCCCCTAAAACCAAACAGATTAAGTAATTAATCATCCTATTTTACATTAATAATTCCATTACTAGGAAATATGAAAATGACTGCTGACATTCCATTAAAAATGTTACATATAAAAGTTGTACATGTAAAAGCTCAAAATGCTTGCATTTCACTCAGGTTCAAATCGACAAGAAAGTCTGCCTATGTTTGTCCAAAATTATAGGCGAGATCTTTTAGTCAGCTTCTGGCTAATGAATATTCATAGTATTAGCACAATGCAGGCAGCTTCCTAAGCTCTTGAGAAGAAGTCAGCTTTCTTTGACGCTCAGGTCACAGGACTCTTGACAGACTGCTACACAAAAAAGACCTGACTGCAGAATTCCTCTGTGTTGCCCAGCGACGCCATTGTGTGACGTATTTCTGTGTCTACATATTCATAGCTTTTGAAGTCATTAGTGGTGATTCATTCATGATGGTACTCCCACTCGACCCCTTCCACTTTTATCGTGGGAATGCTGAAGGGGGGGCCACATTTTCGCTATGTTTAGTTAAGACAACTATATATGAATAATTATTTTACCACTTAAATATGATATTTCTGTGCAGAAATGGTCTAAATGCAACAGAAAACAGCATTTGAATAGTCTTAAACATTTGTGATAACAGCAATTTAGAGTTTTAATTTTCTTTTTGGAGATTAGTAAACGAAAGGAATTGCAAAAGTCTAAAAAACGCATATTCCACTGCCATGAAAAACAAGATGTATATTGTAGAAATGTATGTAGAATACCAAAATAATTCAGGCCTATTGTTACAGTTTAACTAAGCAGATATGATTTCAGGCCTGGTAAGTAAAAGGCTTTTGCCCTTTTTACTAACCTCTGTTTTAAAGCCCCAGAAGTGGAAGTGCTTAACATAAATAACGACTTATTTCATGCAACATCACATATTGTTGGAGTGTGGCCAGAATCAACAGGATGTTAACCCAAAAGATATTGGGGTAGAACAAAAGACGTGCTTTGCCTAGTCTTTTTATAACCCAAGGTTATAAACGTGTCATGATTAATACATTCCCCATATTTATGATACACATAAAGTATGCATGACATGTATACATAAGATGAACAAGATATCTGAAGAATTCAGTTCAAATTATATAAAAGATATGGTTATTATTTAAACCATTTTTTAAGACTATTACTCCAGATTTCATATAAATTAAGCATTAGTGAATTAGATGTGGAATTAAATAGTGTTTTTATTAAGCATCTTCATAAAAAGGAAATTTAAATGCACTAAAATATCATCATTTAGACCTTCTATTAAACTCTAGATTTTTTTTTTCTTTTTGATTTTTTTTACTTTATGCAATCTGCAGTCACTCTTGGCAAATGCGTATGGCTTTTTATTTTGGGTAATTTTCTTTTAATTATGACAAAATTGTTTTCTATTTACTTGGAGATTCTGAGCCAATTGAGGATTTCAGTAGTTTTCATGTTAAGGTATTTTTTAAAACTGTCCCAATATACAATATTTGGCGATATTCCAACCCCCATTATTCTGGGAAGGATATTCACTAGATATTGGTGTGGCGGGATGATTTGTGCTCATTCAGTCACAAGAGCTTAGTGAGGTCAGGCACTAATACTGGGTGAGGAGACCTTGTGTGCAGTCAGTGTTCCAGTTCATCACAGTCGTGTTCAGTGAGATTGAGGTCAGGTCTCTTGTGTACCTTCACCAAAAACTTGGCAAACCATATCTTCATGAATGTTTCAGAGAACTAACTGGAATATGTTTGGGCCCCTTAGTTCTGGTAATAAGAAATAGTATTGCTACAGCATCAAATGATTCCTTTTAAATGTGCTTGCAAATTTGTGAGAACAATTTGTGAAAACCGACCTATTTGTGTGATAGGTAAGCTTTACTGTTAATAAAAATACACTTAACATATGATACCTTTCTAAAATCCCCAAAGGCTCACTATCAAGTGTGACTTTAGATTGTTTAAGCTTTCTTGCCATTTCTTGAACTAGATCGTGGCAATATTAAAAGTGTGATATGTGGTGTAGGGTAAAGTTGGTGTACTAATAATATCTTTTTAGCTGCTTTTTATGCTGCCTTTCACTTTCTGCCTAAGCTCTATGTACATAAAGGACTTTACTCAAGAAATAAGCAAACGCTGGAACGTATTCAGGAAGTAAATGATGACTCGAACGAACCGACTCTTTGAACCGAGCACAGGTTGTATAGAGAGTCAGCATGACAGGAAGGATCCACGGTACTGCTTGTTAATTAAATATTGTATGTAAACATGTATATTAAGTACGTTACATGAGTTAGTAAAAAAAAACACAACAAAAAAAAACAACCCTAGTTTATTTAATAGGCAGAATTGGCCCGGTTTTCTTGGGGTAACAGGAGGAGACGACTCTTCATGATGAAATGAGCCAAATGATTTGACTCACTGAAAAGACCTGTAATTCTCATGTCTGGTTTAAGAGCTTCTGCTCGCCCACGCGCTTCTCTCAAACTCCGCCCAATGTTCACTAGTGAATGAGGCGACATTCCAGTGGGCGGAGCTACTGCCTTTCAATTCCTCATGAATGAGACTCGCGGTCGCAGTGTGGAAAAGTTGTGCGCGCGTGTCGGACACACCGCCCGGTGTCTATAGCAAATGCTCAGATAAAATAAAATAAATAATAAAAAAAAAAACCTCAGAAAAATGGATTACCGCTTGCGCTTTTTGTTCTCTTATTTATTTATCAACAGGATATTTATTCTGATCCAAGCCAAGGAACGTAAGTAGTCCAAACTTACTTTTACAGTAGTTTACAGTTCTTTTAAATTGGGAAATATTTATAATAATTGTGGCGACATGTAGTCTTACTTATAAAACACTCCAATAACATAGTCATATAATAAATAATCTTTTAACACTATAACAGGGGAAGATTTTAAATAGTCATGTGCTTTTTAAACTATATTTATTTTGAGTATATTTATTCGCAAATTACATGTGAGTTCCTTAATATCACCATGGCCTTTACTATTTATACTGTTTTAATAATGTTTAAAACTACAGACATTGTCATGCACAAGATGAAACATAAAAGTAAATTAACTAGTTTTTCTTTATTGTTTTACAATTATTGTTAAAATAAATAAAAAAATTAACAATACAATTTAACACAAAAACAATACAATTTCCTTTTAGACATTCTGCTGGATATGAAGGCATCTGGAGGAGATCTGGGCTGGCTGGCTACACCTAATGAAGATGGGGTAAGTAGGCCTAGGCTTATTGAAAAAACTTCAAATGTTCAAGCTGTTGTAGCAAAAAGTCAGAAACCCAACCTGCCAGTTGTTTATGTTTAATGTGGTTTATAATACGACTTTGGTTCTTGCTATCTTTTTCAATAAATCACATATAATAACTTATCAGACATTTTCCTGATTCATCTGGTGGTAAAGTTTCCATATTACGAATGCCTTTTATTGTATTAATATGATATGATTTACATTTCTGACCTTCTATCATATTAATTTATGGCTTAGAAGATCCCGTGAACAGTGTTATATAGCAGGAAAAGAAAGACACCAAAGCCCTGGGTTAGTGGGGAATGTACAGTCCTCTATCTTTAGTCATGCAGTTTCCTTTCTGAGGAACTGGGGGAAATGGAGACATGGTCAGGGGCAGCGGTGAGCTACTTTACTTTTGTGAGCTATTGGGATTAAAGTATCGCCTGTGGATTCCTCCTGTGACTCCAGAGCCTCATGAGAGATTTACACGCTAAGTTTGTTCTCCTAAACCTATAGAGCCAAGGAGATGACTGTGTAGGTTTGAGGGCAAGTTCAAGGCATTCACACTTTCAGGGTGCCGATAGCAGGGGTTTAATTACTCCTTTGGAAACTAGTCTTGTCATTTTCTTGTTCTGATGTTGGGAGTCTTGCCTGGGATCCCTGAGCTCTTGAGCCACTGTGTCCATACAAGGCCTTTGAGGTTTTCATGCCTGGTCTGATCTGGTGTTCGAGGGCATTTGGGGAAGCTGAGGGAAATGGAAGGTTTATAACTTGGGATAACAAAAGAAAGAGGCTTAAACTGATACGTCATTACATTAAAGACGGTCTGTCTTTCTTTTCTTTGATGTACCTTAGGTAAGTCTTAGGAAAGATATGTCTGGACATGTAAATCCCACACCCACACGTTTGTTTAATAATTTCTTAACATTGTGAGAAAGGACAAAATGTCAGTGCTGTACAGTACAGTAGAACAACTGCATTATTACATATTATAAAATCTATAAAAAAATAGTATAAATGTATGTGCTAAAACTATTATTTGCTTTATTAACTTACACTGTAGATTGTAATTTTTTCTAATGTGCTTATAATAATATTATAATATATTAGTTACTGTCTACAAATGTTTCTTTCTTGTTTGTGCTTTCTCTCTCAGTGGGAAGTTGTTCAGACAGTGGTGAATGGCTCCCTCCTTTACACTTATAGTGTGTGTAATGTGGACACAGATACTGACCAAGACAATTGGCTTCGTACCACCTTCATACAGCGTCCTCTTGAAGCCTCTCGTGTCTCTGTTGAGTTGCGCTTTGTTGTCCGTGACTGCAACACCTTTGATGGCATGTCCCCCTCTTGCCGTGAGACCTTCGGCCTTCACCTGTCTGAAACAGACATGGACGTGGGCACCAGTTTCCGGAAAGGTCAGTTCCGCAAGATTGCCACAGTAGCCCCTGATGAAGTGATAGCAAACAAAGGAGGTGGACCAGCATCAGTGAGCGTGAATGTGGAGACACGTAGCATTGGACCACTATCGAAGCGAGGCTTCTACCTGGCTTTTCAAGATGTGGGTGCCTGTGTGGCTCTTTTGGGTGTCAAGGTGTTCTACACCACCTGTTCGGCTATCCATCGCAACCTGGCTACTTTCCCTGAGCGTGTGACCTCAACTGCTCTAACTGAGGTAGAGGGATCATGTGTGAAGAACGCAGTGACCGTTGGCCAGGCACCTCCTCGCATGTACTGCACCGCTGAAGGAGAGTGGGTTGTTCCTGTCGGGCAGTGCTACTGCAGAGCCGGATATCAAGCTGTGGGACAGACCTGCCAGGGTAAGTGGGTTGCACTGTGTGGGGTAGTGCCTAAATAATGTTTTAAAGTCAAATGCCACTCTATTTTTTTTATTATTTTTTGCTGTGAACGCATTTGTAGTTAAATGGATGACTTTATCCTGAGCCACTGGATCCTATTAAATCAAGGTTGGGTTCTAATTAAAAAAAAACTCTTGTAAAGCAGTCAGTGGTTTGATGGTTAGGGAACAACTGCAGGGCTTTGTGGGTGGGCTGCCAGTGTGTGTTTCTGGAATAAGTGCGTGTACTAAGATTCCTTAGTGTGTCGCGCTGTTACCAAAGAGCTGTCTAACAAGTTGACTGCGAACACACTGGAGACAGAGATGACTTCAATGTAAAGGAATGTCAGTCTTGTCCACACCCTCTCACCTGCTTGCATTTTATTTCGGATCTGCGTGAGAGTTTATTGCTTTAGGAAGGAAGCTTAAAGATACTGGGTTACTACTGTGGAAGTGTGTGTGTGCAAAAGAAATTTCTAGAAGGACGATATTCGCAAAACTGGTTTAGATAGACTAGATAAGTGAATGAAATAGTAAAACACTTTGAGGAGTATTGTTTCTTTTACATATTAAAATAAAGAAAAAGCATAAAGAGGAGAAATAGAGTTTAATTCCTTGGTTTTTATTTCTAATTTGAGATTTTGTTGTAATAAAGTAAAGAAGCTGGTTTAGTCAATTTTAGGCTTACATGATAGAAGGATTTAGGAATTTGGGGGGGATTTTCTTTCCAGGCGTTTCTCTGCTGTGAATTTTCATGTCATCCGGCAGCTGATATGACTCAGTGGACAACCCTGGCATTACCTGAATACTACCTTGTTTCTGTGTGTGTGTTTCTATGACTACACTTAACCACAGATTACAGGGAAGGCTTGGCACACCCTTGCTACCCTGACTCAGTTATCATGTAATTGAGGGCTTTAGCTCTTTGGATGGCTTTTGTAATGGTGGGAAATATAGGTTTAGTCAGTGGTGTTGAAATGTAAGTTTTCTCATGCTGACTAACTGTAACACCAAATCCTATCAAAGATAAAGGAGGCGTTGTTAAGTCGACTGCATAAAGCCTTTGCCTGTTTATCAAACGCAAGCCCAATCTGATATATTTTAATTGTTGTATGCTTTTCAGTTTCCAAAATTGTTAGGAATTAAGAACATTCCCCTCAATTGCAAAGAACAAAAGCCTTTTACAAATCCCTTGACTACTTGCTTTACACATAAAGTGAAGCGATCTTCCTAATGGGGAACATTGTATTGAAAAAAACATAAAGGGCAAAACTCAGGAAGGAATGTTTTGGAGACCTTGACTTCTGCTGATTTAACCGGATTCTATCAGGCTGCACCTGAAACGGACACTGGCTTCATTAGGGATTAGGAGGATTTATGGGTATGTGGGTCTATGGAAAGGGGTAGATTCCAAAACTTTCTTACATTCCGGTGTTTCCAGGAGACGCTTCAAATGTTTTTGCCCACCTTCAGTGGAAGGCTGAATGACAAGGCCTGGGGGGAGGAATGTGATTATGAAAAGGGCACCTGGTTATCATATAAGTCAGGGACGAAAGTACAAGCCCAGACTTCACACAATATCATGTTTTTTTTAAACACTTTTGCGGGACTCACTGTCAAATTGGATGTGTTCCACTTATCACCCATTGTTGTGTACATTTTTTATGGAGCTCACTTAACACTATGGTTTGCACTATTCGGCTTGTTAAGCGGCTGTGAACATTAAAGTTAATTGGGTCAGCTGAGCTACTCTTGAGCAGAAGGCCTTCAGGCTTTCAGTGAAAGAGAAGTTGCTTGCGCCTAAACAACTATGAGGACAATAATGTTGCTGGTGACATTGTTCTCATTGGAGTTTTACGAGCAGCTCTTTGTGTACCACTTCTGTCCTTCCAGGCTTATCGCCACCTGCCAGTCTTCATCAGGTCCTCCTGTGATTGGATGCTAGGCTGGAGTGGGGGGTGGTGACTGATTAGTGGGTTTACACCAATACTGAGTAGGGGAATTCTGAGGCTGCTTGATGTTTCTGTTTTCCGAAGATCAGAGTGTATTCTGGCCATCTGATTTTGTAGGGAAGATAGCATTTCAATGATATATGATGGAATGTCCGGCTCCCTCCCTGCTTCATTATAACGGCTGGTTTATGATGCCGATAAGGCTCCATAAACAATGACATCCAGAGATTAGGAGAGATAAGTTCAACGATTAGCAGTAGGTGCGTCTCCAACTTGTTCTTTTTAGACATATTATATTAAGATAATTGTTAGTAGCCTGGTAAAATCGAAGTTTATCATGTCTTTCAAGGCCAGTAATTTGTCTGGAGACTGACATTTCCAGAGCACTTTATTGTTTTAACTGTTGACTCTTCCACTCACATGACCCTGACTAGTCCCTTTAGGTGGTGCGTTGTTACAAGATGACTTCAGAGCTCCAAATTTGTATTACTGCTCAGCCTTATCTCATTTGTCATTCCGTCGCATGAATCAAACTGCTAGGAGATAACAACAGCAACAACAAATATTTCATGTTACAACACAGTCATTTTATTACACTCTTCCTACACAGTGTCACTGATATTCATCATAGCTGTAGCCACCCACAGTGGGGTCAATGCAAATACGTTACTGCCATAGCCAAATCGTGCATCTGTGTATTTCTGTCTGTAACATTAAAAGCCATCCAAGTAACCTACCTACATATTTACCAAGCAGAGCGTGGACTTGTTGACTTTGTACTTTTCAAGACCTATTGTAAACAAATTTGTTATGCAGTTGCTGGTGAAGCAGTATTAAGTCTGTTTAATTGGCAATACACTCAGCTAGAAAGCTTTAATTTAAAACTTAAAGCTCCTCTCTCTAAACAGATACGGACATTAGGGTTGAAGAATAGAGTGGGAGTTTTCCGCTTACTCCCGACTTCAAACAGCATGGAAAAGGGAGGCTGCTTTTCTTATGCGAACATTTATTCCACCCCCCACCCCCCCCTCTATTCATACTCCCTTAAACACAAACACATAGCAAATACACAAACCCCCACAGAAAATCCCCCCGGGAGAACTGCTGTCAGCAGTCCCTAAGAGCAAGTCCCCATTCACAAACACGCACACATGCACCACCTACTGCTCGTCAAACTCCGACTTTATTACTTAAAGCAGAGGCTGAAAGACCAGCTCTTGGGGGGTCACACACTCATTCAGAAAGAAGCGCCCTTTTTCTATGGAAAAGTTTTTTGCAAGCTTATGAGTTTCTCCTGGTCATTAAATGTACATTTATCACCACCAACCACCTCTTTGTACTGTTCATGCGCTTCAGAATGACCCCCTACATCCTCTTTGCTAGTGATTGTTAGTGTTGAGTTCCTTCTTTTCTGGAATCCTGTACTCTGCACTAGCATGTCCTCAGCCCATGACACAGGAAGGAAAGGAGGAGAGGATGAAGCCTATACAAACTCACAATTCCCGCATCCTGTTTTGTCCAACTAACATCCACACAGTGCTCTATAGATCACCTGCAGGGCTCAAAACTTTTCTTTTATTCAGCTCTTAAACTTCAGCACCTGAATTATTTCGCATACTGTTTTTTTTTTTGTTTTTTTTACGGCTTTGCTTTTGTTAGAGCCTAGAATCACCGCAGGTCTCTTGTCTTGATAAGTATATGCTGTGAGGATTTGTGTCGTCGTTGATTGATTCGTCCTGCCTGTAGCTTAGTTGGTGTGAATCCTTTGGTCCCCTTTGTTTCTCTTAGATGGGGAGAGGGGATAACAGCAGCCTCCTGCAGCTCTATCACTTAAATAGATGTTGAGTCTGATGAAATCTCTACTTAGTCTCCCTATAAACCCTTTCCACACTAGCATGCCAAGAGAGAAGATTCAATAATAATAATAAAAAAAAAAGAAATGCTCAGTGGTAAATATGTAGTATGTGTGTATATGTATATGCAACCTTGTATGAGATATTAGTGTTTTTTTTGTTTGCTTTTGTGCCGTTTTTCAACACTCCCCTTTCCTATATTTTTTTAGCATGTGATGGAGGCTATTACAAGAGTTCAGATTCCAGCCAACCATGTGAAGTTTGTCCAGCAAACACACAGCAATCCGGCCCTGGTGCTCTCGAGTGCCCCTGCTTAGAAGGATTTTACCGAGCAGCCTCAGACCCCAGCTCTTCTCCATGTTCTGGTGAGTGTTGTTGTCTGCCGAGCTTAACTTAACACTTCCCGCTCCCTTTTTACTAGATATTCATTCATAAACTTTATCTGTCACTCCCTCAGGTCCACCATTTCCACCAGAAGACCTCAAGTTCACTTCCCGCCTAACAGCAGGAAGCATAGAGCTGACTTGGAGACCTCCTTCTAATACAGGTGGCAGAACAGATATTGTCTACAATGTGGTGTGTGAGCGGTGTAATGGCGCCATGTGCGCACCATGTGGAGGAAGAGTGCACTTCGAGCCTACACCTATATCTCTACGTGAGACAGCGGTCACAGTCAGTGAGCTGGAGCCTCACATCAACTACACATTCAAAGTGGAAGCCATAAATGGGGTGTCACATTTGAGCCATCAAAAATCAACTGCGAGCATCACAACTCTCTTACATTTCACTGGTATAAACGTCAGCTCATAGAATCTAAAAAAAAAAAAGACGTAAAGATGTTGTAAGTTAAATATTTTAAAACTGTTTTATTTTATTTACAGACCCTCCTAAGGTAACATTCCTCCGAGTTGTGGATTGTACCCCTAGTAGTCTTTCTCTGTCATGGGCTGTGGACCAACATGCAACTTCCCATCTTTCTCCTCACTATGAGCTTATGTATCGCATCAAGGTATGTCGATTATCCATAGTGTTCGATTGCGAAGTGTTTGCCTCGTGTTTCATTGGGTAAACAATGTCTTTTTTCGAACAGGATAATAAAGGAGAGCAGGATGTCACCACATACAACGTTCTAAAGTTGGACAAGAACTTTGTCCAGATTAGTGACCTCTTACCTGGCACTAAGTATGTGTTCCGTGTTCAGACTTTAACCCCAGAAGGCCATCCGAGCAGCCAGAGTGCAGAACACGAATTTGAGACGTTGCCCATGGGTAAGTGTGAATGTGTGTGGGTGGGTGTGTGTGGATGTGCTTGGTGATATTCTGGTCCTAAAATAACACAAAAGCCAAGAATTTTTGTGTAACCAGATGCCTTGTATTTTACAACAGCTGAGTCGCACGCACAGGGCAGTTCCATGATTGTCATGGGAGCCGTTGCTGGAGGCGGAGCCATGTTGCTTATCGTGGTGGTCATTTTACTCCTACATAAAAGGTTAGAGAAGCCTTCATGCCTTCTTCCTTTTTCCTCCTCCTCACTATTTTCTTATCATATTTCCTCCTCAAAGCCAGCCTCACCCTCTCCACCCTGTCCTCTGTTTACATTAAAGCTTAACATGAAAATATGAGGCTTGTCTCATTACAGTGCAAGCTTAAAAGCACTGATGTGTAAATAGAGTTTTGACTCGGCCCTTTCTCTTATCAGGAGGCTAAATTCACACATCCGGCAGAGATCAGGGGCCAACTATTTCGCCTGTCCAGGTATAAAATAGCCCAGTTTAACTTTATTAATGCCATATAAATTCTTATATATACAAGATGTCTTAAATACTCTGTTTGAAATACTTAAATAAGTGTCTACTTGATCTGTAAACATGTTCACTTTCTTTTCGACAGGAAAACATCAGCCTCTGAAGACATATGTGGACCCACACACCTACGAGGACCCCTGCACAGCCATCCTTAAGTTTGCCACTGAAATAAACCCCAATCACATTACTAAGCAAAAAGTAATTGGAGCAGGTAATCTAGCGACTAATAAAATTATTATTACTATTCTAGTACAAACATTTTTTTTATTAGTTTTGGAAATAACCAACTCGTGATTTTATTTAGTTTCTGTTTATATTATAAACACATCTATATAAAAAGCAATTCAATAACACTTTCTCGTTCCATAGGCGAATTTGGCGAAGTGTTCCGCGGTGCCCTAAAGCTGCCGGGCCGTAAAGAGGTGGCCGTGGCAATAAAGACACTAAAACCTGGCTACACCGAAAAGCAGAGGCAGGACTTCTTGAGCGAGGCCAGCATCATGGGCCAATTCTCCCATCAGAACATCATACGTCTGGAGGGGGTTGTCACCAAATGTACGTGTCAACTTTATCACCACAGCTCACAATGCACCCACACAGCCGAGTCATTTAACATCTAAAGCGCGTCATATGGCATTGACCGATGACTGTGTTGTCATATTTTAATTAGTTGCTTCTGTTGCTTTCATTTCAGTCAAACATGCTATGATTGTCACAGAGTACATGGAAAATGGAGCTCTGGATCAGTATCTGCGGGTACGTTAAACTTTTTACAGCACATGTTGTTTGGATTTATTGTATCATGACATTTCTTGTCACTTACTTCCACCATATTAATTATTATTCCTCTGCTTTAATGTACAGGACCATGATGAGGAGTTGTCCTCATACCAGTTAGTGGGCATGCTAAGTGGCATTGCAGCAGGGATGAAGTATCTATCAGATATGAACTACGTGCACAGAGATCTTGCTGCACGCAACATCCTGGTAAATAGCAACCTGGAGTGCAAAGTGTCAGACTTTGGCCTGTCTCGTGTGTTGGAAGACTACCCTGAAGGCACCTATACCACAAGTGTAAGTTACTTGAATAGTGATGTTTAGTACCATAGCTTCGATTTAGATTAGAAGTATATAACAGTGGAAAGGCTCCTTAAAACACTTTAGTTATCTAATCATTTTTCATTTTGTTTTTCAGGGAGGAAAAATCCCCATTCGTTGGACAGCACCCGAGGCTATAGCATACAGGAAGTTCACCTCTGCCAGTGATGTCTGGAGTTTTGGTATTGTCATGTGGGAGGTGATGGCTTTTGGAGAGAGACCCTACTGGGACATGAGCAACCATGAGGTACATCATTGTTACACTGAATGTTAACTCATTTCATTTACATCATCATAAATAAAAATACATATGAATATATAGGCTGTGTAAAGAAATGTGCACATACAATTGTTTAATCAAAAGTTGTTAGTCATAGGGTGTGGGTTTAAAGAGCAGGAAGGTGACCTGATTTCCTTTCTTTATCTCAGGTTATGAAAGCTATACACGAAGGGTTCAGGCTGCCGGCACCGATGGACTGTCCATCTGCTATTTACCAGTTAATGCTACAGTGCTGGATGCAGGACCGCTCCAAACGCCCACGCTTCCTCGATATTGTCAACGTGTTGGACAAACTTCTGCGCAGCCCAGAGTCCCTTACGGCAATCGCCAACATAGACCTACGGTTGGTGTCACCGCTCATCTAATATAGGAGAGATACAAATATTTATACAAGGTTGAACAAGAAATACTGCTAGCATGATTATGGGATAGCCTGTGTGAGGTGTGTCACTAAATCTATTTACCTTTTTACTCCCACAGAGTGTCTATTCGCCTGCCTAGCACTAGTGGAAATGATGGAAGCCCTTTTAGGTCTGTGGATGAATGGTTAGAGTCTATGAGGATGAGCCAATATAAAGAAGCCTTTGCCCATGCTGGAATTACCACCATGGAGCATGTGTTGCACTTAAAGATAGAGTAAGTAAACACACACAGACAGCCCTACACACACACTCACACACCTTTAACTCTATCACATTATAATATTTTACTATTGCTTCATACCAATCTCACCCTTCTTTAATCTTGTTTGATAATATAGGGATATCAAGAAGATCGGGGTGCGGTTGCCAGGTCATCAGAAAAGAATGGCCTACAGCATTCTGGGCCTTCAGGATCCCACTGCAGGTCCCGTGGACGTCTTTGCAGTGTGACACCAAGATTTATCACCATAGCTGAATTCTTCAAAACTCTTAATGAGCACAGCCAAACTGGCCTCAGGTCAAATTGCACTGGGCAGGTTGACAAATACTCCTCAGAATGCTCCTCTCTACTGAAATGGACTCCCATTGTGATGGAATGGACCAATTAGCAATTGAATGCTGACTAAAAATTGACTGATATTTTTACTATCATTATTTTCACTGTTCACTGCATTTTGTAACTATATATAATTGTGTGCTCAAACCTCTTAGTGTGTTCTTTTTCAAATGCTGGCCAAATTTTAAGTTTTGCTTAGTGTTGAATTGCACATCGAGAGTGTGGCACTATAGTGTGTCACTTTATCAAGAGCTGTTGATAAACTAAGAGAGCTATGAGTTCTCATTGACCATGTTAGAGATTGTGATTTGTTTTAGCTTCTTGCTAGTAAAAGTGTTAGGATATAGACAGGAAATGTTTAAACCATTGAATATGTCTGAAAAAAACCCACAGGACATATTCCATACCATATCAAGAGACAATATGTTTACATATATTATTTCTGCTCTTCTTTTGATTATTTATTATTTATTGTCTGTTTTTTTTTTATTTATTGTCCGTTTCTAAAGCTGTTGTCTGGTGTGTAAAAATGTTGCTTAAATATTGTTTAATTAGTAAATGGTTATATTTAATCCATTGGGACTGTTTACATTTATTTTTAGAGTAGTATTATACACATGGTTGTTATCTGGCTGTCGATGTATAGACGAAATGTCAGTGATACAGCAGTATAATATTTAAACAGTTAATAGATTAAAAAGAAAAGCCAGTTAAAAAGAGGTTGTGGATTTTCTTACTATAATATTTAAGAAATCCTTATTTTTCTCAATTTATCCATTTTATAAAGAGATATATTTATGGAATAATTCAGTCAATTGAGCCCCATGACTCAAATTGTCTAGTTTAGAAGCAAGCTGATTTGGGGCTTGATACATATTCACTTTATTATACTGCGATTGCAAAAGCTGTAACAACATGTACAAACAATGTGCACGTTTGTAACCGTTACCTTCTTTGCTTCCATTTCTGCATAACTTTTAGTAACTTGAATATATGGGATTTATCTTGTAGCTACCCTGCTGAAAAAAACAAAAACAAAAATCCTCACACTGTTAACAATTTAAACCATTACTGAATAGTTTCCATAATGTTATGCATTTGGGTGCAACATTAAATCATCAAAAACTTACAAGAATATGGATGCTTAATGACATCCTAATGGTACCTATTGGTGTCCAATAAATACCAGCATGTGATCTACCACTTGCCAAAGATGTTCTATTGGTGCTTAATGGTATCCACTAGACATAAGAGGTCACCAATAGAAGGCAGCAAATTACCTGTAGAGACAAAACAGTGACTATAACATTTTCCATCAAAACCAATACTGTTTCTATTATAACCATTACAAATTCTATGAAGGTTAGCATGGCCGTATAGATAAACTTTGTGGCCAGCTGTTTTGTCTGTCTTTTGAATTGGGGTGAAAACTAGATGAAGAAAGTATTTTTTTTAGTTAAACCTGAATTTCCAGATAAGGTAAAGTAAATAATTTATGGTTGTGAATCACCCAGGATCATCTAAACTGGACAACTACAGATTAGAAAAAAACATCACCTGGTCTTTTCCTACTTTTCAACTGTTGAGTTTAGGTGAGTCTGTGCTCCTGATAGACTGAAATTTACCTTGACATGTTCTTCTTCTGTTTGAGCTAATACACCTTTAATTTGCTTGGAACCTTGCGCTACTTTTCTGCTTACTATAGCCCTAAAGAGTGATTATTTGAGTAACAAAAGACTTCCTGTCATCTCAAACCAGTCTGGTCATTCTCCATTGATCACGCTCATTAACAAGGTGTTTCAGCCAGGGGACCCTCTGCTGAGGATTTGTTTTGTGGGGTTTTTTTTGCACCATTCTTTGTAAACACTATGACTGCTGTGTGTGAAAATCCCAGAAGATCAGCTGTTTTTGAAATACTCAAACTAACCTGTCTGACATCAACAGCCATGTGACAATTAAAGTAAAAAAGTTCAAATATTTATTTGCTTATGAAGAAGACATAAAAAATGTTTCTTGAATATTGTTTTATTAGTAAATAGTTATATTTATTCCATAAAGACTATTTACATTTATTTCCAGAATGTACACAAGAGAAGATTTATCCTAGTAATGTCCACATGGGTGCAATCTGTGTGTTATTGTATAGGCACTGAAATGTCTGTACTATTTCAACGGTTAAAAGAAAATCACCAGTATAATAGAAGTTGTAGATTTTCTTACAATAATATTATATTTTCAGTGAACTTAATTATTTATATAATTGATCAATCTGGTTATGTCTGGTTATTGCCCAATGATCTCATTAACAGGGTGTTTCAGACAGCAGATTAACTAGTGATCTAAAGCAGTGGTCACCAACCACCGGTCAGCACAGAAAGAATACATCACTTACATTATTTTAGTTTTATTTATTATCTGATTCTGAACGATGATTTATTTTGGAAAATTACCGGATTCTCTCCGCCACATCTGTCTATGACTCACTTTTGAGGCATGTCATGATGCCCCGGTCACGTGTCTTACCAACATCCGCTACCTTCTTAAAGGGGCTGCTCCGGTGTTACACAGTGGATTCACGTTTATTATTTATTTAAAAAAAAAAAAAAAGTTTTTATGTCGGTTGTATCATTTTATTTTGTTGTATTTATCCGCCACATCTTAATGGCCGGTCCGTGAAAATATTGTCCGACATTAAACCGGTCCGTGGCGCAAAAAAGTTTGGGGAACTCTGATCTAAAGAACAGTCTTACAAACATTTCATTTTGAACCGAAATCTTTAAAAATCTCTCCCTCTATGTCGTGCAGAATTATTGATCTGACAATTGTATTTGTATCACCTTTATCTCCTAGAAGGAGTATTTACGGCGCAGCTGCATTCTCTATGAAAGCTGTGATAACTAATTGCTGTACCTATACTGGTCAATAGATGACAGTAGAGAGCACCGGGCTGTTTTTCTTGGTGACCATGTGCACTACGTCACGCTGTAAAAATGGCGACTCAGTGAGGGCTCCCATGCTTTACTGTTGATACATCACTTTTAAACGATTTCTCGCACAAATCGTGCAGTAAAGCGACCGAAAAGAAAATGTCGCGGCTTATTGTGAAAAACTTACCGAATGGGGTGAGTATGTGTCGATGCTACACAGAAATATAACGGTGATCGTTACTGTTAAACTTCTGATCCTCATCAGACGCCTTGCAAGCTTGATGATGATGGTGATGATGATATACTAATGAAGACATACTGGCAGGTTATTTTAGGTGAGTCTATGTGTGTTTTATGTTTGTAAAGATGAAGGAGGAGCGCTTCAGGAAGATGTTTGCAGACTTCGGGACGCTGACAGATTGCGGACTGAAGTTCACCAAAGACGGCAAATTTCGGAAATTCGGCTTCGTCGGATTTAAGTGTGAAGAAGACGCCTCAAAGGCGCTGAAACACTTCAATAAAAGCTTTGTGGACACGTCCAGAGTGACGGTGAGTGGCTGGCGAAACAGCATCAGCGAAACACAAGCTGACTTTTTCCTTGTCTTGTTTTAAATGGCCAGGATAATAAAACGTATTGTCACAAAACTATACAACAAGGTGTAAAGAGTACTTGCAAATCATCCTTGAGTAAAAGCTACCTTCCTGCAAATCTTACTCCATGATAAGTCACCAATTCCAATATGGCTTGAGTAAAAGTCTATGAGTATCTGATCTGAACACTATTGTTGTATTAAGTATTTTAGTAATATCGAGCGCAGGCTCAAAAATGGACTAGTCAACACCAAGACACACGTTATTAAAAAGCCAACAGTTGATTTGTGAGGTTTTATTTCCTAAAATACAAACCGAATTGTACGCCTCAACAGTGGATTAGCCAAGATCAACACAACAGCCTCTTCACCATGCCAGAATGAACCAAAGATAAAACTCGTCAAGAAAGACAAAGTAGTGAAGCAACCTTTCAAAAAGGGATCTTCAATTAACAAATAACATTACAGTACCATGTCACAAAGTTGAAGAACCATCAGTATTCAGTGGACTAATAACATGAAAGTAAATACTTTTAGATAAAGTAAAACCAAAATTAAGTGCTGACTGTAATTTGATGCACCTCTCAGTCTCAGAAAGGGCCAATATTTTTCTGCAACTTCAACAAAAGCTGGTTCTCATCGTTTTTGGATTTTATTCTAGCTCTTCTTTGGCCTGAAAATGAGGCCAGCAGTGCTAAAAAAACAAAGAAACAAAAAAAGTCGCTCACAAGCAGCAGATGTGGGTTGGGGAATGTTGATCCTTAATGACATCTTTAACTGAGGTGTAAAATGTACTTGGTACAGTAATGAAGTACATTTACTCTAATACTTTACAAAAAACAATAATTGAAGAAAACTGCTAAAACACAGTATAAAAAAAAAAAAAGAAATACAAATAAAATATTGCATCTCAGTAAAAATATTACACCCGCTAACAAAATAAATTAAAAAGGTCACAACAAAAGTTTTACTATGTTAATAGCTTTTATGTTGCTCAGAATCTTTTTTATGAATTTACTACAGTGAATGTTAAATTTGGTAAGAAGTCGTTTTGTTTGTGTTTATAGAAACTAAACTACATATCCTTAAACAACACTGAACAACATGAAAGCAAATTTTGGTTAATAAACGTACGTAAAACAATCTAAAAAAGAAATTAGGCACGCTATAAATTCCTTAATTTGAATTTCTACCAAAAACTGTGCTGTAATGACTGTTATTTATAAAAAAAAATGTATAGGTTAAGATTTATAAACTGGCTCTCTGTTATTTATTTTTCTGAAATGCATGGAGAAATATGTAAGATATTACACATGAAAATATAGTGATGTAAAAGTTTTCTAAACTGAAAATACTCTGAATAAGTCAAGTCAAGAAAAATGTTATTTAAGTACAGTAATAAAGTAAAAATACCTTCTTACTGTCCACCACTATTTACTGATAATGTAGAGTGATTTTATACATTTCATTCAGCAAGTTGGATCTGCAATATTTTGAATATATTAGTAACGAAAAAATTTTCAAATCTTTACTCAATATCAAAACATTTTAAAGTGAATTAATAAAACACCTGTCATTTATTAGGATGTTACTTTTCAGACCTGGTAATATTTTATTTATTTATTTATTTGAAATTTTTTTTTTGTCAGGTGGAATTTTGTACAGATTTTGGAGACCCCAACAAAGCAAGACCCTGGAGCAGGTACAGCCGGCAGCCTGAGAAAACAAAAGATGAACAGAAGTCAGAAGTTCAAAATAGAGATGAGAGCAAGGTAAAATAGGACTTGTTTAAGGTTGTTTAAGCTCTGATTATTTACAAAATGTGTGGTTTTGTTTTTGTAAAAATATATTTTGCACTTTCTTACAGGGGAAGAAGGAGAAAAAACCTCTTGATCTCCTTGGAGAAGTAAGTTGTTTTTTGTTGGGTTTATTTATTTTTTTTTTTGTATTATTAGTCTGTATATAAAATATCATAACCAGATTAACTTTTTAGGTTGTTGGTGAAGCAAGACAAATAATAAAATGATCTTAAAAGTGTCATGGGGGATTTGTCTATGCTCTTTCAGTATTGTTCCATGCACATGTGTACTCTTCAGGGCAGATCATTAAAGCTTTATATTTTTTGCAATTGTGGGCTCAGAGATGTGCTTTAGATCTGTTGAGAAGTTGTGACTAGTGATTACATAATCTATTACATTTTTAATCTGGAATATAATGAGAGCATACAGAGTGTGCTCTGAGCTATGCTCACTGCACCATCTCATATTGATCTTTGTTTTGCTGCATTTTTGTTAAGCCCTGCATATTTAGCACTGTATAACTTTTGTAATGAGATCATATGGCGTAATTTTTTTTCTTTCCCAAATCCTCAGCTGAATAATGACGAAGGCTTTCAAGAGTTCCTGGCTGTGCACAAAAATCGCACACAGGTGCCTGTTTGGGCCAACGACGCAGTGGAAGCCAGTGCCGTTGAAAAGAGCAAAACGTCTGAGAAAAAGAAAGAAAAGAAAGCCGTCACCGATGACTACTTAAACTTCGACTCTGATGAGTCTGAGGAGTTGAGTGAGGTTGAGGAGCAGGATGCGTCTGATGGTGAAGATAAGCAGGGTGTGTGTTTTGTTTAATTTTTTTCCTCTTATCTACTTAAAGGACAGTTTGTAGATACAGTGGAAACCGGTTATCTCTCCCTCGGTTACCTCGACAACCCTATTAAGTCGACGTTTTTGAAATGGAACCGACAAATTCTCGCTTTTTCTAAGCATTTTTTATCGGTTATGTCGGTTTTTTATGTCGCCGAACCCTGATATCTTGAGCACAAGGGGGGAAAAATTTGCCATTTAACGTCGGTTATCTCGGTGCAGCCGCAGAAGAACTTGTGGAAGTGGCGGAAAAATCAAGGCTTACAGCTGCTACAGGTGTTGTATTGTATACTGGTGAATCTCTGCTGTTAGTTAGTGCTAGTGTTCGTAGTGTTAGTAGGGGCGCGGCGCGGCTTTGGGAAGAAAAGCGCAGCCGTTGAGAGAGTGCCGGTGGGAAGGCACGTACCGGGATACATATGAGCGATAACAACGACCGCCGTGAACCAACATATACCAACAATAACGGACAGTGAGAGTGTGGAAGTTTAAATAGTAGCTGGTGATGATGATAAACGAGCACCATATGTGCGCGATTGAAGCGGAGCTTCAGAGAAAGCGGCCGAGAAAACACCTGACACGCTGAAGGGGGCCGAAGGGGGCGTGGCAGGTGGATTCCTGACAGATAAACATGTACTGTATGTATTTTTATAGCATGCCTTCATCAAACAAATCGCGGCAACGCTGTTGTGTAAAAAAACCCTTCAAAAACACGTGCATGCACATTCTCATTTATTAACGCACATCATGTACATAAAGAAATTTCAAGCACGTTAATATATTGCCGCCATTTTGATTTTCGTTTATCTCGATCATCGGTTACCTCGATGCTTTTTGGCGACCCCCTAGGACATCGACATAACCGGGTTCCACAGTACATTTATATGTATTTGTGCTTGTGTGGCTTTGCTAAAACTTATTCTATCATGATTGCATAGATTCTGGTAAAATGGCCCTGAAAGACAGCCTGACGGATATGGACTACCTACGCTCCAAAGTAGTGACGAAACCAGACATAGTGGATGAGAAAAATGAGGATGACAAAGACGTGGTTGAGGAGGATGATGCAGGTGAAGAAGAAGAAGAAGAAGGTCAAATGAAACTGATGGACAGTGCATATGAGAGTGGAGATAAAGACAGCCAGAAAAGCACACCATCATTACAAAACAAGGTTTGTTTTAACCACTGTGAAACCTTTCTAAACTGTATTTTCCTGATGTTTGAATTAAAGTTTTTCCTACTGTGGATTATTTCATAGTTTGATCCTGCTACAGAATTCACAGTCAAGCTACGAGGAGTGCCATTCACAGTTAAAGAGGTAATGCCTGCTTATTAGCGAAGCACCATTTCTCCTTCTCACTCTATAGTTAAATTTCTTTCCATTTAGTTTCATTGTAGTTTTAGAATAATGATTGGAAATGAATAAACAATGATCGGAAATAGAGTTCGACCGATTGATCGGCCGATTGTGTTTTTTTGTTTTTGTTTGTTTTTTGTTTTTTTTCCCGTGAGCTCATTCGCTAAGCTAATTAGCCAATCGGGTTGTCTTTCTCGCTAACGAGCTTATGCAGAATCAGCCGAGAAACAGCTAATGCCGTCCGATCAGAGCCAACAGTCCCGAAAAAAGCCGACCAACACTCAAAATGCCCAACATGCCTCCGACATTCCACAAGCGCTCACCATCGGCTTGTTGTGTACCTGCCTTTAGGTTCTTATAATTCGTTCTTAATTTAGTCTTATATATTTCCTTGGTTAAATATGATACTGCTTTTGGAGAGAGAATGAAAATAACATTTGGCGAGAGAAAGAGTAACGTTTTGTATCTGTATTGTTAGTGAGCCTTCAAACAGCTCTATTTTGGGTTACATGTAGACTCGGGCACAAAAACCTGGTAACTAGTGCACTGATTGAAGAGGCTTGTGTTGTTCAATACATGTTTAATTTGAACAATTTCCAACATATTATTTAAGAATGAGATTTTATGGCATGAAGGGGAAAAAATAAATCGACATAAACCTTGCATCCGCCAGAGAAAAACCCATATCAGTCGATCTTCAATCGTAACAGTGTAAAGTTGAACAGAATAATAATGTGAGATAGATATAATTTCAGGATAACTGGTGTTTGCTCTATGTTACTGTTTACATTCCTGATTATATTTCTTTGCTGTAGCAACAAGTAAGAGAGTTTATGCTCCCACTAAAACCTGTGGCCATCCGCATCGCCAAGAACAAAGAAGGCCGTATCTCTGGTAAGTTTGAATAGAAGTTAAAACTATTAACATTCAGTATCTGTACAGTCTTTGTGATTTTTCTCCTAGTGCTTTAAATATACTGGGCCATAAAGTGTGTCTTTCAGTAACTGTGGAGTTGTAGTGTATTTTAATTACATCACTGCTGTCTATATCTTTCATGCTGTTCTTATAATTCAGTAAAATAAACAAATCGACCCACAAATTTCACCTAACCTTGGTTGAGTGTGGTCAGTAGAAAATTCCAGAAAGGCAGTAAATTATCATAATATAAATTGTGCACTCTAAATGGCTTTGACTATCACTTTTTCAACTATTTTAATAGGATTTTTCTCCAAAGAAATTTAAGAAAAATGCTCCGCACAGTTAGACAACATATGACACAAGTAGACATTACTGTCAAGTGACCAAGTAGATTTCCAAAATTCCTTAAAGGTGGACCAAGAAGCGCATTCCTGAAAGGTAAAAAAAAGAAAGTGTTTCAGAGCAGTATTACTGAATGATCTTCCACATTGTGGTCTCTAAATGTCCAACCTGGCCACCAAGGTGAAAAATTGTTCATTTTTGAATACAAGATCTATGGGTGTGATTTAAGGTTGTGTTCTCTGTGTTAAGGTAATGTTTATGTGGATCTGCACTCAGAAGCTGAAGTGGAGCGAGCTCTAAAACTTGACAAAGATTATATGGGTATGGCTATAAATGATGGATAAGAAGCTTCGAATGGTTAATTAAAATTTGAGGTCAAAGGTGAATCTATAATTCATTGTGGTTGTGTATTGTGTTCATAGGTGGACGCTACATTGAAGTGTTCAGAGTCACAAACTTCACTGACAGGAAGACAATAAGAGGAGCTCCACAGGAAAGAAACTTTGTCTCCGAGTTGAAAGAGGATGAAGAAGAGGAGGATGTGGCAGACTCTGGTCGGCTCTTTGTGAGGAACCTGCCTTATACGTGTACAGAAGAAGAGCTGAAGGAGCTTTTTACTAAGCATGGTAAAAGGGCAAATCATTGGCATGCATGTTTTTCTGAGCATATTCTGAGTACACTTTGTACATTAAACAAAATGTATTGTGTTATTAAGCAATGTTTTTCAAATTTAAAGAAACCATTATCTTTATTCAAGTTTTAAGACCTGCCACGTAGCATATGCCGCATCATTTTAGGGTAGCTATCTATGCCAACAATGCTATTTTTCTATTACTATAGTAATCTACTATAAACAGGTAGTTACTACAAACAATGGTGAATCTTGTTTACTTGTAGTAATCCAGAGATTATCATGGGTATAAGGAAGAAATTGGATATCAGGACAATTCCTGAGACGTCAACATTTCAGTTGTTAAAATGAAAATGAAACAATTTGGTAATTTAAAATTTACCATTTGAAAACACTAAGCGTCATTAAACAGAAAAAAATGACATAGAAGACCGAAGGACTGTTGAGTAGCTAGAATCCTGTATCAAGCATAAAAGGGACAACGTTTCTCTCCCTAAACTCCAACAACTGGTCTTCTCAGTTCCTAGAGGTATACGGACCTTTGTTGTTAAAAGACGAGGGGATGCTACTCAGTGGTAAACATGGTCGTTTTTCAACTTTTTTGAGACATGTCACTGTCCTCAAATTCAAAATTGCTTTTTTTTATTATTTTTTACAATAATGTTTGCTCAGTTTAAATATCTTTTACGTTCTATAGTGAATCTTTTTTAAAAAATTTTTATTTTACACAGCTTCCCAAATTTGTTTTATTTCTTTTTTCTTTTAAGAATTGGCAGTGTATTTGGGGTATATATAAAAATTTATTTGATGTTTTTTTTTTTTTTTGCTGATGTGTGTTCTTTGCAGGGCATCTTTCTGAGCTTCATTTTCCCATAGACTCCTTAACTAAGAAACCTAAGGGCTTTGCCTTCATTACCTACATGATCCCTGAAAATGCTGTGAGCGCTTTAGCCCAGCTGGATGGCCATATATTCCAGGTAGAGATATGCTTGCTTTATTGTATTTTTTCATCTTTTGCGGATTTATATTGGTTACATGCTGTTTGTCTTGTAGGGCCGGGTATTGCACATCATCCCCTCCAGAATAAAGAAGGAGAAGCCAGAGCAGGGCCCCAATGCTCCAGGCAGTTCCTCGTATAAGAGGCAGAAGGATGCAAAGGATAAGGCAGCCAGTGGCAGGTCCGCATGAGCAAGCACATTTCCTTCGCCTAATAGCAAATTCTTTTTATCAGTTTTGTAAATGGCAGTAGATTTAATTGTAACATATGGCACGCCTGCTGTATGAATAATATGTGCAGTAATAGCATTATTGTCACTTTTGTTACATTTTCTAATGCTTCATTTGTCTCACACAGCTCCCATAATTGGAACACTTTGTTCCTAGGAACAAGTGCAGTAGCTGACGCTATTGCTGAGAAATACAACACGACTAAAAGCCAAGTCCTTGATCATGTGAGTTACAATATTAATAACATTCACAGCTAGTATTGCACATGTATTAAAAAACTTGGTTTAGCGAAATGAACAGTGTGTCTGTGTGTTTAGGAGTCACAGGGCAGTCTGGCTGTGAGAATGGCTCTTGGTGAGACACAGATCATTCAGGAAACTAGACAGTTCCTGCTGGACAATGGTGTGTCTCTGGACTCCTTCAGCCAGGTACAAAGTTGCACATTTGGTTACAGTATTATGCAGAATTTACATTTCAATAGAGCTGGCAAAAGTACTCATCATTCACTCAAATAAAAGTACAGATTTTTTTAGTTTTAAAATACTCTGGTAAAAGTTGTACTAACTACACTTTTTCACTGGAGTAAAAGTAAAGAAGTTTGAGCTCTGACATGTACTTAAGTAAACATTAGTCATTACTACTACAGTGGTACCCCGCTTATCGACCGGCTCGGACATCGACCTTTTTTAGAACACTAAATATTTACATTTCACCAAATAGATTAAAACTAAAGTAACAACCCTGTTTTGAAAACGTATGAAGAAGAAAGTACATATATTTGAGTAAAATCTTTAGGTGAAATAAATAATGAAGTAAAGTACTGATACCAGAAAAATCTACCAAAGTACAGTAACAAAGTATTTGTACTTCATTACTTCCCTCCTCTGCATTTCAGTATCTAAACTTTTATCTTGAAAACCTGGTTAAACGGCGGGTTAAGAGATGTTCTTGTTTCCTTTTTTGTACCTTGTGACTTTAATCCATTTTTCTTCCCATTTTTTTGTATAATAAAATGTCCAGGCCTCTGGTCAAAGGAGTAACTCTGTGATCTTGGTAAAGAACTTACCATCTGGAGTACAAGTAAAGGAGCTGGAGACTCTTTTCTCACCTCATGGCTCTTTAGGCAGGGTTCTGTTGCCACCTTCTGGCCTCACAGCTATTGTGGAATTTCTTGAGCCCACTGAAGCCAAACGTGCTTTCACCAGACTAGCATATAGTAAGGTACATGTATCCGTCTTGCTGCTCAGTATCCTTTACAGCTTCTTTTCATTTCCAGGTGCCCATGTCTTAAATTAATTTTTATCTTCCTTTTATCCTAGTTTCAGCATGTTCCCTTGTATTTAGAGTGGGCTCCAATGGCTGTCTTTACAACACTACATAAGCAGCACAAAGCAGGTAAACCTTCTGATATTTATTCCGAGTTGTTTTCAGCTTTGTTGTTTTGTATTCCTCATCGCTAATTCTTTTAATCCCTCTCTCCTTTCTCAGCTGAAGTTGAAGCTGTGAAAGAAGAAAATGCATCAGATCAGCAAACAAACTTAAGGGAGGACGAAGGTGAAGAGGAAGATGAGGAAGAAGAGGAAAGTCCACCTGGCTCAACACTCTTTGTTAAGAACTTGAACTACAGCACCACTGAGGAGTCACTAAAGGAGGTAGGGGTCGGAGTTTATAGAACCAAGGAAGTGAAGATGTGTTTTATCACAAAGTATGGAGTTATTTTCTTGAGAGTCTTATTTGTGTGTGTTTGTTTGTTTCACAACAGACCTTCTCAAAATGTGGAGCAGTGAAAACGTGCTCAATATCCAAAAAAAGAGATAAATCAGGTATTATTGAACTCGCTCGTAATCTTTTGTATTCATTACATTTAATTTTTGAAATACAGTGTCTGTCAACAGTTTGGAAATGCCTTTTATGTTTTTGGAGAGACACATGCATGTTCCTCTTGTTTATATGCAGGAAACTAGGTAATTTAACACTATGAACATTTACTTTAACCAAACAAATATAAAATGTGCAGATGTTAAACTCTATTTACCGGACTATAAGCCGCTACTTTTTCCCCACGTTTTGAACCCCGCGGCTTAAACAACGAAGCGGCTTATTTATGAATTTTTCCTGGGTTTTTTCCGATTTCACAAACTTCAAGCCAAAAAACTGAACCCCATAACATTAGACCAACGAAATTTCCGAACGGAAACAAAAAAACGCACCTCACCTGTGTTCTGAGCTGCACGGCTTCGGGAGAAAAAAGTTTTTTTTAAACGCACGACGATGCCAAAAGACTCCCGAGAGAAATAGTTGTGAAAGGAAGGAGGAAGACAGTGAACAAGGACTTTCTTGGTAGGCTACTGTTTAGATACAAGCCGTTGTAACGTGTTGAGCCAGGGTGAAGGGAGAGCTTGCTAACTCCAGTTGTAACAGAAATCATATAAGCACAGACAGGTTTCCAAAACTCGTGCTTTTTTATTTTTTTTGGCAACAGCGTTACGGGTTAGTCTTAGAAACTTAGTAATCCGCATCAGAAAATAATAAGGACATATTCCTCGGTCTTGCACACATGCAGTAATACCGGGAAAATGCAGCGCCAGGCTATTCCCAAAATGCCGCTCTGCTCTTAAACGAGCCACAACATATTTCACCCGTGTAACAGACACTGTCGTTAAAGCCTGTGTAAAGTTAATTAGTTTCAATTTATTAGTTTAAAATTAAAATCTTTGTCAAATTCAGTGGGTGCGGCTTATAGTCCGGAAATTACGGTAATTTAAAAACACTCCCTTAGCATAAATAATAGCTTTACACACTAATGGCATCTGGACAGTTATTTTCTTCGAATGTATAGGTGAAATATGCTTTGCCATGCCTCATGTAAAACTTGAATATTTCTTTCTGACCTTGTGATCCAGTTTATCAATAGGTCTTGGGTGGATTTGGGTGGGGCATTTCATGATGGATTGCACTCTTATATAATGCACTCTTATATAATTATATAATAATGCTTACAGAACATGGATATATGCTTCCAGTCATCGTCTTGTTGTTTGCTGAAGTTGGTTCCATTTAGCTGCAGACCAGACAGAATTGCATGGCATTGAAGTATGGACTAGTAGCCATGTTGGTTTAACCCCGAACTGCACCAAAACCACCCCAAACTATTAAGATTTTACCTCTATGTTTGACTGACAGAATTGCATGGCCACTCCATCACTCCATCAGTCTGGTTCCATCTCTCCTGTTCTCTGTCTTCATTTCTAAATTTCAATGTCCATTTTTTTTGCCTTTTAATTTGTTGCATAAATATATAGAATCTCAGAAAAAGTGACTACACCCCTCACATTTCAGCAGTTTATTGAGGGAAACATGTGACATTGTGAAGCAGAACATGATGCCCTCCTTTTAAACGGGGCCGAACAGCAGTTATCCAACAAGATAAAGACCCCAAACACACTGCTAAATTGGCAACTGCCTTGCTGATGGAGTGGCCAAGTATGTCTCCAGACCTGAACCCTATTGAGCACCTGTGGGACATCAAGTGGAAGGTCTAGAAGGCCTGTGTGTCTAACCTCCAGCAGCTCAGTGATATCATTATGGAGGAGGAGAAGAGGATCCCAGCAACAACCTCTGTAGCTCTGGTGAATTCCATGCCTAGGAGGATTAAGGCAGTGCTACATAACAATGGTGCTCACAAAATATTGACACTTTGGACACAGTTTTGACATGTTCACTTAGGGTGTATTCACTTTTGTTATTTAGACAATAGTGGCTGTATGTTATTTTCGGAGGACAGTAAATCTGTACTGCTATACAAAGTGCACATTGACTAAAATATATCAAATACATTTCTTTAGTATTTTCCCTTGAGAGGATATACTAATATGGTTGCTGAAAGGTGAGGGGTGTACTCACTTTTGTGAGATGTTGTTTGCAAATGTAATACGCATGCATCTCAAAAAGAAACGACTAGGTGTTTTCAAAAGTTTGACACAAACTGTGTTATATGCATCAGATTTCAGATTTTCAAATGTTATACAAATCATGTCCAGTAGAGGGAGCATTCAGTGTTATTCTTGATCTAAGGTTTAATACTCTATTAGCTATAATGCTTCTGGGGAAACATGTCATGCTTCCGGGAAGCCTGTTTATTGCCATTGTGGGCTGCATGCATGACAGGATCATTAGTGTCCTGTAATCATGTGCAATGGCATCTGCTAAATGCCACAAATCTAAATGTAATCTCTCTTATAGGCAAACTGTCATCTATGGGTTATGGGTTCATCCAATACAAAACTCCCAAAGCAGCTCAAAAAGCCATCCGCCAGCTACAAGTAAGTACTTTTTAACAAGCATCAGTCCTGTATATTCCTGTTACTGGATAAGATTAGTGCAGTTGTGGAAAAAAAATATATATTTTTCTCTGCAGCATTGTACTGTCGATGGGCATCAACTTGAGCTGAAAATTTCTGAAAGAGAATTAAAGTAAGAGGAATCTGGCTGCAAGTCAGTCTATAAAATTTTATTCTACTGGCTTAGATTCTCTAAAGGATATTTAAATCAGTCTGAGGTGAACATTCTTTGTCATATATGCATGTTCACTTGTGTGTCTGATCTCAGGTCAAGTGTGACGCATACTAACAGGAAGAAACAAACAGCTAAAAAGCAGACAACATCTAAGATCTTGGTGCGAAATGTTCCCTTCCAGGCTACAGTCAAGGAGCTTAGAGAGCTTTTCTGGTAAGAACCTTTTATGAAACAAAAAATATTTATGGTGAGACCAGAATTGTACTTCATCAAAATTGTATTATGTTAAATGTACTTATTATATATTTTTCATATGAGAGTATTGTCGCAGTTTAAATTAGAAAAAGGACTAATAATCATGCAATTGTTAACCAGCGCGTTCATTTCTATCGCTTTTCTCCAGTACATTTGGGGAACTGAAGACTGTCCGCCTGCCAAAGAAAGGAGTCGGTGGAGCCCACCGTGGCTTTGCTTTTGTGGACTTTCTCACGAAGCAGGATGCCAAGGTGAGTACCGGTTCTTATCTGTTTCTGTCCCTCTCTCTTCTGCAGTTATACCGACATTCTGCCACTCCGTTTTTATTAAGAATCCACACTGAATTTAGACAGGAGCATGTAATAAAATTGTAACTTGTCTTTTAGAAAGCGTTCTCAGCGCTGTGTCACAGCACCCATCTGTACGGTAGGAGGCTGGTGTTGGAGTGGGCCGATGCAGGGGAGAGTGTAGAAGAACTGCGGAGGAAAACGGCTCAACATTTCCATGGTAAGACCAAATACTTCAGTAACAATTAATTCAATCTCTACCTACACTCACTGAACATCTTATTAGTAACTCTATATACAGTGGAACCTCGATACTTGCAACCTTGATAGTTTGTGACTTTTCATTAGGAACCGGACCGAGAGAAACTCGCGAAAAATCGGATAGTTCACGAGAAGTCGTGAGTGGCTCGAAAGTTTAGTGTAATATTTCAAAACGGAGTTTTGAGTACTAATAAATTACATAATGTTTGAAAAAATATATTATTGTATTATTCATTTAAAGTAGTAAATAAAATGTTTATGACAAGTAATTCACAATTTATTAGAGTTTACCATACAGTACATCAAAAGGAGAGTTTTTGTTACCCGTGAGGGGGTCATAGAACGTAACCCCCGCGAGTATCGAGCTTGCGCTGTATATATTTGCAGCGTGCGGTTTCTGCAGATCGTTCATGTTTACTTTAATGCTTCGCAGCAAATCTCCCATTTTACCAGATCCCAAAGGTGTTCCATTGTTATATCCATGAATCTAGTTTAAGAAGACTTTTGCTTTAAAACATGGTTCATTATCATGCTGGAAGTAGCCATTAGAAGATGAGTAAATCGGGGTCATGAAGGGAGGCATCTCATATAGTGTGTAGCTTTTAATTCCACCACTGAGCCCATGTCCAATGCAGCCTCTACTTTTGGCTTACAGTAGTGGAACCTGGTCTTCTGTTCTTGTTACTATCAGGGTTCAATGTATTGTGCCTTTTAAGATGTATTTCTGCTCACAACAGTAGCTGAGAGTAACTAAAGCCTTTTTTTGTTTTTGTTTTTCTCTTTTTTTTTTTTTTTTTTTTTTTTTTTAGCTCAAAACATTTTGGCCATTCTCTATTTTAACCTTCTTATCAACAAGATGTTTCCATTAGCAGAACTGATGCTTTCTGGGTGTTTATTCCTTTATTGAAACATCCTAAGTAAATTCAACAGACTGCATATGTAAAATAAAATCCCAGATCAGCAGTTATAGTAATATCAGCCATTCTGGCACCAACAATCAGGCAAAAATCACAAAGATCACATTTGATCCCCATTCTGATGGATAATGTTCCATATATAGATGCTTGCCTGTAGCTACATGATTTTGAACATTGCACTGCACTTTTTGCTGATTGCATAATTGCAAGAATGGTTAGGCGTTCAGGAATTCATATTAAAGGTGTTCACTGATGTGTACCAGGAATATTTCATACAAGAGTTGTAGTAACTAATTCTTAGTTATACATTTATCACACTTTTATTTATAATAAATATATTTACAAGAGTTTTTCTTGATGAAATTGGCGTTGTTGGTGTTTTCTTTTTCTAGATGCTCCTAAGAAGCGGAAACAAGCACAAGTTTTAGAGGGCATACTGGAGCAAATGGAGGTTGGGGTCGAAGATGAATGAGGGTAAGAGGGTACATTTTTATAATAAATTATTATTTATTTAATTCTATTTCATTTTTTTTTTTTTTTTTTTACATTTTTATTTATAACCATTATGTTGTTGCTTTCCCTCAGATGAGCTTTGCATTGGTCACTGATGATTCACATGGAGAAGCTCTATTTTGAAGAGAAGTGTTTGTTTGATGGACTCATTTGTAATCTGGATAAACTTTGTAAACCATCAATCTGTCACAATTTGTGTGGGTGTCCATTAAACCAACCACTATAATTATATAAATATTTTAAAATAATGTCATGCCTGTATTTTGATGTTTATATAGTTCTGCAAACTGTTGTTTCTTTGTAATTTAACTTTTTATGGAATGACGGTAAAGTGTTTAATTTCCAATTTTTAGGGTGATATATTTATAGACAAGAAAGTAATGTTGCTTTTGTCTATTAAAATAAATATTCCTTCTCTGTTTCATTTGATTGTTGGTTCTTTACAAGAAGAAACTGAAATTATTTATATAAAGTGAAACTGTACTGGCTTGTTAGTATTGGGCTCAGTTGCCCAATGAAAAGGTTAGAAAAGGTTCAGGGAACCTCTTAAATAGGTTTATGTATTGAGTAACATACCAAGTGTGCAAATGTAAGAATATTTGATAGTGTGGCAGCTCAGTGGTTAAGCATTGGACTCTGGTGGACGGATGGTCTCGAATTTTAAACCCAGCACCACCAAGCTGCCACTGCTGGGCTCTCGAGCAAGGCACTTAACCCTCAACTGCTCAGTTGTAAGCCGCTCTGGATAAGGGGGTCTGCCAAATACTGTAAATAGTAAGCGTTTCAACTATGCATGTGTTTCAGTGATTTATCAGCAGTAATTTGTGGTCCATATTAGTAAATGTTCAGAAGATGAAAGGGACCACATATAATGTAATATATACGATTAGCTTGTGTGTGTGTGTATATGTTCTTAGTCACTGCTCTTAATAAGGCCCTTCTCTGCTAATTGCTCAATTTGGCTGGGCAAAACAGCTTTTTGTAGAGTCCTGGTTGTGGCAAACTTTTTTTCATTTGTGAATTATGAAGGCCACTGTGATCTTGGGAAGCTTCAGTGCAGCAGCAATCTTGTCTCTGAGCTCTGCAGGCAGTTTCTTTAACCTCATGGCTTAGTTTGCTCTGAGATCCATTGTCAGCATAAGGCCTTCTATAAAGAGATGTATGCCTTTCCAAATTATGTCCAATCAATAAAACTTTCTAAAGGTAGCCTCTGATCAAGAGTTTTAAACATCATGAAACGATCAAGAGAAATGGGAGGCACCTGAGCTAATTTTTCAATTGTTGTTACATAGAGTCAAGTCAAGTTTTTTGTATAGCGCTTTTCACAACAGACATTGTCTCAATGCAGCTTTACACAAATCAACAGTTAAGGTGAATGGTGTGAATTTGTCCCTGATTTCTGCAGTCTTATACAGTCTATATGGTTAGTAGCTCCTAGTTTTATGAGCTCAGCATTTGTGATCATCACAGATCCAGCATCAGCTTCTCCATGCCAGAGCCTTTAAACACTCCAGGAGGTCCAATGTCAAAACTCCACACATGTAGCGGGATCCAAATGGCACTGGTACGTCTCTAGATGGTTCGGGATGTTTGCGAGTTCGGCATCTACTTCTTCAAAGGTCCGTAATCATCACGAGGTGGGAGGTGACTGGAGCTGGCCAAACCTCAGGGTGTCTCGGGATGTGGAGAGAAAGAGAAGCAGTGGAGAGGAATTAGCGTAGCTGCTGTTAATGATATTAACAGCACAAGTTGATAATGTGCATGTGATCAGATGTTCTTGAGCACAAGGTTGTGATGTGATGTGTGTTATGTGTAGGCTTTGCTAAAAAGCTATGTTTTAAATCTACACTTAAACTGGGTGAGTGTGTCTGAGCCACGAACACTGTCAGGAAGATTATTCCAGAGTTTAGGAGCTAAATGTGAAAATGCTCTACCACCTTTAGTGGACTTTGCTATTCTAGGAACTACTAGAAGCCCAGAGTTTTGAGATCTCAGGGAGCGTGGCGGATTGTAGCGTGTTAAAAGACTGGATAGATACATGGGAGCCAAACCATTTAGTGCTTTATAAGTCAAGTCAAGTCAAGTCAGGTTTATTTGTATAGCGCTTTTCACAACAGACATTGTCTCAAAGCAGCTTTACACAAATCAACAGTGATGGTGAATGGTGTGAATTTGTCCCTGATGAGCAGCCGTGGCGACTGTGGCAAGGAAAAACTCCCTTAGATGTTATGAGGAAGAAACCTTAAGAGGAACCAGACTCAAAAGGGGAACCCATCCTCATCTGGGTGACATCAAGAGTTTGATCATAAATTTTTCCAACAATACAGAACACTGGACAGTGAGAACTAACATGAGTACTGGAGTATAAGATTATAAGTGATGTTCTTTCTGCAGTCTTAAAAAGTCTTTATGGTTAGTAGCTCCTAGTTTTATGAGCTCAGCATTTGTGATCACCACAGATCCAGCATCAGCTTCTCCATGCCAGAGCCTTTAACACTCCAGGAGGTCCAATGTCAAAACTCCACACATGTAGCGGGATCCAAATGGCACTGGTACGTCTCTAGATGGTTCGGGATGTTTGTGAGTTCGGCATCTACTTCTTCAAAGGTCCGTAATCACCACGAGGTGGGAGGTGACTGGAGCTGGCCAAACCTCAGGGTGTCTCGGGATGGGGAGAGAAAGAGAAGCAGTGGAGAGCAATTAGCGTAGCTGCTGTTCATGATATTAACAGCACAAGTTGATAATGTGCATGTGATCAGATGTTCTGGAGCACAAGGTTATGATGTGATGTGTGTTATGTGTAGGCTTTGCTAAAAAGATATGTTTTTAATCTACACTTAAACTGGGAGAGTGTGTCTGAGCCACGAACACTGTCAGGAAGATTATTCCAGAGTTTAGGAGCTAAATGTGAAAATGCTCTACCACCTTCAGTGGACTTTGCTATTCTTAGTGGACTTTGCTATTCTATCTATAAGTGAGAAGTAATAGTTTGTAGTCTATTCGAAACTTAACAGGAAGCCAATGTCGGGACTATAGGATTGGGGTTATGTGATCATATTTTCCTGACCTTGTAAGAACTCTGGCTGCTGCATTCTGGACTAACTGAAGCTTGTTTATTAATGACGCAGGACATCCACCTAGTAACGCATTACAGTAGTCTATTCTGGAGGTCATAAACGCATGGACGAGCTTCTCTGCATCGGATATAGACAACATGTTTCTTAACTTAGAAATATTTTTAAGGTGAAAGAAGGCTGTTTTTGTAACTTGGTTGATATGATATTTGAAAGACAAGTTGCTGTCTAAAATAACTCCCAGATCTTTTACCGTTAAACTAGTGGTTACAGAACATCCGTCTAAATGCAGGTTGAACATTATGTACGTTATTTTAATACAAAAAATCTGTTTTCACTTTGTCTTTGAGCGTAGATTAATTAGAAAATAAAAATGTAATTGATTGTAGTATTAAGGTGCCACATAACAACGAATTATCGGGGGGTTAACTGTGTGTGTGTGTGTGTGTGTGTGTGTGTGTGTGTGTGTGTGTACCGTAATTTCCGGACTATAAAGCGCACCCATATATAAGCCACACCCACTGAATTTGACAAATATTTTTATTTTTAACATAAATAAGCCGCACCTGTCTATAAGCCGCTGTCTACACTAATGTACTTTACACAGACTTTAGCGAAAGACACGTTACACCCGGTGTAACGGGTGAAATATGTTGCGCTTCCTTTAGGAGCATAGCGGTATTTGGGGAATAGCCTGCACTGCATTCTTCCGGTATTACTGCATGTGTGTGCGTGTGAGACTGAGGATTATGTCCTTATTATTTTCTAAAGCTTCTGATGCTAGCCAACCAAGTAAGTCATTGTTCACTGTCTTCCTCCTTCCTTTCACAACTACAGTGGTACCTTGACCTACGAGTGCGTTAATGTGCGAGTTTTCCGAGGTACGAGCGGTCACTCGGTCGATTTTTTTGCTTTGTTACACGAGCAAAAAATTGAGGTACGAGCTCGAGACACCGCTGCTAGATGGCGAAGCCAGAAAGCGAAGACTGTGACGAAAATTAAGATAAGCAACAAAGAAAAACTACAAATTTTAAAGTTTAGGGATATGTAGAGTACAGGAGTGATAGTAAAAAACGAGTTTTCCTTCCGCCTCCGCTTATTGCCTCTACCCCCTCTCCACACACACACACACACACACACACCCCACAGGCGTTTTCGTTAGCTCAAGTCGTCTCATCTCCAAGGAAAATACACTGAATAAAACCTTATTATATCTTTACATATTCTTTCTATTATGTTTTTATACAAGATTTGTTATTTAGAAATGTATTTTCCAATTTAATAACATGAAACATAAAAACGGGGTGTCATTTTGAGGGTTGGAACGAATTAAAGCCATTTTAAGTATTTTCAATATGGAAAACTGATTTGATGTGCAAGCAAATTGAAATACGAGCTCGTCCACCGAACGAATTAAACTCATAGGTCAAGGTACCACTGTATTTCTCTGGGGAGTTTATCTTTTGTCATGGTCGTGCGCCACCGGTGTAAGTTTTTTTCCCGATGCTGTGAAGCTCAGAACACCGGTGAGGTTAGTTTTTTCGTTTCCGTTTGGAAATTTCATTGGTCTAATCTTATGGGTTTCAGTTTTTGGGCTTGAAGTTTGTGAAACCGTAAATCCATAAATTAGCCGCTTCGTTGTTTAAGCCGCGGGGTTCAAAACGTGGGAAAAAAGTAGCGGCTTATAGTCCGGAAAAAACGGTATGTATGTATGTACGTGGGTATGTACGCACGCTGGCCAATTTATTAGGTACACCTTACTAGTACCAGGTTGGACCCCCTTTTGCTTACAGAACTGACTTAATCCGTCGTGGCATAGATTCAACAAAGTACTAAAAACATTCATCAGAGATTTTGGTCCATATTGACATGATAGCATCACGCAGTTGCTGCAGATTTGTCGGCTGCACATTCATGATGCGAATCTCCCATTCTACCACATCCCAAAGGTGCTCTATTGGATTGAGATCTGGTGACTGTGGAGGCCATTTGAGTACAGTGAACTCATTGTCATGTTCAAGAAACTAGTCTGAGATGATTCGCGCTTTATGACATGGCACGTTAGCCTGCTGGAAGTAGCCATCAGAAGATGGGTACACTGTGGTCATAAAGGGATGGACATGGTCAGCAACAAGACTCAGGTAGGCTGTGGCGTTGACACGATGCTTAATTGGTACTAATGGGCCCAAAGTGTGGCAAGAAAATATCCCCCACACCATTACACCACCACCACCAGCCTGAACCCACAGCCTGAGCCCACAGAACTGCTGCTCACTGGATATTTTCTCTTTTTCGGACCATTCTCTGTAAACCCTAGAGATATAATATCGGGTCCTATGTGTACATTAATAAGGAAAAGATATGAACTTAAATGATTTTAGCAAATGGCTGCAATTTAACAATGAGTGAAAATTTTAAGGGGGTCTGAATACTTTCCGTACCCACTGTATATATAATAGAGAGGTTTTCAGAATAACATTCTGCTTAACATATTGGACATAACTTTTTTCTATGTCACATGTATGTACTGTATATACATAATAAATTGGTTCTTTTCTAATGTACACATCTCAGATGTCAAAATAAATGTGTTTATGCCTTATACTACTGTTTAACAGAAACTATGTTACAAAAAATGTAAAATAATAATGTGTAATAAAATATATTAGAAATTAACTAAAACAGAACAATAAGAAATCTATTCATGTGGTTTTCTTTTCGTCTTTCAATTCTTGGCAAATCTGCTATATGTTCTAAAATTTTTATATTTTTTTAAACATCATTTACACATTTTATATGTGGCTTACACCATCAAAACTAGGAGCCAAGTCTCCTGACTACAGCTGGTGTTAATAACACTTGCAGCATCTCCTAATATAACACACCATCCACGGTTAAGACACAACTGTGGTATTCTGTTCTACTAAATTAGCACTTCTCTCAACTCAGGGTCATGCTAAACATGCAAGTCTAAATTACCAACATGACAGCTGGTATGAGATCTATTCTATAGGGCAGTGAACAGAATGGCAGGTTAAATTGTATTAGAATAGTTACACACTTTCATACACATTAGATAATAGGGGTGGTGGGTACATCGATGCATATTGAGTAAAAGTTACAGTAAAATGAATATAAGTACATTTCATGAGATACATGTAATATATACCATCCAAACACATAGATATTCACTGTGAAAGTGGGTCTTTCTTAAACAACAGTTCTGTAATGGAAGATTCAATCATCAACTTTACCATAGCAACTACAAGGTTGCTGTAAAAATAAACCGAACATCTAGTGCTGCTGCCTCAAGCTCCAGATCTTGAGGTTTGATTCTGAGATTACTTAATGTCTTTGTGGAGATTCCAGTAATTCACCTTGGTTTCCAGTTTCCTCCCTTCCCAGAAACATTAATCCATCTTCAATAATCACACTTATGCACGGTATATTTTTAACACCTGATCACCACAAGGTCAGTGAGAATCACCTAGACACCTTCTTGTGCGACTTTTGCACAAGAAGGTGTCTAGGTGATTCTCACTGACACACAAAATTCTCACAAAGCTTAGTCATTATTTAGTCATTAGTCATTACAAAAATACTCTTTATATGCTTGTGAGAAGAGCTCCTCAAGATAAATATATTTGTCTTGGGATCTTGCTGACTAAGATTCATTTACAGGGTGATGGGTGATGTAACTTGTTGATGTAACAGGTTATTGTTTGTATTGTTTGTTTCTTTTCTAATACTGTTACTTTATGGAACTGACTATATTTTTCATACAGCAAAAAGCAACTTCATCTCCTTGTTTAATGTTGCAGAGTTTCATTTACAGTGTTACAGCTCTGTCTTCTTACTTAGGCTTGGTCTTGAAACCACACATCAATGCTCTCAGTCTGGTCATAAACTTGAGAAAAATTGTAATCTGTCTCAGCCTCCAATAGCAGCTGACACCATAACATTATTTTCATGAACAATGTGCAAGCTCAAAATGTCTATCTCTGTATGTGGTTGAACATAGCTAATACGTTCAAAGTTATTCAATCTCAAAATAATTTATATGATTATGTTTAAAATATGTGTAATGCACGGTTTAATTTCTTCTATCCAAATCAGCTAGAAAAGATCAGTAAACGAACAAATCTGAGCATCTGGTCTGGGTATCCACAGGAATTATTGGTCTTGGGGTCTTGCCCCGTTGTCAGACTTAGTCTTAACTAGGACTCCATTGGCTATGGTTTTGATCTTGACTTTTCTTGGCTTGACTTTGATCTTGGTACCCACAACCTTGTGGGGATCTGCTAATCAGTAAACTAACACATTACCCAGTGAGCTACCACTTCCCAATTCTGCAGCAAGTCAATAAGCCTAACGAACCAACATGGCTTCTTTTCCATACTTTAACACCATGTAACTCATTAAAAGTAGGCCAAACAAGTCTTTAAAAAAAACAAAGAAATAATAGATCTGGGATTTTCAGTACAGGGTAGTGTCACTACAGATCGGGTAGTGTGAGTGTTATTACAGATCGGGAAGTGTGAGTGTTAGTACTAATAGGGTAATGTATGTTCAGATCGAATAGTTTCAGTACAGATTTAGTAGTGTCAGTACAGATCGGGTAGTGTTAGTAAGTATTGAGTAGTGTCAGTACAGATATGGTAGTATCAATAAGGATCGGGTAGTATCTATGGATCGGGTATTGTGAGCTGCTATTGGAGTACAAAACTGGTGGTGTGAGTACAAATCGGGTAGTTTTAGTACAGAACAGGTAGTTTCAGAACAGATTATGTAGTTTCAGTACAGACCGGGTAGTGTGAGTACAGTTCAGGTAGTGTAAGTGCAGATCGGGTATTGTGAGCTCAATTTGGGTAGTTTTAGTACAGAACAGGTAGTTTCAGAACAGATTATGTAGTTTCAGTAGAGACCGGGTAGTGTGAGTACAGTTCAGGTAGTGTAAGTGCAGATCGGGTAGTGTGAGGACAGATCGGGTAGTGTGAGTGTGAGAACAGATCGGGTAGTGTAAGTACAGATCGGAAAGTGTGAGTACAGATCTGGTATTGTGGGTACAGATCGGGTTGTTTGAGTGTGTTTGTACAGATCGGGTAGTGTCAGTACAGATCGGTTAGTGTGAGTACTGATCGGATAGTTTTGGTACAGATCTGGTAGTGTGAGTACAGATCAGGTAGTGTGAGTGTTAGAACAGATCGGCTAGTGTAAGTACAATTCGGGTAGTTTTAGTACAGATCAGGTAATGTGGCAAATCGGGTAGTGTGAGTACAGATCTGGTAATCTGACAGATCGGGTAGCGTGGCAAATCGGGTAGTTTCAGTAGTGTGAGTGCAGATCGGGTAGTGTGAGTGCAGATCGGGTAGTGTGTGAACAGTGTGCGGGTAGTGTGTGGACAGATCGGGTAGCAGATAGGATAGTGTGAGTGCAGATTGGGTAGTGTAAGTACAGTTCGGGTAGTGTAAGTGCAGATCGGGTAGTGTGAGGACAGATCGGGTACTGTGAGTGTGAGAACAGATCGGGTAGTGTAAGTACAGATCGGGTAGTGTGAGTACAGATCTGGTATTGTGGGTACAGATCGGGTTGTTTAAGTGTGTTTGTACAGATCGGGTAGTGTGAGTGTGAGAACAGATCGGGTAGTGTCAGTACAGATCAGGTAGTGTGAGTACAGATCGGGGAGTGTGAATGCTGATCGGGTGGTGTGCGTGTGAGTACAGATGTGCGTGTGAGTACAGATCGGATAGGTTGAATGATGACTCTGTACTGTAAGAACAAATCAGGTAGTCTGGTGTGCGTGCAGATCGGGTGGTGTGTGTGCAGATCGGGTAGTGTGAGTACAGATTAGGTAGTGTGAGTTCAGATCGGGTAGTTTCGGTACAGATCGGGTAGTGTGCGTACAGATCGGGTAGTGTGAGTACAGATTGGGTGGTTTCAGTACAGATCGGGAAGTGTCAGTACAGACCGTGTAGTGTGTCAGTACAGATCGGGTAGTGTGAGTGCAGATCGGGTAGTGTAAATGTGAGTACAGATTGGGTAGTGTGAGTACAAATTGGGTAGTGTGAGTGCAGATCGGGTAGTTTCAGTCAGTTCAAATCGGGTAGTTTCAGTACAGATTGTATAGTGTGAAGACAGATCGGGTACTGTGAGTACAGATCGGGTAGTGCGAGTACAGATTGGGTAGTGTTAATTCAGATCGGTTAGTGTGAGTACAGATTGGGTAGTGCGGGTACAGATCGGGTAGTGCGAGTACAAATCGGGTGATTCTGTACAGATCAGGTAGTTTGAGTACCAATCGGGTAGTTTCGGTACAGATCGGGTAATGTTAGTACGAATAGGGTAGTTTGAGTACAGATCGGGTAGTGTGAGTACAGATCGCGTAGTGTGAGTGCAGATCGGGCAGTTTCAGTGCAGAACATCTAGTTTCAGTACAGATCGGGTAGTGCGAGTCAGAGTGCAGATCGGGTAGTGTGAGTAGAGATCAGGTAGTATGACTACATATCGGGTAGTGTGAGTACAGATCGGGTAGTTTTAGTCAGTTCAAATTGGGTAGTTTCAGTACAGATCGGGCAGTGTGAGTACAGATCAGGTAGTGTGAATGCCAATCCGGTAGTGTGCGTGCAGATAGGGCAGTGTGAGGACAGCTTGGGTAATGTTAGTACAGATCTGTTAGTGTGAATACAGATCTGGTAGTTTTAGTACAGATCGGGTAGTGTGAGTACAGAACGGGTAGTGTAAGTACAGATCGGGTAGTGTGAGTACAGAACGGGTAGTGTAAGTACAGATCGGGTAGTGTGAGTACAGATCGGGTAGTTTTAGTACAGATCAGGAAGTGTCAGTATAGATTGGGTAGTGTGATTGTGAGCACGTTTGTACGTCTCTCTGGATAAGGGCGTCTGCTAAATGCCGCAAATGTAAATGTAAATGTAAATGAGTGTAATTACAGATTGGGTAGTGTGGCAGATCAAGTAGTGAAGCAGATCGGGTAGTGTTGCATTGTCAGTTAAATACCCCACAAGGTAGCATCAGCCCAGATAGAATTACATGGTGTTGTATGTAAACAAGTATGGAGAGGAAAAATTACTTAAGAATTGGTCCATTAGGTCCATTGACTGTTTGCACAGGGGAGGAGTGCGAGCTCAGATCCCCGGCATCACCAAGGTGGCCGCCCTGAGCTTTTTGCAGGACTCCTTAATTCTCTGTGCTGAATTGGCATTGTACTCTCTATTGAATATATGTACTTTGTACTCCACTATATATTTATATCTAACATTAGCTTGAACTTTATTACTTTGTCTTTTTTGTAAGTCTTGTTTGGCCTACGTTTAATATGAGTTAAATACTTAAGTACTGTTCAAATCACATACTCTACATATTACATGGTTGAAGTATGGAACCCAAGCCATGTTGGTCCATTGACTGTTTGCACAGGGGTGGAGTGGTAGTTTAGTGGTTAAGGTGCTGGTTTACCATTCAGCAGGTCCCCACAAGGTTGCCGGTTCAAGCCCCACCATCACTAAGGTGCTTCCCGCAGGGCTCCATAATTCTCTGTGCTGAATTGGCAGTGTACTATTTATTAAATTGTGAGTCAATATATGTACTTTGTACTCCACTGTATATTTATATCCAACATTAGCTTTAACTTTATTACTTTGTCTTTTTTGTAAGACTTGTTTAACCTACGTTTAATATGAGTTAAATGCTCAAGGACTGTTCAAATCACATACTCTACATTTCACATGGTGTTGAAGTATGGAACCGAAGCCATGTTGGTCCATTGACTGTTTGCACAGGGGTGGAGTGGTAGCTCAGTGGTTAAGGTGTTGCTTTACTGATCAGCAGGTCCACACAAGGTTAAGGGTTCAAGCTCTGGCATCACCAAGGTAACATTTTTTTATTTCTCTTTAAACTCTAATAGTTTGTCTACTTTGTGACATTAAACTGTACATTTCTTTGTTAACTAAAGAGACCTGTTTGAAAGATTGCTTTATTTCTTTGTCTTTTTTGAAAGACTTGTTTGGCCTACATTTAATATTAGTTAAATACTCAATTACTGTTAAAATCACATTCTCTACATTTTACTCATCATACTGGAATTGGTGACTTATAACTTGTAATGGAGTAAGTTTTGCAGTATAGTTTTAATAGTTTTACACAAGTAGGTTTGTCAGGAAGTCTTTACAGCACAGGTTGTGGTGAAGTTGGTTCCAATTAGCTGCAGTCCCGACAGAATTACATGGTGTTGAAGTATGGAAAAATAGGTCTGTTGACTGCTTGCTAAGGCGAGGAGTGGTAGCTCAGTGGTTAAGATGTTGGTTTACCTATTTTACAATATTTAATTTAATATGTTCTAAACAGTTTGTTGCTATAATCTGAGTGGCAGTTTTTAGGGAATCCATCACTGTAATAGCAAAGGGCAAATCATCTGACCAAAAATGTCATAAATTATTTAGCAATCCATACACCCTTCATGCCACTTATTTTATACAGGGTTTCAGGGAAACCTAGTGCCTATTCCAGATAACTTGGTTGCCAAACAATTACACAGCATATTTACTGACTGGCATTTCCATATTGTCTGTTGTGTGGGCCTGCACTACAGACTATCTGGAAATGCCACTCAGTCTACAGCACGTCTTAGACCCACCCATCCCCAAAGCAAAGGATGCAAATACCACAAACAGAAGTCACTACCACCAGAGGTGCAAGGCAAAAATGCTACTAAATGCTAAGCCCCTGAGCCTCCAAGTCCCTTAGCTATTTGCTGGCCCTTATGTGTTAAACCCAATATTTCTCTTCAATCTAAACAGATATGTGATTCATGTAAAAGATGAACGCCTACATCTAGGAAATGTGCCACCCCCAGCCTTTTTAAAAGTCACAGACCACATGGTGGAGCTACTGGATAAAAAATCAACACATTAATTCTTTATCTAATGAAATGCTTTAAAACTATCTCAACGGTTAAGGTACTGTAGCTCTTGAACACAACACAAATATGTTTTGTCCATTCAGTTAATATGTATCAATATTCACACTTGGGACATTTCAGACCAGCACGGTTGTAAAAGAGATCGTTTTAGAGAAATGAACAGCAAAATCTTCACAACAAGAAAGCAACAGTGCAGATACATTTATTTCCTGCATTCCCTTTGCACTTATTATATGGTTAGTTGAACCTTTTTTTTGGTGCAATCTTTTATTTATTTTTTTCTTGTTTTTCCTAAAGGCCTTAATGGAAATAGATGAATAGAAGTGTATATACAGGTTTTCTACATTGTTGCATCATATGCATAAAGATAATTGCAAAAAAATCATACAAAAATGTAATAATAGCTGAGAAACAAAAAACAATACTACATGATATTTATTTAGCATACTGTATTTGGAGACACATTTTGGTGCACTGCATACATGAAAGAAATTGATTTAACCAATTGTGGAAAACCTCAGTAATCCTGCCAGTAACATTCTTTATTAAATTAAAGAAATTCAATCCAATACATCAAAATTCACACATTGTGTTGGTAAAAAGTTGCACAATTCTTTGTGAAAGGATATGTGAACAAAATACATTTCTCCAATGTTTGAGGATCTCAACTGCTTATGCAAGAGACCACCTGTGTATAGCATGGAACATTTAGGTGTACACTTGCATGTGTGTGAAAGCGCGGCTGTTTAATGTGGCAACTGACACAGACAGAGCACAACCAGTGTATGCGGAGATGAGGGGTTGGCACTCTGTGTGCCTCATTAGTGGGGCTGTGTGTTGAGGTGCTGTCTCTGTGGCTCGCTCCCCTGCATGCCCCTCATGGCTATGTACAAATTGGTGATCGGCCTTCAGAGTGCCCACTTGTTCACTGGCCGCTGTCAGATACTGCTTTTAAACCTCTACAGAGGGAGCACTGACATCTAGGGGCCTTGGGAATAGGTGAGTCAGGACCTGAAATGTCGCAATATGGACGAGTTAGGGACTTTAGTGGGAGAGGAAAGTACTAGTGTCGACAAAATAACAGCAGTCATTAGTGGGCGCACATATTTTCTCGACATCTGTTGGGCTTTTTTTTTAATTAAAGATCTTTATCAGAGCATGGAGAACATTTGATATGACAGACCTGTCAGAATTGGAGTTAAGTCTGAATAACTGTCTAAATGCACCTTTCTATTCCAGGAAAAGGCTAAAGAGCATTGAAACCTAATTGACCGATGAAAACCGTTGTAAAAGTGTGTTGGGAGAACTCTACAGTTTCCTCGCTTCCATTACACTGTCAGTACCTCGCATTATCTCTGCATCACCCCTTAACACTTTTCCTCTCTTGCCGTCAATCCCCCTGACTCCCTTTAGAAGTATTCCCTGATGGTATAGCTCCTGTCACCTGTCTACTGCCTTCATCATGCTTCAGGCCTGGGTGTGTGTACACAGGCACATTTGGGATTGAGACAGGCTCGACTGCCGACACACATCTTATTATTTTAAATTTGAGTGTGCCACTCTTGCAGAAGGACTATTTTTCACCCAGTCACCAATTTATTTCCCTCCAGGTTTTTTATTGGAAATGTTGAATGTGACAATTATTGGGAGTATTCGGTGGAGAAGGTGCACTGTGTTCCAGGAAGCCCTGACAGAGAGGCAGAAAGAATGAAGCTCCAGCTTGTCAGTGTTTCTTGGCAGTTCCGGATTTGTATATGAGCCTGTAACTTTTTGTCAATCATGAATGGCGGTTGGGAACATGGGCCAGCTTACAAGAGAAGCACTGGCTGTTCTATTACAAAATATTCTGAATATTCTCCAAGTATAATGTTTTGGCAGCTTGTCTTGTTGCATGATGTAAATGGCTGAATCGAATACTGGTTTGTTTTACTAAAGCCTTAATTAAAGCCAGTGTTTCTGCTTGACTGGGACATTGCACATTGAAATTGAATATGCTCAAAAAACTTAAAATGCATTATGGATTTTGGGCAAAACAAAAACAAAACAAACAAAACACTACAAAATGAATTTGAAGCTATTGCCAGTCTTAAATTATTTTAACTTAACCATTTTTTATTTTATTGTTTTTTTTCTATCCCAGCATTTGTAATTATGCAAAAAAAAAAAACAATCCACAGTACACACCTGAGACTCCAATGATGCTAGAATGGTTTTACGATAATGATATAAACACATGAGATTGCGGAGAATTTGCGAATATTTGTGCATGGTGTAGACAAAGCCTGATTTATGTAGAGTAATGCACCATGCTCTCTTTCACTTTATGCAATCTAAATATCTCCAGCAAAAAGAGGTAAAATACATGACATAAAAGTACTAAAATAATTAAGTAGTAAAATTTAGTTAAGGAGAAAAGTTCTGTGTGGTTCATGTTAATAATCATGAGACCATGCAGGATTCCAGTTTATTCTGATCTTAAATGATTCTGGCATTGGTTGTACATGAACCCAGGGCTGTTAAGCTGGTTCCAATGTTTCAAACATAGTGTTATTTTTAATACCTTTTACACATTTAAATTAAAGATTTTTTTTTTTGTAATTATCTACAGTTATTTTGAAGATAACATTCTCTTCCAGTGCCTGCATGAGAAACACTTATTAATGGATATGCCACAATGTCACATGTTGTAATTGCGTTTTTTCCCCCTCTCTTTCCCCTCAGAGTATCTACATTCAATTGCTTAGGCTCCTCCAAAAAGAGAAATCAAAGACACAATGGAGGAGAGCAAAATAACCTCTCCAAATAATACCATGAATAATGCCAGAATATTAAAGGATATTATTGCAGCCATTTACTATCCACCAGGATAATGAATTTATCACTTTATAGCAAAATATCATAATGGAATTATCATAAGGTGTTATGAAGACACTCAGGAAAGTCATTACAAATGGAATTATGTGTCTTTTCGCTTCTCTCTCGTTTTCACATCTGTATAGATTATTAGAATAAATGAACATGATTCTTTGGCACACACTGTGTTTGTGTGTGTGTGTGTGTGTGTGTGTGTGCTAGTTCATGTCACACTCTTCTTCTTCGGACAAGCAGTAATAGGATGGCCTGCAGGAATCCTCACAGTCTGATTGAGAATTAAAAATATATTGCTCATCCCTCCTATACCCTATCTTCTCTCTCTCTCTCTCTCTCTTCTCTCTCTCTCTCTCTCTCTCTCTCTCGCTCTTTATCTCACCCCCTTCTCTCTCCATTTTCCTCTTTAATAGTTTTTTTTTTTAATGTTTTTCTTTTTTCTTACTTATTTTACTATATATAGAGTTATATATAACCTTGTATAATAACCTGTCTAAATTATTATGCTTCACTAGAGATTACACAAAGCATCCTAATTTGAACTATTATTTTCCTGTCAAATGTACCCTTACCATATGGATTGGTGTTAAACCTGAAATTCACACATATGCAAATAAAGTTTGCTTTCATGTTATAATGTTATATGTCATAGTACACTTAAACCCAACACACACACACACACACACACACACACACACACACACACACACACACACACACACACACACACACATATCTTAATGAATTAACTAATATAACTAGAATATTACAGTCCATTAAATAAAAGACCTTTGAACCATATTTGCATCACTTTATTTATTTTATTTATTATGTTTTAATGCTGAGATGATCTATATTTCTCTCTCTGTCTCTCTCACTCATACACACACATCTTGCTCTCAGGCATACCTTCCTCCATATCTTTTCTTTATTTCATTTTTTTTTTTTTTTTTTGCATGTAATCTCATTTCTGAAAGCCGAAGGGAACTTGAAACAATAGGATATCCTTTTAATAGGACTCGCAGGTCTGGCTCACCATAATTCTCTTTGATAGACTTCCACATTGCAAAATCAATTTCCTTCCACCTTCTCTGACTTGTAAATAATATATCTTTCCCAGGCAGGAACATGGGTTCTGCCTAAATCAACTGACTGTGGCCTGCTGGCTGACCCAGAACCCCACCACCCCTGCTCCAGCCCCCCAGCACAGCCATAGCAGGGTCTTCGTATTATTCACTAATGCTATTATTGTTACTGACATAATGAAGATGCTCTGTCATTGATGTAAGACTGCTAAAAGAGAGATGGCTCTTATTTGAAAAGACACGTCAATAATTTTCATCTTTCTCTTCTGCTTTCCTATTTTTTATTTTGTCCATTCTGTATTCCCAAACATACATACGAACACAATTTATGAGCGTTTTGTTCTGAACCTGAGCGAGTAAGCTCAGGTTGGTTCTGATCTCTGATGAATATGAGCCACTATATATGGTGAGAGTAATATGATTTTGCATGTGTATTTGTGTAGAAATGTGTGTGTGTGTGTGTGTGTGTGTGTGTGTGTGTGTGTGTGTGTGTGTGTGTGTGTGTGTGTGTGTGCGTGATCATTGGGCCCTAGTTAGCATTGAATTGCTGTGGAGGCATTAAAGTATAAGACCAACTCAGCAGCTCAAGCTCATACACACATTAGTCTTCATTTAGTCCAAGTCGGGCTCCAGGGTCTCGGTGTCTCTCACTACAAACTGAAATTTATTGAGCTGCCCTGATCATGATAATTGAAAGAAATTGTGTGTCTCTTTGTGTTCTAGGCGGGTTGAGAAGTCAAAGAGGTGGCACTTTAAAGCTTTAGCTGCCCCTTGAGTTTTCCCATTAGACTTTAGCTTGTGAAAGTACATGACACAGAGCTGCACAGTGTTAGCTGAACACTTCCTGTTTAGCACCAGGCATGTTGGCAGGCCTCTTTAACGCAGCATTAGCTCTAATATGCGCTTGTTTGACCTTAGTGAACTGCATTTACTCAACAAGGATATTAGCAAAGAACCAGGCTTTGTGCCAGAACTGTTTCGGCCATTCAATTCTATTTGAATTTGTGTAGTATTTTTAACAACAGAATTTGTTGTAGAACAGCTGTATGCAGATCAAGAGCCTCAGTAAGAAAGTCAGAGGGAGAAAGTAGCAAGCAAAAAAGGCCAATCTTTTTACTGTAATGTTAAACCTATACATATATAACTAATACAGCTTATTAAAGCTTGGTTGTCAGGTTTAGCAAAATTCCTAAATCCAAAGTACATTTTTATTATAATAATAATTTTAACTTGACTAATGGATCAAATAAAGTCCACATATACAATATCTCACAAAAGTGAGTACACGCCTCACATTTCAATAAAAATTCGAATAGCCAATTCAATAGAAATTGAAACTTGGATATATTTAGAGTAGTAAATGTGCAGTTTGTATAGCAGTACAGATTTACTATCCTCTAAAAATAACTCAACATACAGCCATTACTGTCAAAAAAGCTGGCAACAAAAATTAGTACACCCTAAGTGAACAAGTCAAAACTGTCAAAACCAAAGTGTCAATATTTTGTGTGAGCACCATTGTTATGTAGCACTGCCTTAATCCTCCTGGGCATGGAATTCGCCAGAGCTGCTCAGGTTGTTGCTGGGATCCTGTTCCACTCCTCCATAATGACATCACAGAGTTGCTGGATGTTAGACACATGGTGCTTCTCCACCTTCCGCTTGAGGATGCCCAACAGGTGCTCAATAGGGTTCAGGTCTGGAGACATACTTGGCCACTTCATCACCTTCAGCTTCCTCAGCAAGACAGTTGTCATTTTGGCAGTGTGTTTGGGGTCATTATTATGTTGAAAAAACTGTTGTTCAGCCCAGTTTCTTGTTGCAGTTTGCGCCGTATGGTCTGAGCACGAACAAGCAAAACTTCTGCTTCTGCAACCTCTAAAGCAATGCCAGCAGCACTCATGCGTCTGTTTTTTAAAGCCAGCTTCTGCACCTGACACACAGCACGAGGACTCAACTTCTTTGATCTACCCTTGTGATGCCTGTTCCAAGTGGAACCCGTCTTGGAAAACCTCTGAATGACCCTGGTCACTGTACTGTAACTCAGTTTCAGGGTGTTACCGAACTTCTTATAGCCATCTGTGTGGAGAGCAACAATTCTAATTCTCAAATCCTCAGAGAATCTTTGCCATGAGGTGCCATGTTGAACATCCAGTGGTCAGTATGAGAGAGTTGTACTCAAAGCACCAAATTCTAACTGCTCTAATACAAGATAGACACATTTGTATGGTCCTGTAAAGCAGACAAAACATGAACATGATGAATAGGACATTAGGCTTTGCATGGTTAAATATCATACAGCTGTTATCACAGGGTGTACTCACATTTGTTGCCAGCTATTTTGACAATAATGGCTGTATGTTGAGTTCTTTTCAAAGGACAGTAAATCTGTACTCCTATACAAGCTGCACATTGACTTGGGGGGGGGGGGGGGGGGGGGGGTTGTACACACTTTTGTGAGATACTGTATGTTTGAGTTGCTCTCTAAAGCTCATGCAGACCACAACCTGTGCACAGAGCGGCATTTCTCTGCAGGGCGCTTCACAAATCATTTTATTAATATTGTATATTTTAACACTGCATATATTTAATGTGATTTTTGTCATTCTTTAATGAGTCAAAGTTTGACTGGCACCAGCACTGTAAATGTATCCCATCTTTAAAAAAATATCCAGCCCACTTTTATTATATGCATGGAATAAAACAAACTCAAAAACTAAAATAAATATGATTCAATAAAGTTAGATGGCCATTGCTGTCAAGCCTTTTTTGGGAAAGACATTGCTGTTTTGTTCCACACAGCACTGGATACATTTAAGTCCCACAAATTGTTATCGGTAAATGAATTTACGATTGATTAATTGTTATCGTTCAATAAAAAAACAAGTTCTAATCTAGCTATCTGTTTTAATCTAGCAGCCATATTTTGCAGTGTTTTGAAGACATTGTGGTAAAGTTAGCATAAAAACTCTTCCAGTAAATACCATGCAGATATCTGTTTTAATTCTGGATCTGAAAATAGATCTGAATATTCTGGACACTACACAGATACAGATACAAATACAGATAATAGCACTGTATTAGAGCACAGAACAATATTTTTATTATAAGAACATTATTATTATTATTATTATTATTATTATTATTATTATTATTATTAACAACTATAATAATATTACTAATATAGTGTATCTTATTAATTATGAATGTCATTGACTATAATAAATATAAGGATTATAATCAATCGATTAAAATATTTCATCGTGATTAATCATAATCGCAACTTAAACACACATTTTGATTTGTTCTATATGTACCTTACATTAATACTTTTAAGGTTTTTAATACTCTAATCAACATGGCCATGAACAAATTTCGATGCTTTATGCAAATGTATGTTTATTATTAGTGAAACCAGACTCAACATAGAGCATGAAGACAAAATATTCTTACAAATGTTTTAAAGTAATTAAGATGTTTTAAACATAAATCATCAGGACACAAAACAGAACTTTTGCAATGTTTCCACATGGATGGTTTTAATTGCCGGATGTGTGCATCATGGTGGATTTTGGTGCTTGATTTGAGATTTGGTAATAAAACAAATGTTTAGTGATTAAAAATAATTTTTCGGTGGAGTTTATTGTTTTTATATCTGAGTAAAAAAAGGACATTGTTACCAAATTTGTGTTGCGTGGAAGGTTAAAATTTTGCCTCTTTTATATTTATTTATTTATATTTTTAATAACAGAAATGTTATCAAATGTCATTAAATGCTGCAAAGACACAAGATCTCTATATACGTATATACTATATATAATATATACAGAATACTATATATATATATATATATATATATATATATATATATATATATATATATATATATATATATATATACAGTGCCCTCCACAATTATTGGCACCCCTGTTTAAGATGTGGTCGTGGACTTCTAAAAATTCTCCTTTTTTTTAAAACAACATAGAACCCAAATGCAAAAAAGAGAAAAATCCAACCTTTTATTTAAGTACATAACTTTGGTGGTAAAAAAAATCACACATTTAGAAAAAAAAAAAAAAAATTGAAATCATGTGTGCCACAATTATTGGCACCCCTAACAATTCCTCTGAAAAATTTAATTGTTTTTTTTTTATATATATTTTTCTGTAGTTGCTAAGGTTGGTCAGGGTATCTAGGGACTTTTAATTAGTAATTCATGATTTCCTGTTTCCCTGGGGTATAAATATGACGTGACACAGAGGCCTAATTCTCTTACCCAATTGTCAACATGGCAAAGACAAGAGAACACACCATTCAAGTAAGGCAGATGTGTGTCGACCTTCATAAGTCAGGCAATGGCTACAAGAAAATAGCCACTCGCCTTAACTTGCCGGTATCTACAGTCAGAGGAATCATTAAGAAGTTTAAAACAACTGGAACAGTGACAAACAAGGCTGGAAGAGGTCCCAAGTTTATCTTGCCACAACGCACAGTGAGGAGGATGGTAAGAGAAGTAAAAAAATTTCCCAAGCTCACCGTCACAGAATTGCATCAAAGAGTGGCATCTTGGGGTCACAGAGTCTCCAAAACAACCATCAGACGCTCTCTACATGCCAACAAGCTGTTTGGGAGGCATGCAAGGAAAAAGCCTTTTCTCACTAACACTCACAAACGTAAACGTCTGGAGTTTGCTAAGCGGTACTGGGACTTCAACTGGGATCGTGTGCTTTGGTCAGATGAGACTAAGATTGAGCTTTTTGGCAACAAACACTCTAAGTGGGTCTGGCGTAAAACAAAAGATGAGTATGCCGAAAAGCACCTCATGCCCACCGTGAAGTATGGTGGAGGATCTGTGATGCTGTGGGCCTGTTTCTCTTCCAAAGGCCCTGGGAACCTTGTTAGGGTGCATGGCATTATGAACGCTTTGAAGTACCAGGATATTTTAAATAAAAACCTGATGGCCTCTGCCAGAAAGCTGAAGATGGGTCGTCATTGGGTCTTTCAGCAGGATAATGATCCAAAACATGTGGCAAAATCTACACAAAAGTGGTTCAGCAGTCACAAACTCAAGGTCCTCCCATGGCCATCTCAGTCCCCAGACCTCAACCCAATCGAAAACCTGTGGGGCGAGCTAAAGAGAAGAGTGCATAAGAGAGGACCCAGGACACTGGATGATCTAGAAAGATTGTGCAAAGAAGAATGGTCAAAAATCCCTCTCTCTGTGTTCTCCAATCTTGTGAAATGTTATAGGAGGAGATTAAGTGCTGTCTTGTTGGCAAAAGGAGGTTGTACAAAGTATTAACATCAGGGGTGCCAATAATTGTGGCACACATGATTTCAAGTTTTTTTTTTTTTTTCTAAATGTGTGATTTTTTTACCACCAAAGTAATGTACTTAAATAAAAGGTTGGATTTTTCTCTTTTTTTGCATTTGGGTTCTATGTTGTTTTAAAAAAAAAAGGAGAATTTTTAGAAGTCCACGACCACATCTTAAACAGGGGTGCCAATAATTGTGGAGGGCACTGTATATATTATAAAATTTGTGCCATTAAAATTCGTGTTAACGCGTTATTAGCGCATTCATTTTCACACACATATTTATATATATATTTATATTTTTACTAAACATTACTTGTTTATTATGTCACGAATAAAAACAATTTCTTCTTAAGTTTTAGTAATTGTAAATGAGGATGGTAACTGTGCTGTGTGTTGCGTTATCTGATATGTTTTTCTGTAAACTGTGTTGAAATGCATTGTGCTGTGACCAAACACTAAGAATCCTTCCTAAAACATGCAAACAGACAGAATACTATAGCTATTAATATAATTCTGATTCTGACTCTAATGTTATATGCATGATTAAGGTCATATGTATGTGTCTCTGCTCAGTTTGTTGTTAACTGTGGGCAAACTAGTCATCCTAGTCATAATCCATAGCACAGGCCAACACACCTATATGCATCACATAGTTAAATTTCACTGTGATACACAGCTAGATCACTACAAAACAAAACAAACCACAAAACAAAACACTGTATATAACCTCTGTACTATACATGTACATATTACATAGTATATCTTTTTTACTCCTCATTACATCTGCACTATTTTTATCTATATGTATCTTTATATCCCTACTGTACATTCTGCCCAACATTTCACATTCATTTATGTGTATATAACGTGTATATAAAAAAATATTGTAACCTTCACTTCTGCACATTCCTCTTCAATGCCATAGCCTTAGAACCATTTCTGTACTTCTTAATGGTGTCTATCTATCTATCTATCTATCTATCTATCTATCTATCTATCTATCTATCTATCTATCTATCTATCTATCTATCTATCTATCTATGTACACACTTGACTTTGTAAAAAGAAACTTGCTGTTTCAGTGAATAGACTTTATTGGCATTCTGCTTGGGTAAAAGTCTGAATTTGTCATAAAGGATTTAATTATTTGAAGGAAAACATGTAGTTCATGCAAATAGTGTCCTGTTGTTTCTAGATATTCATGCCATTTTGAAGTCTAAGGAGAAATGAAGGTGAAAATAGAGAAAAACGTACAGAATGTACAGTGTTTTTATTAGTCTAGATAGTGTTGGTAATGCTATTAGGGTCACCATTCTTTCATTCCGAACTGAATGAAAGGAACTGTGTTCACACTAGCCAAAATCTCACTTTCTCTTTTTTGCTCTCTTTATCTCTCTCTTTCTTTCTCTCTCTCTCTCCTCTCTCTCTCTCTCTCTCTCTCTCTCTTGCTTTCACACACACACACACACACACACACGCACACACACACGCACACACACACACACACACACACACACACACACACACACAAAACACACACACGCAGAGCAAGTAATGCTCACCTGTTACAACATTTATGGAGGTTTTGTTGAAGGTTTTCTAATGCACACACAGATACACACGCACCCCTTCCAACATTTATGCAGGTTGTGTGCCCAAGGTCATCTAATGTGTCTCTCACCACATAAGAGGACATGACCCTTGCCATTCTCATGAGAATCCAGGGTCATGCCGATGTACACCAGGTTTCACTATAACAGAGATGCTTCTGTATGTATGGCCTTTTCTCACTCCTGAATTAGGAAAAAAAACCATTTATATTTCAACTAGGGTGGTTTCTAACAGACAAGCACAATCCTTTGAGAACAATAGGTAATGCGCTTGTGTGTTTGGTGTGTAGTGGTCGAGATGGATGTGGAGAGCAGCTGGTTTTTTGTTTTTATTTTCTTGTATTAATGCATCTCATTCTCTCTTCATGTGGTTCACCTGATCACCTCAGCTACATCAGTCTGTCTGAGAAATGCAGCAGCACACCAAGGCAGACATATTGTCTAATTTAAAACACAGGTCTGTGAGGAGATGTGATGTTGATGTTGCAGAAGTATTGATAGATGTGATAGTTCTATTTTAATATACAGTAGCTTTCTTCCTAGTTTATTCGAATCGATCAACCTGTACGCAAAAAATAATAAATAACACAGGGGTTCTTTGCTGCAGATATTGATTACAGGGGTCATTCTGAAGACTATTGGCTTTGCTTTAATGGCACAACATACATGTGATGTATAATGAAAAAAAATATGTAACAAAAATGACCCAGGGCTGTTGTACATCTCATAAAGATTAGCATCCCTTGTGTAATGGGTGTTAGAACAGGGCAGAACAAAGCCTCACCTGTGCAGTAATGAACAGTAATTAATTACAAGTGTCACATCGAGGTATCTCATGACAAGAACCTGTCCGGCCCTGGCACACTAACGCTAATTGAATGAAGCACATCTTAATTACATAATAGTCTCATTAAAGGCATCAGAGCCGAACAGTTAAGTGCTTTTGATGCTAAGGCTTACGGCAGAGGAGGTGTATGTCTGACCCCACTGCTCTTTATATCAGTCAACCTGGGTGAATAATTCCCATAGGTCAAAGGGCAAAGTCAAGTCCATCTCTTTTCTTAGCACACACTCCTTTCAAACAAGCAGACACAGCAAAACTCTGTGTATGTGTGAATGTGTATGGCAAAATAAATTAGTGTGACAATTTCTATAGTAATTTAATTTTTGAAATACACTAAATGGACTATTGTTTGTGCACACCTGTCTATAGGAGTTGTATGTGCTTTCTGAATATACCATTCCACATTTAGTCCCCATTTGTTGTTATAATAACCTGCACTCTTCTGGGAAGATGTTCCAATAGATTTTGGAGTGTATTTGTGGAAAATTGTGTTTATTCAGCCACAATGGTGTTAATAAAGTCAATTACTGATGAAGAGTGAGGAGGCCTGGGGTGCAGTCAGCCTTCTGATTTATCTCAGAAGTGTTCAGTAGGGTTGAGTTCAGATTCCTTTAGCAGGCCACTAAAGATTTTCAGTTCCAACCTATGCAAACCATATAGGCAGGAAAAATGTTATGCTACTACATCCAAAGACATCCTATACAATTTTGTGCCTCCAACAAACAATTTTGTGCCTTCCTCTAACATGTAGAGGAAGAAATGTTTTTTGTCCATATAGTGTATCATAAATGAGTAATGTTGGTCCAAAACAATACATTGGAGGAAAGCAGACAGGTATAAATTATTGAAATAAATCAGCAGTGATACAGCAATTAATCCCATCATCTCCTGCATTTCACAGTCTACATTAATGCAACAGTCCAAATTAATGCAATCTGCATAAATACCTGACTTCAAAACCGAAAATGGACATATGCAAGAACATATTGTGCTGTAGAGACAACAATCTGTGTCAGGGTTGGAGTCAGTTTCATCTCTGTTTTTCCTCATTATATGCCCTTTGTGGGTGTGGGAGTAACAATTATATCAATGCATCAGATGATAGGTTAATTTATAATATTGTTTTAGGCAGGTGTAAAGAAATGCATTATTAATCATTATTTTAAAAATATGTATTTTAGTCTGTTATTTGTATCAATTTACAAAATGTAAAGTGAGTGAACAGACGAAAAATTTATATCAAATTAATATTTGCTTTGACTACTGTTCGGCTTTCAGTTCTTACACTTAGGCAGTTTGTACACTTGCACAAAGTCAAGGATTTTGTACGATCAGAGACAAGCGTACGATTAACCAGTTATACAACAAGCAGGTGCTAATGATCATCAATTTCAATTGTAGGTTGAAACAGTCATTAACTGAAACACAAACAGCTGTGTAGGAGGTTTAAAACTGGGTGAGGAACAGCCAAACTGCTACTAAGATGAGGCTGTGGAAGACAGTTTCATGTCACAGATCATACACAATGCCACGACTGAGCACAACAACAAGACACAATTTACAATGTGGTATCAAAAAGTAGGTATTTAAAAACTAGGATTGTTCTCCGACTATTATAATGCTGAAGTTGCCGAATGGTTTCAGCATTTTTGGGGGTGGTGCTTGTTGAAGGCCTTCCTGATTTCTCATCGTCTTCCAGTAAAGGTATTCCGCTTTTGAAGCACACGTGCAATTCAAAACACTTTGAACGACTTGTTGCAGCATCGCCTTATGTCAAGCAGATGTCATGTCAAACATCTATGTGCCAGGTTTTCCTAGTTTCACGCAGAATTTCACGTTTGCTCTTTGTTCTAACTTGCTGTCCATGATTAAATCGCAGATGTGGTAACACACATTCATCAGAATAGCACCAGTTAGGACCATTAGTCTCAAAACCTTTTAAAACCACCTTGTAGTTATACTGCATCAGCAACGTCTCTCCCAGGCAAAGCAGGTTATAAAATGTGCTGTTCAAGCTATTTTAAAGAAGCCAACAGAAAGGACATAGTCGGGGGCCGTAGACACAGTGGTCGGCCAAGGATACTTAATGCAGCAAAAGAAATACACATCAAGCTTACTACCCTTCAACTTGGAGGATGTCCAACAGTTCCTTCAGCAGAGAACTGGCAGAAACCAGTGGGACCCATCTATTGTCTGAAGAAGTCTGACTGTGAAGAAATATGTCGGCAGGTGCTCTGGACTGACAAAATCTGAAATATTTGGCTGTAGGCAGGAGGCAAGTTGTATGCTGAAGGACTGGAGAGATGGAGGCACAATATCTGCAGGCATCAGTGTATCTGCAGGCAACAGTGAAGCATGGTGGAGGTTCCTTGCAATTTTGGGGCTGCATTTCTGCAAATGGATATGGGGATTTGGTCAGGATTAATGGTGTCCTCAATGCTGGAAAATGCAGGCAGAGACTTATCCATCATGCAGTACCATCAGAGAGGTGTATGACTGGCCCCTGTTTAATTCTGCAGTAGGACAATGACCCCAAAGATGCAGTATCCTGGTAGTGATGGTTTGGCCCCATAGAGCCCTGATATCAACATCATTTAAGTTTGTGTGGGATTACATGAAGAGGAAAAATTATCTGAGGCAGCCAACATCAACTTAAGGCTGTGGTTAGTTCTTCAAGATATTTGAAACAAAATACCAGCAAGTGTACTTGTTTTTTAGGCTGTTTTGGAGGCAAAGGGTGATCACAACAAATATTGTTTGATTTGGATTTCTCTACTTTCTATTTTGTTAAATGCTAAAAATCAACTATTATCTATTTTCTTTTTGCAAGCAATTTACTCTCTTGACTCTTGATCTCATTTGCACCTGCCTAAAACA